>VWZI01001190.1:48866-66717 GCA_013396835.1 Psilopogon haemacephalus
AGAGAAGAGAAGAGAAGAGAAGAGAAGAGAAGAGAAGAGAAGAGAAGAGAAGAGAAGAGAAGAGAAGAGAAGAGAAGAGAAGAGAAGAGAAGAGAAGAGGAGGAGAAAGAGAAAAAAGAAGAGAAAAAGAGAAGATAAAATGAAGAGAGAAAAAGAGAACAAAGAGAAAAAGGGGGAAAGGCAAAAGGGAAAAAGAGAAGAGAAAAAGAGAAAAAAAGAAGAGAAAAAGAGAAGAAGAGAAAAAGAGGGGAAAAAGAGAAAAAAAAGAAGAAAAAGGAAAAAGAGAAAAAGAGAAGAAGAGAAAAAGAAAAAAGAAAAAGTGAAGAGAAAAAGAGAAGAGGAAAATAAGATAAAAATAGGAAAAACAAGAAGAGAGAGAAGAGAAAAAGAGAAGAGGAGAAGAAGAGAAGAAGGGGAAAAGAAGAGAAAAAGAGAAAGAGAAAAAGAGAAAGAGACAGCCACTTCCAAGTGGAAAAGCAAAAAGCTTTGGTGTGTAACAAAAAGCTTTGGCCTGTACTCTCCAACAGGCAGCCTGCATGTCTGAAAGGGAATGGAAGGCACAGAGGTGTGTGGGGAGTGTGTGGAAAGAGGCCAAGTGGATGAACATCTGCCAAATCTTTTAAAAGGCAAAATATTGTGAAGGAGATATGGAAAGCACACAGCAAAGCAGCCCAATGGGAAGGTTCGGGGCCAGCACCAGCCCTGTCTCAGCAGCAACAACAACGTGAGCTAGAGCAGCACAGCCAGGTACAGGGCCAATGATTGCAAGAGGAGAAGCTGTGAGTGGGCCAGGTCTAACTCAGAGGCTGGTGGATTATTCAGTGCAACAGCCATAGGGGCACAGGGACAACTGCTGCTCTGGAGACCCTGCCTAGCTACCACTGGGGCACAGAGGGGAGAAGCTACTCTGAGGGCAAGGGGTGACAATGCCAACCACACAGGAGCTCTGCTTTGCACTGAAAACTCAGCCCAAGGCTTGATCAACACTTGTGCTGTGCTCTTCCATTAAACTGATAATAACACAGTAAGGCTCCAAGTAGACTGCAGGTGGCTTACTCAGGGTCACTGCAGGTGTACCTTGTGGTGCAGGCACTCTGCTGGTGGGTGTAAATCCTGGGCAGGCTGTAGTAGGAATCTTCCATCAAGTCTCAGCTCTCTCATGCATTGCTTCTGCATGGGCTTTTTCCAGTGGGGAAAAAAATAGGAGTAACTGGGAAAGAAAACTATGCAAAAGGAAAATCTGCAGGCCCTGGGTGCTGCTTGCCAGTGGGTGGCCAAAGAAGCCAGAGCAGCAGCAGGTGATGCCATGAGCTGAACTCAATGGCATTTAAATTGCCAGTGCAGAGCCCTGGAGGGCAAACTCAGCAGCACAAGCAGCTTCCACAGGACAGGCCACACTTCACTCCCTCAGCAGGTCCTGAAATCACTGAAGGGAGCAGTTTCCCGAGCTTTGCCACACGTTCTTCAGAGCTGCCTCAGTGCAGAACACCTCCAGCTCTGTAGCTGTTCCATTTATAGCTATGGCAAATGCCAATAAAATCCATATGAATGGCAGAGCTTTTGCTGAAAGCATCAACACTGGTAGCAGTGAGCAGGGCTCACAGGAGTGCTAACTGTAGTCTGTATTCTCAGAAAATTAGGGTTTGGCTTTTGTGTCACACGAGGCCATGGTGCTGCCTGAAATGAGGTCCCACCTGTGCTGCTGATTCAGCCAAGAAGCCAACGAGGCTCTTGAACATGCTTTAAAAAATATTTCATAGAATTATAGGATGGTTTAGGTTGGAAGAGACCTCAAAGCTCAGCCACTTCCAACCCCCCTGTGCCATAGGCAGGGACACCTCCCACTAGATCAGGTCGCTCAAGACCTCATCCAGCCTGGCCTTGAACACATCCAGGGAGGGAGTAGCCACAACCTCCCTGGGCAACCTGTGCCAGTCTCTCACCACCCTCACTGTGAAGAACTTTCTCCTAACATCCCATTCAAATCTCCCCTCTGCCAGTTTGAACCCATTCCCCCTCGTCCTGTCATTACAAGACCTTGTGAACAGTCCCTCCCCAGCCCTCCTGTAGACCCCTTCAGATACTGGTAGGTTGCTATAAGGTCTCCTCGAAGTCTTCTCTTCTCCAGGCTGAAAACTCCCTCAGCCTGTCTATGATTCTATGATTCTATGAAATTGCACTTTTAGCCAGGAGTAGCCTGACTGAATGAGCCAGGTTGAAAGGACTCTCCCAAAATCTGCCAAGTGCCATTCTCCTGTCAGCTGGCACTGGTCTGTCCTAGCATGGCACTCCTTTTCATGCAAAACATCACATACAAGGGGGGAAAAAACATCTTCAATAGATGAAACCACATTTTAGATGGAAATACCAACCTGAAGTCACTGCTGCTATCTGTGCTCCTTTGAGCACAGCCAGGAGAGTCCATCACACTGGACAATTATTGGAACTGCTTTCTACAACACTCTCTGAAGCAGTTACATAACAGCATGAACAAAGGAGGAAAACCCCAAGCCAAAACCAACCAGCCTCAAGGGCTTTACAACTTTAAATCCTGTTTTAGAGGGAGCATCTTTAATCTGCTGCTCCAATAAGGTCCTTGTGGAACAGCACTTGGGTGAGTGGGATGCACTACATCCTCTAAAAGCCATGCTGTGGGGGGAGACTCAATCCAGGGGTTCACAGGGTGTCAGGGGTTGGAAGGGACCCAAAGAGCTCATCCAGTCCAACCCCCCTGCCACAGCAGCACCATCCAAGCTAGCTCAGGGCACACAGCAACACAGCCAGACAGAGTCTGCAAAGGCTCCACACAAGGAGACTCCACAACCTCTCTGGGCAACCTGTGCCACTGCTCTGGGACCCACACAGGCAAGAAGTTGCCTCTTGTCTTGAGCTGCAACCTCCTGTGCTGCAGCTTCCATCCATTGCTCCTTGGCCTATGGCAGGGAGCAGTGAGCAGAGCCTGTCCCCCCCCTCCTCACCCCCAGCCCTCACACATTTACAAACATTGATCCAATCCCCTCTCAGGCTTCTCTTCTGCAGCCTAAGCAGCCCCAGGTCCCTCAGCCTCTCCTCCTGAGCCACTGCTGCAGTCCCCTCAGCATCCTCACAGCCCTCCCCTGGACCCTCTCCAGCAGGTCCCTGTCCCTCTGCAACTGGGGAGCCCCAAACTGAAGGCAGTGCTCAAGATGAGGTCTGAGCAGGGCAGAGCAGAGGCAAAGGAGAACCTCCCTTGAACCAAAAGTCTAACTTCTTGGGTGATCTCCCTGTTGCACTCCTTGCTTGGCTCTGTGTGTCTCAAGCTTAGCACCTAAGAACCCAGTTGGGTTAAAAACAGGAGTTCACTACAGTTTGCCAAACTAATGGTTAGTTCTGGTATGGAAGTGCACTGCAGCAGAGAAGATGCCCTGTGAAGGCTTGCTCAGGAAGCACTGCAGGTAACACAGCAATGGCTTCAGATGCAGGAGTATGAGTTGAGCTTGGTGTAGTGATGCAGCAGCCAGCAGGCCTGTGCAGAACAGGGGTGGCCTCTGGGAGGAGGTTGGGTTACAGTTTCCAGACACTGAAACTGCTCATCCTGTCAGTCCTGGAACCTTGCTGATGACAAAGAGGGAGAGCAAACCTGCTTCCCCTAATGCATTGGGATGTTTAGGTGACAAATGTGTGCATTAGGTACATTGGAGAGGAAATGGAAATGGACTGATCCATATTTTAACCTGTTCTAAATTAAACTTAGAACATGAGCTCCTGATTGATGAACTATTCTGCAGCAGTGAATCTGACTCGTGCTGAACCACCCAGAGCACCAGATTCTGGAGCTGGAGTTCCTGTGACATCCCTGGGTGCAGTAAATAATCAAGGCAACGAGCACGTGCAGGCACTCACATCTGGGAGCACACATCCAGATCCATTCTCTGTGGGATGGTAGATACCAGACTGCAGGCTTCTGTTCTTCAGTGCAGCTGTGCAGCAGCTGCTCCCCTTGACCCCATAGCTGAGCAAAGAGAGAGCTGCTAACACTATGGGAAAGAATGCAAAGCCTAATGGAGCTGTGCTCTTAGCAGTAATGCAAGATCAAAATGAACTGTGTTAGCAGGTCGAGGGAAGTGATTCTCCCCCTCTACTCCATCCTGCTGAGAGCCCACCTGGAGTAGTGCATTCAGTGCTGGAGCCCCTGGGACAAGAGGGATGTGGAGATGCTGGAGGTGTGCAGAGAAGGGCCCCGAGGATGCTCAGAGGGCTGCAGCAGCTCTGCTGTGAGCACAGCCTGAAAGAGTTGGGGCTGTGCAGGCTGCAGAAGAGGAGGCTCCCAGGGGACATTCTTGTGGCCTTCCAGGATCTGAAGGGGGCTAGAAAAAAGCTGGGGAGGGACTTTTGAGGCTGTCAGGGAGTGCCAGGACTGGGGGGAATGGAGCAAAGCTGGAGGTGGGGAGATTCAGATTGGAGGTGAGGAGGAAGTTGTTGAGCATGAGAGTGGTGAGAGGCTGGAATGGGTTGCCCCTGCAGAGAGGTGTTTGGGGCCAGATCCCTGGAGGTGTTTTTGGCCAGGCTGGCAGAGGCTGTGGGCAGCCTGCTCTAGGGTAGGGTGTCCCTGGGCATGGCAAGGGGGTTGGGACTGGCTGATCCTTGTGGTCCCTTCCAACTCTGCCTGGATGTGTTCCTCTGTGATCTGCTCTGGGTGATCCTCCTCTGGCAGTGGGGCTGGACCAGATGAGCTTTGGAGGTCCCTTCCAGCCCCTGACATTCTGTGGTTCTATGATTCAAGGCTGCAGTCAGGCACTGTGTTTATCAAAGCCTTCACACTCAGGAGGTCAGCCTGCAGAGCTGACTTTGGCCTGTTCAGTGAAACTCATCTGCAAAAACAAGTGTCTGTGTGTGTGTGTGTGGATTATTTGCCACATTTGCCTTCAACTTTAGACAAGCACAGAACTGCCATGTGACAGACACTAATTCTGCAGCTGTAACGTGGGTATTGTTTTAGATTGTGAACTCACAGTGGGGATGGAATTGATTAAATGAGCTCTGCCTAGAGAACATGCACCAGCAGATCAGGATTTGCATGAGGCATCTCGCAAGGCATGGAGCTCCTAAGGCTCACCTCTGAACAAGGAGAGCATCATATGGGCCTCTGGGCACACTTTGGGCACATGAAGCTGACTCCCAGCCAGCCAATTCTCCACCTCTGTGCTGGACACAGGAGGTCTGCAGGACACACTGAAGAGCAGAGCTTCCTATGCTGGTGCATCAGTAACCATTCCTGCTGGCAGCCTGTGCCCAGCCTAGAAAGCACTCACCAAACCCAGGCAGAAAGCAGGCAGGCAACTCAAAGGGCTGGCAGCAAGCAGCGGCACAGACTCAGCACATCAGCTAGCCCAAGGCTCTGGCTCAAGCAGCTTCTACCAACACAAGGAAGGTTCCAGTCAGTGCCTAGCCAAAGTCACCTGCACAGAGAGGCCAGAACTCAGGAAGTCATGAGGACCTCTCCTACTGTGACTGCACAGCATGCTCCACCAAAGAACATTATTTCTTATCATGCTCTTACCCAACAACATCATTTCACACCATGCTCTCACCAAAGGGCACAGTTCCACACCATGCTCTCACCAAAGGGCACAGTTCCACACCATGCTCTCACCAAAGGGCACTGTTTCAGTCTGTGCCATTGTTTCAAGCAGCTGCATTTAGTACTGCTAAGCAAAGCGAGGTCAGAGCATGCAGAATAGGAGCAATTAATTGTTAATGCATACATAAGCAGGTAAAAATATTTCAAATATTAAAAATATAGCAGATATTAAAAATAAAAATGGGAGGAAGGCAAAACTAAAGAATATGAACTTAGATGAATTCTCTATCCTTTGCATTAAAAAAGAAGAGTTGGTAAGCATTGGCTCTAAATGGCAATGAAGTAAGAGTTATCAGCTTAATGTTTGGAATTATCTTATGGGAGTACAAATCCATCTTTCAGCAGATGTTTCTTCTTGTACAGGAAAATATGCTCCCTGGTTCTGCTTCCAGCTAAGTCAGTTCAATAACAACTTCATTCAAAGCTGGAAAATCAAATAAGGGTAGAAAAAAGGAGAGAAAAGTGCTTTTGTTTTTCCCCCTCTGTTTCAGGCTGAGAATATAATGAGGTCTGTGGCAGAGGGACCTCAGAGACTCCTGAGAGCTTGAAGGAGCTGGCAGTGACATTTGCTTTAAACTGCTGGAATCAATTTCTCTGTGTGTGTGGCTGGTCACAATCTCATCTGACATGGTGTTGGGAGCCAGCTCCTGGCAGTTGTTACTTGTCTTGTGAGCCAGTGGTGGTGTGAGCAGCTCCTGGGCCTCTTGGACTCACACCCACCTGGTGACTGAGGCTTCGTGGGGCTGATTTGACATTTGGGTGGCCACTCTGCCTGCATCTCTGATGAAAACAAAACCCGACCCAAACGTACAAGAAGCAGCAGCAGCATTAGGTCTTTCCTGGCCAGGTATCACTTTCTCGGCCTTCAGCTAGCACTGGCAGGCTGTTAAGTGCTGTTTTGCCAGGTGACAATGACTCATTGATGTCACCTTAAGCCCACGAAGTTTTTTTCTGTCTCATCTCTTTTACAAGATGGAAAAGTGCAGGTGAGAAGCAGTTACTGCCCCAGGTTTAGAGAAGAAATCTGCCCAGCACCAGCACAGTACCTTTGAGAGCTCCTATGCGAGAGACTACAGCAGCAGGAGGATGGGAAGAGCTGTTCCTGTGAAGAAGAAAAGGGAGGAAATGGTTCCTGAGGTCTGCTACGTCAGGAAGATTCTCAGGCAGGTGTGCAGCTGGAGCCCTGGCAGCAGCAGCAGCAGCAGCATCAGCATCAGCAGCAGCAGCAGCAGCAGCAGCAGCAGCAGCAGCAGCAGCGTGAGGCAGGCAGCGTCGCTCTCTGCACAGCTCTGCAGGCAGTGCTGCTGGTGACAAGGACGAGGCAGGAGGGAGAGCTTCTCCCCTGGTGTGATGCCCTCTCTGGCTCTCCTGGAGCTACTGCAGCACTCTGTACCCTCTTGCTCAGGCTGCACTCAGCTTCTCCACACTGCAAGGGATGTTTCTGTGCTGTTTCTATGAGTAGGAAGTGGCAAAAACGTTCTCCTAAAGCAGACATAGCCCAGGTCAGGAAATGAGGCTGTGTCTGGTCCTCATGGACCACATCCCCAGCTCTGTCCACAGGAGGAGCAGATGCTCCATGCAACTCCCCAGCACCTGCTCAGGCTGTTCTCTCTGGGTGCCTGTGTGTCCCCACTGCTGTGACATGTCCACTGCCACTCTTTGCACAGGAGAACGGAGCCAGGCCTGGTCCCTGCTTCCTGCTCCCTGAGGTGTGAGGCTGCTTGTCCTGCAGGCTTGCAGAGCACGGGAGCTGGAAAGCATCAGCCCTGTGCCAGCACTTCTCATGTCTGCAGCATGAGTCCTCCTGACCAATATTTCTCCTTACAGAATTATTTTAGTGCACTTTCTAATGCCTTTACTGGGAACAGGAAACCTGGATAGCAGCTGGCTAAAAATACCTACAACAGTCTGAAACAGAGAGTGGTACAGAAAGTGAAGACAGAGCTGAAAGGCAAAGATCTGGGAAGTGCTACAGCAAACAAATTGTGCCAGAAAATGCAGCTTGGTATAAAAATCTTGGGAAAACAAACAAACAAACAAAAACAAAAACCAGAATGTGCATGGGAAAATGAAGAAAATGTAGTAAAAGAAGAAAATGCTGTTAAATAGTGAGAGCTCAGGAGGCAAGGAGAGAGATGTGGGCAAGTGGTAACCAATGCAGCAGCTGGATGCACATTTTAAATGCAGGAAGAGGAATCTGAAGCTGTGGCAACTGCCATTGTGTGGTGCTCTACTCTTCAGCAATGTTTGACTGCACTGAAACACAGGCCAGAAGTGGTTGTTCTGAGGAATGTTGGATGTTAGTATTTCTGCACTTGACATGCTGCTGCTCACAGTTCTTATCGTCCTCTTGTCTCTTTGCCCAACAATAAGGTAATGCCAAGAAACAGCAAAAGCATGAGATGGTCTATCATGGAGATCATTCTCAGTCTTCTCTGAGGAGGAGGCACTGGTAGCTTAGCTGGCATTTGTCACTGGCTCTGGTACGTGGCTGTCCTGCAGATCCTGCCCAGGTTTCCACCAAATATGGAATGTTCATATGAGCACATGAGACCCAGAGCCCTCTGACCTGTGCTGCAAATGGATTTGCTGGTCTCCAGAACATGATCATAACATCACCTCCACATTCTCCACACTCTTCAGAGCTTCAAGTTAATGACTTAATCATCCATGGTGGCCTGGAGCAGCTCTGCTGTGAGCAGAGGCTGAGGGAGCTGGGGGGGTGCAGCCTGCAGAGAAGGCTCCAGGGGCACCTCAGAGCTGCCTGCCAAGAGCTGAAGGCAGCCTGCAGGAAGGCTGCAGAGGGACTTTGCATCAGGGGAAATAGAGACAGCCCAAGGGGCAATGGTTTGGAGCTGAGGCACAGCAGGCTGAGGCTGGAGTTGAGCAAGAAGTTGGGGAGTGTGAGGGTGCTGAGAGTGTGGCACAGGCTGCCCAGGGAGGCTGTGGCTGCCTCCTTGCTGGGGGTGCTGCAGGCCAGGCTGGATGAGGCCTTGAGCAGCTGAGTGGAGCTGAGAGGTGTCCCTGGGCATGGTGGGGAGGCTGCAGGGGATCAGCTCTCAGCTCCCTGCCAGCCTGAGCCCTCCTAGCATCCTGTGATCACATTCTTTATTCAAATGCTCAGGAGCTTGGCAGTACACAGGCTGCCTGCTATCTAGACATGGTGACTTGTCCCCTCAGCCTGACTGCTTCTGTCTGCACGTGCTGCAAGTTTAGTCCTGCCTCCATTGGCAGGCAAGTCTCTAAATGTTGCTTTGCTCCTTCCTTACTCCCCCATAGTGGTCTTCTGAGCTCTCTAGCTGACCAAATATCTGCTTTCATTTCCCTGGGCCCATCTGTAGACTCCAGAAAAATTCTCATTCCCTTCCACCCTTCCTCTGAGCTGTGCAAAGTCAGAAAGTGCTGTGAAAAAGGAGGAGGAGGAGTGGTGATTTGAGAGCTTAGCTGAGCAAAAGGGAAAGGAAGAAGATAAACACATCACTTAATCTTCTGCTCAGGGTTGTGCAAGGATACTGAGAAAAGAAAACAATCAGTTCCTTGATGGCAGAAAATGTTGTGCCAGGCACTGAAATTCCAGGTCATCTGGTGATGACAAGAAGCCTTCAGACAACTTTGCAGCAGTGAGCAACAACTCCCAACTTCACAGCAGTGAAGCAGAGGTCTTGTTCTCAAAATCAGTGCAGGCAAGAGAGGCCGAGGGCAGCTCAGGATGTGATGAAATGTGAACACATGCCCAAGTGCAATGAACTGGTGAGGGCTCTGGGAACTTTCTAGAGCATTTGGGGACAGACTATAAGGAAGTCTTTGAACCAGGCTGCATTTGTAAGCCAAGCTCAGCTCTGCCAGCAGCTGTTTAAACCCAGGTTTCCTTCACTCAGAGCTAGAGGATGAGCAAGGGTGAAGAGCTGCACCATCTGCAAGGCAGGACATGTTTCAGGATCCTCCAGAGACCTTCAAGTAGAGGTTGTGCTGTAAGGGTTTCTCCCAGCAGGGCACTGGGAGCTTGCTGGACTCGACTGGTTGCTTGGGGGTTGGAAGCAGAGTCGCACATGGCCTTGGCACCATCTGAAGCAACTCAGTAAGACTCCAGCAAAGGACCTCCTACTTATCTCAGACAGACCTGATTGTGCCTCACTCTTTCACAGCTTTGAATTTCTTCCTCTTTCATGATGAGCTAATTATCATTCCACCAACTCTAACAAAGACACCATTTTTCAAACTAAAATTCCATACAAGATGGGAAAGAAAAAGAAGAGAAAAAAACCCCAAAACTATTCCAAGAAGAATCTTAATCAGGTGAATTTGCACGTGAATTTTGGGAGCATGATTCTTACTCACTTGGAGTCCTGGCTTAATTTAGCACCTCTACACTTCAACAGAAGCTGAAGAGAGAGCAGCTTCGTCAGAACTACAAAAAGAAAGCACAATTATTTCCAAAACCCAATCATTTTTTAAGTGCAGGATGTATGTGTCATGGCCTGGGGGACAAGCTGCAGCGTGGGAGTGTAAGCACAAATCTGTGTACAGATCTACACCACGTGTGCCTAGCCAGAGGTACCTGAAAGAGGTGTAGGTGTGGTACTGGGGGACCTGATTTAGTGGAGACCTTGGCAGTGTTAGGTTTATGGTTGAACTCAATGATCTCAAAAGCCTTTTCCAGCTGAAATGATTCTACAGTTCTATGACATTGATATGCAGATGACAGCAACCTGGGGACAGCAGCTGGTGTGCTCATGTGCAGGACTCTCACCCAGATCGACTCAGGCAGGCTGGAGAAATGAGCCAACAGGAGCCTTATGGGACTCAGGGAGGGCAGAGGCAAAGTCCTGCACCTCTAAAGAAACAAATCCCTGCAGCAGTGGAGCCTGAGCTCTGCTGGACTGCAGCAGTCTGTGGAAGAGGCTACAGAGGGGGCCTGGTGTTGGCTGCACATGGAGCAGCAGCACTTGGGAAGCAGAGAGGCACAGCAGCCTCCAGGGCTGCAGCAGCAGCAGCACAGGCAGTCAGCCAAGGGAAGAGATTCTCACCCTCTATGCAGCACTCAAGCCTCCAGCTTTGGGCCCCCCAGTACAGCACAAATGCAAGTTTAGGGGAGAGTAGCCAAGCTGGTAGGAACTGGATTGCTGAACCTCTGAACAGAGACTGCTTGACCAAACCCTGCTTCAGCTTGGAGAAGTTTCCACTGTAGGGGACCTAACAGCAGCCCCTCAGGACCTTGAAGTAGCAAGTAGATGGAGCCAGGGTCTTGATGGCATTGCAGGGATGAAAGACAATGGACATGAACTGCAGTGAAGGTTCATGGTGGCTGTCAAAGAGAATGCATTGCCCATTAGCAAATCTGTTGGGTGACCCAGAGAGGCTGGGCAGCCTTCATTCCCCCAGGTTCTCAAGGCCACCCTGGGTAAAGCCCTGAGCAGCTCAGCAGGCTCTGCTGCCCGAGTGCTGCTGTGATGCTACAATGTGCTAGGTGTGGCAGCTGTGTAGGGGAGTTAGAGAAGCAGAGCTCAGCCTGGCTTGGCTGCACTAGGAGACGATGATGGATCCTGTGCACAGCATAACAGCAGGGCCCATGCAGGAATGCTCCTAAGCTATGCTGCTTCCCCTCAGTGACAGTGGCTTGGGAGTCCTTCTGTGTATTTAAATCCTTTCCAGAAGTCAATATGACTCACAAAACGAAGCTGGGTACTCGAGGGCATACTGCTAGGCTGGGATCCACACCAACTGTTCCTGAGCAGAAGAACAGTAGGCTGGAGCTCAGTGTTTGCACACTCAACGGGGGCAAAGCAACTGGCTGCCTAAGGCTCAGGAGCTGTGCCTGCAGAGGGGAGGAATAAACAACAGAAGGCAGTTCTTGTTCCTCAGGAGTTCATGCTGTCTGCCATAAAGGAGCTTTCCTCACAGCCTCCTCCTTCAGCTAAACTCACCTTCTCAATCTTTTCAACCCTTCACCACGGAGACTTCCCACACAGCTGCTGTCCCTCCCAGAAACAGCTTCCCCCCTTCAGAGTTGTGCTGAAGAGCAGTGCCTCTGTCAGGAGCTTCTGTTCTTCCAGCCCTCTCCAAATAGCAAGATGCTTAATTGTCCTATCATTGAATCTGGAAGAGAGGTGAGTTTCTCTCCCATGCCATCACCTTCAGTGAAGGGTGATTGCTGAGGTACTAAGCACATTATTGGCGAACAATTCTGCCACCAAACATAGTGACAAACCACTTCTGTGAGCTCCACTTTTTTTGAGATAGGAAGCAGAATAGAGAATTGGGACTTGTTATTGTTCCTTAGTCCAGAAATTATGCAGGCAAAGCACTGGCCTTTTGCTACAGTGGTAGAATGAGGACTTGCTGTAAATGAGTGATGCTAAGAAACAACAGCATGCAGCCCACATCTGGGGGCTGGGATGGCAGCAGCCACCTAACCCCTGTAGCCACACATTAATTAACTAAAGTTAAGTAACTTGGGGAGTGGCCACCAGTGTGCTTTCACATCAGTAATTATTCAGCAGTTTGAACAGGAAGAGTAAGGATAAGAAGAGAGAAAATGGTATAGACCATCATCTTCTGCCAGGAACCCTGCTCCTGGGACAAGGTTATCACTGGTGGCCAGGGCTAGCTGCTCCTCCTGTGTCAGGTAATCTGGTTTGTGTTTGATAATGGGAGCCAGCTCTGGGGACAGGAGTTTAGTCTCTCTGTGCCGTGCATGCTGCCCATGCATGATGCCCACCCTCAGTGCACCACCAACGGCTGCAAACTGAGAGTGGGTGACAGTGACAGGCAGCACAGCCTCGGGGCTGGCTCTGGTGCTGCCACAAGACACGCTCCTGGGAGCTGCTCTCTCACAGCCTTGGCATAACCCTGCCTGGCCAGGACTAGTGACCTGCAAACCTCCAGCACACACAGTTCAGTTCCCCAGAGCCTGTCAGCAGGACCTGGCACTCCCTTGGCTCTGCACTGGGTGTGAGGAGAGCACTTGTACCTGCTGCACAGCACAACCATGGGCTTGGATTGTGCCAGGGGACTGCAAATCGTGAGTGACCTTCTGGTGGCCTTCCAGGAGCTGAAGGGGGCTACAAAAAAGCTGGGGACGGACTTTTGAGGCTATCAGGGAGTGCCAGGACTGGGGGGAATGGAGCAAAGCTGGAGGTGAGGAGATTGAGGCTGGAGGTGAAGAGGAAGTTGTTGAGCATGAGAGTGGTGAGAGGCTGGAATGGGTTGCCCCTGCAGAGAGGTGTTTGGGGCCAGATTCCTGGAGGTGTTTTTGTCCAGGCTGGCAGAGGCTGTGGGCAGCCTGCTCTAGGGTAGGGTGTCCCNTGCTTTCCAGCTAAGCATTTTGAAATTCTGTGTGAAAATCCATAACAGAGCAGCATTCTGAACTGTAAACACAGTGACATTTGGAGGAGGTTTTATTGGAATCAATTTTTAGAAACAAAACATTTCACTAGCTTCAGTAAGCTCCTTCTAGCATATTTTTTTGCATGTCAGTGTTGTCATATTTCAAGATAAATAAAGTCTTTCCAAAGAGGAGGAACACTTCATGGGGCATGGAACCTAATTTTCACACAGTTCTCTACCTTTTCGCTCTGGAGATCCTTGTGACAAGCAATTCCTTCTGCAAGTCTTCCCCATCTCTGTGCTTCTCCTTTGACCAGTAGTGTGTTACAGAACTGTCACTGGTCATAAAATGTCTAACCCATGAGAGATTCTGAAAAATCAGTCCCTTAGAGGGGTACCACAGACTCCAAGTTGGCTCAGGCTGCAAGGGAGTTTCTTTTGCATATAAAAATTGAATCATAGAATGCTAGAATGGCTCAGGCTGGCAGGGAGCTGAGAGCTGATCCCCTGCAGCCTCCCCACCATGCCCAGGGACACCTCTCAGCTCCACTCAGCTGCTCAAGGCCTCATCCAGCCTGGCCTGCAGCACCCCCAGCAAGGAGGCAGCCACAGCCTCCCTGGGCAGCCTGTGCCACACTCTCAGCACCCTCACACTCCCCAACTTCTTGCTCAACTCCAGCCTCACCCTGCTGTGCCTCAGCTGCAAACCATTGCCCCTTGGGCTGTCTCTAGCCCCCCTGATGCAAAGTCCCTCTGCAGCCTTCCTGCAGGCTGCCTTCAGCTCTTGGCAGGCAGCTCTGAGGTGCCCCTGGAGCCTTCTCTGCAGGCTGCACCCCCCCAGCTCCCTCAGCCTCTGCTCACAGCAGAGCTGCTCCAGCCCTGCCAGCATCTTTGTGGCCTCCTCTGGAGTCCCTCCAGCAGCTCTGTGTCCTTCTGCTGGGGACACTAGCACTGGGGGCAGAATATCTGAGGTGATGTCTGAGCATAGCAGAGTCAAGGATCAGAATCCCCTCTCTCCTCTCTTGCCCTGCTGCACACACTCCTCTGGATGCAGCCCAGGGTACAGTTTGCCTTCTGGGCAGTATGAGACAATGTCTGCTTCTATCTTCTGCCTTTTCCCCCCTGGGCTGAGCTAGAACTATAAGCAGATGCATCTTTGCAGGGTCTCCTAGGTGATGCTGATATGAATAGCTCTGGAGGAGAAACAAATAGCTTAAAGAGGCATGCTTGCTTGTTCTGCATGCTTGCTTGTTCTGCATGCTTGCATGGTCTGAGCTAACTCAGGGCTCCGGAGCAGGCAGGAGCTCCATCCTTGGCTACCAAGCAGACTCTTTGCATTCCTTGCACTGCAGCCTCCCTGGCACATGGTGTCTGTGTGGGCAGTGGCAGTGACCCACAGGCCCTAGCAAATGAAGTTGAAGCTTTCTGCTGTGTTCTTAAGAAGGAAAATATTTCATTCCTGACCTTCACTGCTTGCCGTGGCCCTGGCTCTGAGCCCTTTCTCAGCAGCCCCTGCCTGCTGTAAATCATCTGCTACAATTTGTCATGGCTCCATCACACACCAGCTGAGTGAGGTCACTGCCTCTAACTCTGCTCCTGCCTGACAGAAAGGCAGCCCCCAGAGCTGGAAGGTGCTTCTCAGGCTGGACAGGCAGGACAGGCAGGTCAAGCACTAACACGGCTGCTACCAGCGCAGGCTGTCCAAAGTTAAGTAATACAACAACCTCTGTTAGTGTAAATCACAAAGGTCAGCAGGAACTGCCCAGGTAAGTCCTAGATAATTCTTCTTGAGAGAAGTAAGCCCTAAGGAGACCTCCTGTGTTGTCTTGATGGCATAATTTGGAGCTTGCAGTCATACTCAGCCTCCACTGATGCCCTCAGATGGCTTTGTTAGTTTGTGATCTTCCTCATGTTCAAGCAAAGGCTTCAAAAGTTCTGCTGTTGGTCAGCCCCACATAAGGTGATCCCATGCTGACAGGGCACTCCTCACCTGCCCGAGGGGTCAGTGACAGCTGGTGGCTCCTCACTGACCTCTCTCTCACTCTTGTCAGCCTCACTGAGATGTTTGTTAGATCCTGCAATTTCTGCTCACTAGTTTCTCATTTTCTGCTTTGTAAACCTCGGGCCAGAGTCTCCTGCCTCCATCCTTCAACAATTTCCTCCCATGAAGGTGAAAAATCAGTAAGCCAAAGAACTGCCTGTGGGTATCTGAGCTCCATTAGAAAATCCCAAGGAGCAATTAAGTCTGGTGGTCAGCTAACATTGGCTGCAGCATTCCACCTAGGTGATAACATTGCCTGCCTGCCCTGTGCCCCAGCTCCAAAGAAGGGGAAAGTCCTCCCCTCTCCTCCCCTCTGTTCATACCATTGGTGTTGCAGCTGCTGACAGAAGGCTGACCCTGGGTAATGACCCTTCCTGCCTCCAGCTCTCTGCTGCACACTCTAACGAGCAGAGTGAGAGGAGAGACCCTGGGAGGATGATGACCATGGTGGAGAAGAGCCCATCCCCAGCGAGCCTTCCAGTGTGCTAGGATATTGCTGGAATGCTTCTGTTGGCCAGATTGAGTCAGCTGCTCTGGCACTTGCTTCTCCAAGCTTTAGTACTTGGCTAAGCTCCAACTGCTAAAGACTTGGATGGCTCTGGAGACCTGTGTTCCATGGCTGGCCACAGGAGAAAAGCAAATGTCTTTGCTTTGTTCTGGCTGACTTGGGTGCTGCCTCCCAGCACTTGGGTGCTGCCTCCTGCTCAGAAACACAACTTTCCCCAAGAGAAAAACTGATGCTGTGATTCTGCCACGGCAGAGCCACGACAGAGATGAGGCTGATGAAGGGCACAGCAATAACTGTCACACTTCAGCAATTCTGCTTCTCAAAGGCAAAAGGAAAACTTGTCAGGCCATGTAGATCTGAAATGAAATAATCAAATACTAAGCTAGCTCAGGCCTGAGGGATCCAAAATAAAACCTGAACATGTGAATTGAAGGACATGATTAATTCTGCACCAAGTGCACCAGCAACAGTTACTTATCTACGTTCATGTGAGATTGGATTTGCAAGACAGGAGGTTGTTTTCAAAGGAGTGTTTTCAATGTCTGTCCTGGGTCGCATGAGATCTTTTTCTCCTTGAAGGATCTCCTTTTCTTAGCTACAGTTGCTGACCATTCATGGCCAACATGCTGAAGTTTGAGCAGTTGGAATAGGCTCATTTAATGCAGCCAGGACCTAAGCCTGGCAGGTGAGACTCTACTCTCCTTTTCAGTCTGAGCTCAGGTGTGCAAACCTAGGGACTGGGATGGTTTCATCCTTCAAGTAGTTTGTCTCCACTATAGTTTTCTTTACAGAAGGTTTTGCGTGCCTTGGGACATGTGCTGGAAGCAAGACATGGACAGATGAGGTTGAACAAGCTTGTGGCAGCACCTCTGGGGCTGTGTTCCAGGTGCAATGAGTGCACCTCCTTGCTGAGGAGAGGTCACCAGGGCAAAGCAGTAAGCTGAGTGTGCCCAAATTTGTTCTCATCTCCTTTCCATTGGCATATTATGTGTGACAAGAGAGGCAAGCCAAAGACACACTTCTCTTCCTGGGCCATTTTAAAGGTTTCTTTAAGGAAGTGCACAGGTCTCAGACAGATTTGGAACAGTTTCCCAGGCTGATTGTGGCTGTTCCCCTCCAGAGGTGTTCAAAGCCAGGTTGGATAAGGCCTTGAGCAACCTGTTCTAGTGGGAGGTATCCCTGCCTATGGCACAGGGGGGTTGGAACTGGCTGAGCTTTGAGCTCCCTTCCAACCTAAACCATTCTCTGATTCTATCATTTGTGTCAAATCATTGGCAGAGGTCATCTGGAGTTTTTCTCTCAGGGTGCTCAGCTGGAAGCAGTTGCATGTTCATAATGCATTTGTTAGCTAGAGACCTAACTCATTAGCAGTATGCATTTAAAACCTTACTTGACAGCTGAGAATCAATGTGTAGCCAGTCCATGATTGGAATTATAAACCCTTGCCAGAACTCAGTAATGTTTACTAAGTAAATATATTCTTTAAAAAGCACTTGGGGTGTGTACACACAGCCTGACACCACTGGAACAGAAGCTGCATTTGATTGGCAAAATAGCAGAGGGAAGAGGAGGAGATATTTTTAGCAGCTGCAAGCCACTCTTCTCAATACCTCTGGAACGCTGAGGAAGTATTTTTCACTGGACTGTTTGTTCTCATCCTAGAAAACACTAAGGACTCCTTCACAATTATTGGGTGGCCAGAGGCTTGGTACAGGAATCTGAATATTCCTAAGCTAAAGACACGACAGAGCCCTGGCGCTTACTAGAATTGCTTCAATTTGCAAATGACTGAGTCACCAGAAGCACAGCACAGTTTAGAAGATGTGAAAGCTTTCACTCATCTCATGGATAACAGTAATAAAATAAACAGGACTATTTTAAAATGAGGAAAATGGAGCAATGAAGGAAGAATTCCAGCTGTGTTTGCACTGCAAGATTAAAGGGAATGAAGCAACGTGGACGTGGGTTACTCACAAGAGGAGCCATATCCCAGTCATAGTCATTCTTTATTTTTTTGCTGTAATGAACGATAAACCTTTGTTTATATTTAAACCCAGCTCTCAGTCTGCCAGGGAAATCCAAAAGGAATCTGAACACAGCTGGAAGTGGAGACTCTCTCCCAGCTCCGCTCAAACTCCTCCAGGTGGCAGTGAGCAGCAGGCACCAGTGTAAAGTGAGTCCCAGCCTGCCTGGCACAGCCACTCTGCCTAACACAGCCACCCTGACTAGCACAGCCACCCTAACACAGCCACCCTAACACAGCCACCCTACCTGGCACAGCCACCCTGACTAGCACAGCCACCCTGCCTGGCACAGCCACCCTAACACAGCCACCCTGACTAGCACAGCCACCCTG
>VWZI01001190.1:73657-208826 GCA_013396835.1 Psilopogon haemacephalus
TATTCTATTCTATTCTATTCTATTCTATTCTATTCTATTCTATTCTATTCTATTCTATTCTATTCTATTCTATTCTATTCTATTCACACCATTACTGGTTTGTGCTTTGTCTCCTGATGTAGCTATGAGTGCAGAGGCATGTCTGGAGGCAGTAATTGTGCTGTGCAGTGTATCTGCCCCAGGGGGAGCCCAGCAGATGCAATCCACAGTCCCTGAGTGTCTGGTTTCCTCTGGAGCAGCCCTCGGGAAGTTAGCCCAGCACAGCTGGCAGCTAAACTGGTACCACACACACAGAGGCAGTGCTGGCAGCAAGCAGTGGGCACTCAGCTCACAGCTCTGCCAGAGGGCACAGCCAGCACCATGCAGGCTTCGTGCATCACTCCTGCCACTCCAGTGCCCTGCTCCTGAGCTCCTCACTGCTGCATTAGAGCCCCAGCAGGGCCCGGGGACCGGCTGTGTGCAGCAGGGCAGGCAGCAGCAGCTGTGTGCAGGGAAGGCAACGCCAAAGGCTGCCAGGCACAGCAGATGCTGCTCAGGATCTCACTGCACAGGACCCCAGAGTGGCTCAGGCTGGAAGGCAGCACCAAAGGCTGCCAGGCACAGCAGCTCAGAGCTCGTCTCCCCCAGCCTGCCCACCACGGCCAGGGACACCTCCCTGAGAGAAATTCTATCTGCAAGAGCATCTACCCAAAAGGCAACCAGGTAGAATATAAAATCCTCTGTGCCCAGAGTGGCTTCCTGGAGCCCTCCTCTGTGCCCAAAGTGGCCTCCTAGAGCCCTCCTCTGTGCCCAAAGTGGCCTCCTAGAGCCCTCCTCTGTGCCCAAAGTGGCCTCCTAGAGCCCTCCTCTGTGCCCAAAGTGGCCTCCTAGAGCCCTCCTCTGTGCCCAAAGTGGCCTCCTAGAGCCCTCCTCTGTGCCCAAAGTGGCNCGAGCTGCGCCCGCAGGCCACAGCACTGAGCTCCCTGAGCCCTGGGCAGGAGCTCACTGCTGCCAGAGCAGCAGCAAGAGAAGCAGGGCAGAGAAGGGGCAGGGGGCAGGGCAGGCCTGGTCTGTTCTGCTGTGGCACTGGAAAGGAACAGAGCAGCACCATGGCAGTGTCCATGCCCTGCGGTCAGCCTCTGTGCCTGAGGGGTCTGGAGCCCTGGGACTGTGTCAGCCTCTGTGCCTGAGGGGTCTGGAGCCCTGGGACTGTGTCAGTCTCTGTGCCTGAGGGGTCTGGAGCCCTGGGACTGTGTCAGCCTCTGTGTCTGAGGGGTCTGGAGCCCTGGGACTGTGTCAGTCTCTGTGCCTGAGGGGTCTGGAGCCCTGGGACTGTGTCAGCCTCTGTGCCTGAGGGGTCTGGAGCCCTGGGACTGTGTCAGCCTCGGTGTCTGAGGGGTCTGGAGCCCTGGGACTGTGTCAGCCTCTGTGCCTGAGGGGTCTGGAGCCCTGGGACTGTGTCAGCCTCTGTGCCTGAGGGGTCTGGAGCCCTGGGACTGTGTCAGCCTCTGTGCCTGAGGGGTCTGGAGCCCTGGGACTGCCCCACAGCCACAGCCTTAGCTCAGGCCAGCAGCTGGAGGCCAGCAGGGTGCTCCTGGAGTGGCCATTCTGGTTACCACCACCAAAAAGGTGGTGACAAGGCACACTGGAGGACTTGTATGGAAGCAGCCAAGCACAGGCACTGGGTGTAGCCGTGAGGAGGCTCTTCAGGAGCACAGCAGCACAAACCAAGCACCAGTGGAGAAGCCCCCCTAAAACAGGCACTGGGTGAGGATTCTAATCCCTCCTGGCAGGTGCAGGGGGCGAATCGTGTCCTCCCCAGCTGAGAGTGAAGCAGAGGTAGGCTCAGCCTGGCTGCCGTTCCTTGAGCAAACCCCAACCGTGCACCTCCACGAAGCCTGCTTGGTGCCCGTCAGACCTGCCCCGAGCGTGTCCCCTGCCTCTTCAGGGGCCTTAGGTGTGTGCTCTGTGAGCCCATCCCGACAACCAGGCCCTGCAAATTTGCTGTGAAGTTGGCTTTTGGGCAGGTTCCTCCTGTGGCAGTCAGCACACCACCATCACCACACCCAGCAGATGGAAGGTGCCACAGCACTGCCCTCCCTGTGGACACCACCATGGGGCATCAACATCAAAAACTACTGAGAAAGGTAAATTTACTTTTTTTTTTTTGGCTTTGTTTTCTGAAAATATAATTTTCTTGACTGTTGCAATGTGGGTTGGAACTAGGTCACTCCAGCTGCATGAGGAAGCGTGCCTTGAATCTGTCATAGCCTCATCAAAACCTCCACCTGCATGGGCAGGTGTGTAAGGAGAATTTTTACAGCCTTTGGGCCTAAGCTTTACTGACTGTGAGGAAAAAGAGACAAGCTGGAAAGGAAAAAACAAAGCATGGCAAGGGAAGTAAATCTGGTGTTGGCTTTAAGCCTGGAAGCAATGAAGGCAGGCAGGGGTATGCCTGTGTGAGCAGTATTTCAAACGTGGAACATAAACTTTTCTGATCATTTCTTGTTCATGCTTATCTGGGACCTGTTGTGTCCTCACTGAGCAAAACCAGAGTGGGTCTAAGCCACACAGAGAGCATCTCTCGTACTCAGTGCTGGGCAAATACAGAATGCTGCCTCAACACACACAGCCCCTGCGTGTTCCTACTGTGTTGGTGTTGAAACATCACAGCTTCAGCCAGCTTCCTGCCTTTGGACTGTTTGCTGAGGTCAGAATTACAGCTACAAGTGGGTTTTGGGGGTGCTTATCTTTAACAACCAGTTCAGTTGTAAAGAGGTAAGGAGGTGATAATCCAAGCAGCACTAACAGTGTGGTGGTCGTTTACATTTCTGTGGATATATTTGTTCTGCTGTTGAGTCAATTTAATCTCTCATGGAGATCCACAAAGAAACCCAAAGTTAAGGGGGAACTTCCTGACTGGAAGGGTCCCAGAGCAGTGGCACAGGCTGCCCAGAGAGGTTGTGG
The DNA here is from genome assembly GCA_013396835.1 of Psilopogon haemacephalus. Classification (NCBI taxonomy): domain Eukaryota; kingdom Metazoa; phylum Chordata; class Aves; order Piciformes; family Megalaimidae; genus Psilopogon; species Psilopogon haemacephalus. Next base: position 76,604 of record VWZI01001190.1, read on the forward strand.
AGTCTCCTTGTGTGGAGCCTTTGCAGACTCTGTCTGGCTGTGTTGCTGTGTGCCCTGAGCTAGCTTGGATGGTCCTGCTGTGGCAGGGGACTTGGACTGGATGAGCTTGTTGTGTCCCTCCCAGCCCCTGACACCCTGTGAGCCTGGGACTAGCTTCATTTTTCAAGATATTCAAGGGGAAGCCTCAAAAGCATCCCTGGAAGCTTCGTGACACAAAGGGTCAGCATTCAGTTACCTTCCTATCTTTATTGCTTTGAATTGCAAAAAGGCCCCAGAATAAGATCGTAGAACTTACAATATTTAAAGGAAATAGATTCAAGATAAGGAGTCAAAGGGGATGAATTTGTAGCCCTAGGAAGCCCTGTAGTCTAGCAATACACTCTCTAGTCAAGAATTTCATTCCACTTGGTAAAAGCTATGACATTAGCACAGGGGAATAAATGAAGCCAGGGTGGTTATTGTGCAATACTGATGGGCACACAGACCTCAGCTGCTGGCAGGTGACCCTTCCCAATCACCATGTGTGAGGCTCAGTGTCCTGTGTGGCTCCACAGAAAGAGCTGATAAAAATAAAGTCTCTCCTGGTGCTGACTCAGCATTGCAGCTGTAGTGGGGAGAATCAAGCAGAAATGAACACAGTTCTATTTGGGTAAATAACTTGTGGTAATATGAGCTGGAGCTGGAGGGCCTCTACCATTTCCTCATCTCTTCATTTTGATCACCCCAAGGATATATTGCATGCAGCAGCAGCTGAGCTTGTAGCTGTGAACATCCACATACAGGCAGTAATGAACAGAGATTTTCTTGCACTACAGACAATTATCCTATGAATCTCTCTGCCCTGTAATATCTATCTCTGCAGAATCAGCTCTCTTCAGAGCTTCAGCAAATAAAGTCTCAAACCCACTGCTCAGGTACACTTTAAGTAGCTATGATTTATGATACTTGGTTGCTAAATTCAGACACTCTGCATGATGTCATTTCATAGGAGGCTACAGTGATGCCAATAACATAAAAAGTCCATTTCTTTCTCAGGACAATTGGAAGCTTTTATTATCTAAAGGCAACGAGGACATGAGGCTGGTTGAATTGCTAGTTTTGTTCCAGATAAAACTGAGATCTTTTCAGGTGTGACAGGAAGGTTTGAGGAGCAGTTGAGCCGATGCAAAAGCAAACTGAAGGCACAACAACTATGTGACAGTGCTGGGGTGGTCACAGAATGGCCAATAGCTGCCACTGGTGGGACTCCACCAGAGAGACATTGGCAGCAGTGTGCTCATTTTGTCAGCACCAGTAAATATTAGTGATGACTACTAATGTTGAGGGGACAATGTGCAGATATGTGACACATACGTGTGGAAGCCCCATCCTTGGAGGTGGTTAAGGCCAGGCTGGATGAGGATCTGGATAGCCTGATCTAGTGTGAGGTGTCCCTGCCCATGGCAAGGGGGTTGGAACTGGATGATCCTTGTGGTCCCTTCCAACTGATTCTGTGATTCTATGACACAGTTGTAGAGGCAGAACAATGACAATTAGTTTTATTTTTTTTAATATGATATTCAATTAATAAAGGGTTCCTGACACTTCTTTTTAATAACACACATTTATTTTTAAAATATTCACATTCCCAGAAATACATATTTTTATATTTCAGAAATATGTTTTTCTATATATTTTTATATCTGTAATACATACAAAACATGACAGAAACCACCTGTACAGAAATCTGTGCTATAAAAACAGGAGGAGATCATGTGGGGTTTGTAAATTCTGTACAAACATCCACATCAGCCTGACCTGCTTAGATAGATTCTCTGCATATGCTCTCTAGAAAAGGACAGTTTATATATAGAAATATGCAAAGTATGAACTTAAAACAGACACTTTTGTCCTGCCCATGACTTGTTTCTGCCTGAGACAGCAGAGTCCTGCACCACCCAGTCTCAGGAGCTCTCTCCACGCAAAAAAAAAAAAAAAAGGACCTGTGTTTAGCATTAAAAATTGCTAAAACACAGCATGGAATGGTTCCCACAACTGTTCCAGTAGAATTAAAATGTTTCTTGATTTTAAATCTTTCTCTTCCTTCATCAAGAGCCCACACCAACCCTTTCAGGGAGCAGACGCATGAATGGTTAATCCATGTGTAAGTAGCCTTCTTCCCCCTTCCTTCTGGCTATATCCAAAAATCTTTTCTTTGCCTCCTAGGATACAGTCACCACACTGCAAAGAATTGTTTTGCACCTCTGTCCTCCTTATCCAACCACATCCTTGATGGGATTAAGCACATTATTTGCTTGTGCCCATTTCAACACCACCAGATTGGTTTTACCAGTTTCTTGTCATCACTTCTTAAATTTCTTTCTCCCCAGTCCTTTAGGTTATATTACTGGAGTTCTGGTGTTTCTTCGCAATTACTCTGAGCTGAAACATGCAAACACAAGAACACATTCACAGAATTACAGCATTAACCACATTGGAAAAGACCTCTGGGACCATTGAGTCCCATCTATCACCTAACCCTTCCTATTAACTATCCCATGGCACTAAGAGCCTCATGCAGCCTCCTCTTGAACACCTCCAAGGATGGGGACTCCACCACCTCCCCAGGCAGCCCATCCCAATGCAATCACTCTTGCTGTGCAGAACAAGAGCCTCACTTTCTTCCAAGGTGCAATTGTGCATCTGTGATTTGGGAAGTGTGATCCAGCTCAGACACTCCTGCTGCTCACTGGAATCAAGATGTTGCTGAGGCAGAGGGTGACAGTCATGCAGGGACTCAGCACACGACAAAATCGTTCAGCTCATCACCGTGCAGCCTTGCTCCAAGTCCACTGCTAAAGCCTTTAGTTACTGAATCTTTCAGGTTTAGTTAAATTCATATCGTGGTGACAATTTCTTCTTTATTCATTAAGTTCCACAGCACGGGTGAAGGAGGTGCCTTGTCGGGCTCTCCCACCCTGTCTGAGGCAAAACTCAGTGAGGAAAAGGATAGGCTTTAGATAATGGGATGAGTAAATGACCTGTCAAATCAAATTTATCAGATGCTGTTTAAGGGAACTGCAAACCTTTCTGTCTTGGGTGCTGCTTTCTTTTTTAAATGCAGCCCAAATTGGACGCTTTGTGCAGTAGCAAAATTTACACCCCAGAGCCTTGTGGCTGGCTATAGAAAAGACAAACCCTGATGGTTCTCACACTTTAAGGCAGGGAGAATCTTTGTGGTTCGTTCCTACAGCCTTTGTATTGGCATACCTGTAACAAGAGGAGCAGCCACGGAAGTGTGAGCTCAGACACAGGCCAGAAAAGGAGAGCACAAAGACCATTAAGAACCTGTTCTGCATCAAACCCAGCAGACCTCTCTGATGCCAGAGGGAGGGTACAGAGAGTGTAAGCATTCCCAAGCACAACCTTCCTGCTGCAGGTAGGCAGCCATTGGTCACCAGCAGCTTTGGGACTTCTGGGTCTTGAGATTGCCTCTGGGCTTTTATTTTTATTGATTCTTGAGAGACTTTTCACACATGAATTTCTTAATTCCTTTGATCTCTCCTGTTCCTGGCAGTTGTGACCACCTTGTATTCATTTAGTATGTACAAGGCCTTCTCTTCCATTTGTTTTAAGCCTGTTCCCTACCGATTTTGCTAGAGACACAAAGGGTAAACTTTCCTTGGTTTTCCACATTACCAGTGGCGTTGGAGGTTTTACATAATCCTGTCGTGCACTCCTCCTATCAGTCATCTCTCTTCTGAAGTAAAGAGTGGGTTTAATTTCCATATTTCTGATCTGACTTACCTTCCACCTCTGGAGCTGTCCTAGTTCTCCTGCATCTTTTCACCTGCGGCGATCAGAATTACACCCACAAGTCAAGACGTAGGCTCCCCAGACTTTACACAGTGTCATCAGGACCATTTCTGCACTTTATTGCTTTCCTAATATTTTCTAACATCTATTTCCCACTTTAACTGCCTCTGAACATTCAGCTGATGCTTTCAGAAATCTACTCATAATGACTACAGGATCCTTCAGAGCTCATTATTGTGCATCTGTAGTAGGGTTATTGCATTTTCCCCACCAAATGTATTACTTTGCATTCATTGACACTGAATTCCATCTGCCATTTCACTCCCATTCACAGAGTCAGTCTCACCAGATACTCCTGCAGCTCGCCACAGCAAGCTGCAGAGCTCAGCACTCTGCACGTATCTTTTCTCCACCCCACTGACCCTGTCACAGGACTCCAGCAGATGCAGGAAGCAAGCCTGCAGCTGGCAATGGCATTCCCTTGCAGAGAGCAGACTGACCTTTTCCAGGGGAGCACAGTGACTGCACTGCCTCGGCAGTCTGCCTGTCTCTGAGCACTGATGGGTGCTCCCAGGTCTGAAGTTGGGCACCTCCCGTGTCTGGAAATATCTGGGTATCTCCTGCTGCCCTTCAGTCAGGCTGGTCTAGCTAACAGATTGCTTTATCCTAATCAGCATTGCAACAACTCAGTGTTTGAGTTCCCTTAGTCCTCCTCCTTAACAAATGCATGGATGCTTTGCCACCACGGCTTCTGCTCAGTTGCGGTGACATCTGACAGTTGCTCCATCCTCCTCCTCCTCTTCCTCCTCCTTTGTGTATTGGTGAATAGAATTAAATTTACTTTTATACCATGGCCTCACCTCTCTCAAGATCAGTCAGTATATTTCACTGGTCTATTAAACTTTATTTCTGGTTGTATTCCTGCCTCTGTGCATTAGAAACAAAAGGGTTTGTCCTCAGTAACTTCTGTGTAATTAATAACTTGTTCCTTGAAACTTCTTTTGCCTTTTATCTTTATGTGTTTATGCTTAGCAAAATAGATAATGTATGAATGGATTAAAGGGTTTATATTCTTTCACAATTTTTCTTCTACTGGGTCATGGCTTTAATTCTTTGTATTTCTAAGAGCTTCTTTTACTTTGCTGTTGTAGTACAACAGGTTCCCTGCTTGATTGCTTACTTCAGTTTTTAAGAGGAATTTTGATAAGCAGCGTGCAGAATAATCTACAGTCAGAAGCAGTCTTTGTTCTGCCTCTAGCATTTCACTCTGCCAGCTCTTCCTTCTTCCACCTTTAGTTTCCAAAGTGCCACATGGCCCAACACTGCATGCAGGGAGGAAAATATCCACAACAGCACAGGGGCAACGTGCATTGCCAGACTCCAGCAACTTGTGGATCTTGGATCTTGGATTTCCTGAGCAAAGGTCTTTGGATTTCTCTTTTCAGTGGGTTTTTGGCATGTATTTATCAAGCAGATTTTTAACTCTGGAACTGCATCCTTGTCTGTGCTTCAGCCTCACAAGTACCAACTTCTACTGCTAAGCCCTTTCAGTAGCAAACAGCAGAGATGTAGATACTAAGTGGACAGACAGTTCTAGGTGTTAGGAGCAGCAATTTCTGACAAAGCCATCAGCAAGAGCAGCCTTCTGAAGTTCCTAGCAAAGCAGTAAAATGGCCGATTTGACAGGATTTCCTGTTTATGGATTTCTTTATTTGCATAATCCTGACCAAATGATTAGCTGGAAAGGTGTGAATGGAGCAAGCTGGATTGAGATTGCAATTTGCACAGTACCTGTAGATTAGCAGAAAGTGTGTGCCCATGCAAAATGGGGATGGCTGAGTAGTATTGCTGCTGAAGGACCTGTTAACACACCTTGAGTTAACATCAGAATATGTGGTGGTTTTGACTGTTACAATTATGGGGCCATGAGGAACACGATGGAAAGGTTACATCAGTGAGGACTGCCTTTTAAGCTCTTCACTTCTGCCTAAGGCAGCTCATCAGATTTTGAGGCTAGAGACCTTCAACCTTCTGCTCATACTATGCTCTTTATTTTGAGGAATCAAAGAAGGGACAATGTGGGCTTGGGAATTCTCAGTAATACAAGACAGTACCTCAGAGGCAAGTTAATATATAGAGCTGCCTCTATAAGATGGCAGTACCTCAGAGGCAAGTTAATATATAGAGCTGCCTCTATAAGATGCCTCTCTATAGATGCCTCTATAAGAGAAATAACTTGGTTTGAGAGTTATCAAATCAAACCAAAGGCACAGTGCTTCTGCCAATTATGCTGAGGAATTGCTAGGATTTCTTATTTACACACAGTAAAAGCCCAACTGCACCAACAAGGCAGCATATCTGCCCAATTCCCACACCAGCAAAGCACGTGTGCAATACAGGCAGGCACTTGCCACTCAGTGTTGCCAAGATGCTTACAAATGGATGTATAAAGGGGGTGAACCACTACTGAAATGTTAGCTGCAGAGGCAGTGTTTTGGATCTTTCTGCAAGGTTGTGTTTTCTGCTGAACGTGTCACTGAATTTCTCCTTGGACAAACAGTTCCTTGCATCTACCAACAACAAAACCTGAATTATGAATTTCAGTTTCTGTGTCAGTACACCTTTGACTTTTCAAAACAATTCAAGTGTTACCAGAAGACAGAAACAAATCAAGTTAAGGATTTATGAAGTTAGGAAGTGTCTAAATTCAGCCTTTCAGCTGCGACTGGGCAAGACTTTAGAGTCACTCTCTGGTACCTTAACATGATGTAAGAACACTTCTTCGAATCCAGAAGTTCATGAGCTTGGTCTTCCTCGCTGCAGTGATGGATAGGTTAAAAGCCCTGAATTTTTCAGCTTTCAAAATTAACTTTTAAAAATCTGCATGCGGGTACCACCTGGCAGCACAGGCAACGGCTGAAGACTTCTGTCATGGGCAGCATTTGGCTCTCCCAAGGGGCTGTGCTGAGGAGTGGGACTTACCTCACCCTGAGGTTTCATGCATTCCCCTCTGTGGGAAGAAGAGGCCTGAAAGAAAACCAGAAGCAACTCTGGAAATGCAGTTGGCCTTTATTCTGATCTGTTTTATCTGCTAGCTGTCTGGATTGCAAGCTGCCAAAGCAGAGTTGTCAGCAGGGCAACAGAAACAGGCTTGCTTCTTTCTGGTTGGATTTCAAATCAAATATTCTGCTACTGGGATTAGAGTTTCACCAGCAGACAGTGGAATCCAGTTCAGTGGACATTTAACAGAACATCTGCACTGTCTGAGAAGCTTTTGTGGGATGCACATGCAGAATTACAGGCCCTCTAAGAGCTGGGTTTAAACATTTTATCATCAGAACTCTGGTTTTCTGTAAGGGCGATGTGCTCAAAAATCCACAGAGAGGGTATTTTACCTGTAGCATAAGCAAAGATGAGGCTGATCCCACAGCTGGGGTGGACTGCACACTTTTTCTTATCTGCTTCTTAATCCCAGCAAAGGCAGGGTGAGAACACGCAGTGCTGCCGTCAGACACCAGGAAGTGCCTGCTGGGGAAAGCATGGAGACGGAATTTTCACCTGTGGAGTGCAGGTGGCTGACTCCTTGTGTGAGCTTGATCCTAATTCACCTGATGAGAGGTGGGATGCTGTTTTTCACAAAGCTTCTGGGTTTGTTTTGACTCTTTTGGTTTGCCTTTGCATCATTAAAAATCACCGTTTGGACTCTTGGGAGCTTGCTGGGTTAGTTTTGGATTGGTTGGCTTGGTGAGAGGTGGGGGAGTCCCAACAAACATTTTTCCTTTGGCCTGTTTGACCATTGACAAGGGTCTGTGGTTTATTTGCTCTCCAGTGGCAGCTGTTTCCTGGGTGACCAGTAAGGTCGGGAGGGTGAGAGGGAGTACACAGCTGCAGATGTTGTTCCAGAAGTAAACCTACTCCAGTTTTAAAATGATTCAAGCATGCATGCATTGGGATTGTGACTAAGTACTCTTGTAATAGATGTCTGCAGCAACCCTAGAAGTGCTGCTATTCTACCAGCTACTGGAGAAAACTCAAGTGAGGGACATATCCCTTGGATTCTAGGTTATACAGAAGCTAGAATCATAGAATCAGTCAGGGTTGGAAGGGAGCACAAGGATCAGCCAGTCCCAACCCCCCTGCCATGCCCAGGGACACCCTACCCTAGAGCAGGCTGCCCACAGCCTCTGCCAGCCTGGCCCCAAACACCTCCAGGGATCTGGCCCCAAACACCTCCCTGCAGGGGCAACCCATTCCAGGGCCTCACCACTCCCATGGTGAAGAACTTCCTCCTCACATCCAATCTGAATCTCTCCACCTCCAACTTTGCTCCATTCCCCCTAGTTCTGTCACTCCTTCATAGCCTAAAAAGTCCCTCCTCAGCTTTTTTTTGTTTGTTTGTTGATTGGTTTGTTTGTTTTTAAAGTTTTAAAATACAGCAGAATGTTGTTAACATTTAGCTCCAAACTGCCCTGCTCGGTCTGATCTGGACTCAGAGTGGCTTAGTTGCTCCACACCACAGCAGCAGCAGACAGGAGCACAGTGGGTTTTGTTGTGGAGCATGTGAGTCTCCTCAGATTTAGGTTATGAGCAGAATAATAGCAAATGTATTTTTGTCTGAGTTTTATTTTTAAAGCACTTTTCATAGCGTAATGTCCCTGGAGAGAAACCTTCAAATAAAGGAGGTGAATGATTGCTGTTAAGTTAGGGTAAAAGATTTTTTTGCTTTCAGTCTGCTCAAAGAAGCTCATGACATTGTGTGATAAAGTCACTGACTCCTTGCATCGGGTCCTGTCATACAAGGACCAAGTCCAGGGCTGCACAGGTTCCTAAAGCTCTGCTCTAAAAGAAGCTATTCAGAGAAAATACAGAGGAACTCCTGCTGGCTTTTGTCCAGGACAATGACTGAGCCCACGCTGCAGGACACCCCGATGTCTGGTGGTCCTAGTCACCATGGCAGTTCCTCTCGACTGGGTGAAGACCCTGATAATTTTGCACTTCCGAATAGGGAAGCATAATAGGAGCACAAATACCTATGAATTGTCCATAATATCCCCATTTGGGACAATAAGAACCTGGCTGAATATTGCCCTAATTGCTTCTGTGTAAATGCTGTGGAATCTGTGTGCTAAGGACAAGAAAGTCTTGGGCTGCTGAGCGCAGTCACAGCTCCTTGACAGCCACCCCCTGCCCGGCAGCGCTGTGCACAGCCAAAGGCACCTGCTGCACAATGCCCAAAGCCTTGGCTAAAGCTGCTGCAGAGGCAGCACAGAAAGGATTTGGAAGGGTCAGAAGGTAAGTTGGGAGACACCTGTGAAATAAGGTAGGAAGAGCTGAGGGGTTGTCAGGGCAAGGAATCCTGTAGGCATTGGCCAAGGCACAGTAAAAGACTCATAAGAAAGTGCAATTGAGACCTGGAGAGCAAAGTGAGAAGAGTGCCCAGCTCCAGCCCTTTGCCTGCAGGCACTCCTTTGGGCTGTTCCAGTCGTTGTCCTGTTAAAGAGAGCCGAGAGCATCAAACTCTGCCTTCAAATACCCAAATCATGTAATAAAAACTGAGATCTTTCGCACGCAGAAGCTGAGCACTCTTCATCTCTGCAACATCAGAGGAAGGAGCAACTGGGAGACCCCAAGGGGAAGGCAAAGGCCAAGGTGGCAGAGCCTCAGGATGCCGCACAAGGATGCTGCAGTGATTATGTTTGAGTTTGACACCTCATGGAAGTAAAAGAGGTCTAGAGAGGTTTCCCTCCTCATTCTTCCTCTCAGTGCTGTGGGGAATTAATGCAAAAGTGCTGTTCATGAGGAAGGCAGCCTTGTGAGGCACTATTCCAGCAGGTCTTCAGGCATTTCATTGTTTTGGAGTGAAGATAAAGCCGTGAGAACACTGAAATGAGCCAAAGGCTGTCCTGAACCTTCCTGTGCTCAGGTGATAACCAGCTCTCTGTATCTCCACACATGTATTGCTCAGCACTTCCCTTATCCTGCAAACCCCACTGCTGTATCTTGGCTTTGAACTATGCAATTGTTTTGATCTCGCATCTAGGGACACGACAAGAACTAATTAAACATACCTGTGGTGTGAGATTGACAAGCATAACAGTTTCTCTTTAGCTTTTGACCATTATCTCATTGGACTTTTTTTTTTTTTTTCTCTTACTGGAAAACCAAAGTAATCTTTAATTAAAAATGCCACAATTTGAATAACTTTTGATAGCAATGAGATTAAAGAACATTACAGTGAAGGTGGTGAGACACTGGCACATGTTGCCCAGGGAGGCAGTGGCTGCTCCCTCCCTGGAGGTGTTCAAGGCCAGGTTGGATGAGGCCTTGAGTGTCCCTGCCTATGGCACAGGGAGGTTGGAACTGGATGAGTTTTGAGGTCCTTTCCAACCTAAACCATTCTATGATTCTATTTCTGGCAGCTTTAATCACAAAGCCATTAGACTAATAATGCAGTCAAAAGAAGAGCCTAAAGGCCAGCAAAAAGAGTTTAACCTTTGCCACTTTTTTGCTCAGTTTGTTCTGTGCTTGTGTGGAAAGAGCAGCTGCATCCACTGCAAAGTGCAGAAACAAAAAACATCAGTCTCTGGCTGTTCAGGCGGTGTCCCTGCAAGGGAGTGGAGCCCTCAATGCATGACAGTGCTGCTGCCCAGCTCCTGGCATGCAGGTGCAATCCAACCCCTAAGTGATTCATCATGTTATAAAGTTTGTTTGCTCTGTGGTCCATGAGCAATAATAGCAGTAATAAAATCTGCTCTGCTTGTCCAAAGATTTGAGAAGTCCTGGTTTACATCACCCTTGTGCTGGCTAAGTCACAGTGAGCTCAGGATGAATGCACTTACCCAGGCTTTGGAGGGGTTAAGGGAAAATCCCTAAGGTAATCAAATGGCTTTTCTTATGCAAGCTTTACTGCATAAAAGTTAAAACTGAATATATATATATATANGTTATCATAGGGCAGCTGAGCTGTGGAGGAGTGGATAAGGAGCAGGCACAGCAATTTTCTCTTGGCTGGATCCCTGTAAGAGGTAGGTAAAGGAGAATAAAGTTTAGGAAAATACTAAGAATATTAATGCAAATAATTTCATTGTTGAGAGTTTTTAGATATTAATTTATTACAGATGAGGAAAGTTTGTGCTACTTTTTTTCCCCAAGTTTCTTATTTTATTTCACAAATGCAGCAATCGTGTAGATGCCTCTAATTAGCACAGCTTCCTCCTGACTTGAGAAATGAAGTGAGGCAAACCTGAATTCTTGTCCGTACTCAATAGGTCACAGAATGTAATGCTGTGCTGGAAATGACTCACAGGTTGCTGAATGCAGCAGAGATCTAAACTATTGTGTACATTTATATATAGCCTGTTACCTCTGACAGTTTGCTATCAAAGTTAGGAGAAGCTGTGGTTTACATCTGACCTTTCTAAATGTTCTGCTGTGGTTTTAAGATAACAACTGCTATAGGCCCTTTCTGAACGGAGTTTTTAGCTGTTTCCTCTCCTCCTGTATGGCTGTTAGGGCTCAAATTGAATAAGGATAGGTGAAGCAGGTGAGCCTAATTTCTGTCGGGTAATCCATACTCAGTTCCTAGAGCAGAAGACACTGTAAACTGCTGGTGGGAGGAAGAGTAATGGGAGTGGAGACCAAGGGAAGGTCTCAAATGCAGCAGCATGACTATAGTTTGCATCAAAATGCAGGGGGAAAAGTTTAGTCTCAGAATATCACAAAATTAGAGGGGAGAGAGGCTTGGGTAAAGAGAACTTTTTGAAAAGGAAAGCTTGGAGCTCCAAGCAAAGAAAACAGCAGAATGTGCCATTCTGCTGATGCTGGTGACAGTCATGGGTAAGGATGTCTCAAAGCCAGCACAGTTCAGCTCTCTCTTCATTCCCTATCAGCAAACAGTCTTGCACTGCCTGGGGATAAACTACCCAGAAACTTTGTAATCCAGTAACGGAGGTTATCCCAGGGAACATTTACAGTTTTCCACATACAAAGCTTTGCCTGACCAGTTCCGAGCCCCGGAAGCCAGCTATCCTCGCAGCGAGTGGCCATGGGTCCCAGGGCCGAGAGCCCGAGGCTCCTGCTTGCTCTGCCCAGCCTGCCCTGCTCCGGGCACATGCCGCTGCAGCACTGCTGGGGCTTCCCAGGCCGCCAGGGCGTTTCCTTCGCTGCCGACTGTTTCGGGAGCTGGCCCCAGCCCTGCATCGGGTGGGTGCCGGCAGCGGGGCGGCGTTCGCCAGCCTGCCCGGTGCCCTGCTGCTGGGGCGGGCACGGAGCGCGGCGGCTCCGGGATGGGCGTCTGAGGCAGGCACAGACTCTGCCTGGCACACTTGCAGAGATTTCTCTTGAACAAAAGGGAAGGTTTCCATAGAAACCTCTCATTTTAAACAGATTTAAAAGAGGAATTCAGCAAACTGTAAAATCAAGCTTCCGGAGCCCAGTTTAAGCTGTTCCTCTTCGGCTGCACTACAAATGAACGTAAGAGCCTGCAGCCTGGAGCTGACAGCGAGAGCCAGCCTTCTGCCAGCTCCCTTGCTCCTTCTACCAGTGCGAAACCTCTACTAGGTGACAGTGGCAGTGACACACTTCCTAGCACCCTCCATTTCATGAAAGAGCTTCCTTAGAGCATCTCATCTGAAGGCTCTTTGTTCGTTAATGAAAACACATTTCCTGGGCTTGAAATGCAGCACAGACATCACCCTGGTTCTGCACGGCCATCGCTGGAAATTCGGCTTTGCAAAAAAGCCCAGCAGCTGTGAAATGGCCACCTCTGCTACACTACATTTCCCACAATACTGAGATGCAGGGCTCAGGGCACTCCGCTGGTTGGAGGTGAGGCAGATGGCATGCCCTCCCTTGCAAGGGATTCCTGCGGCAGAAAAGGCGTCTGGAGGAGGCAATTAAATCAGCCTCTTGGGCACAGGCGAGAACAGTTTACATCAGCAATAGCATGCCAAGGTACCCTTTGACAGGCAGGCAGTTCTGCACGTTTTGCACTCACCCTCCCACTTCTAGTTCCTTGGGACATTTCTTTAATATTCACCAGCCAGTGAAAGTGGAGATCTTAAAACCATCCTTCCCCCACCTCCCCCTTTTTTTTTTCCTTTTTCTTATTACTCTGTCAGGCTTTTAATTACCATTTAGTCCAATCAAAATGAAACCAATCTATCAATGAGGAGTAAGAACAAACCCTTCTGAGCTGTGTCAGAGCAGCACTACGAGCTGGCAGTGCCCTGTGCTCTGCTGCGAATGCACTGCTGCCATTCCACTCCACCCACCACAAAACACTGCTCTCTTTACCCACTTGCACACAAGTCTCTGAGATCCGAGAGGATGGACAACAGCCACGGGCACACAGCCCTTTGGTGACCCAGGAGACAGGTTGCTTTGCATTTCTGTTTGTGCTTTTTTTCAGTGGGAAAAAAACCCAAACCACCATAAAATCCAAACAAACAAACAAAAAACCAACCAAGCACAAGCTCCATGTGAGAGGGTGAGCTTTTGCTCCTGGAATGTCCCAAACGTTGGAGCTTGGCACATTTTGCCCACACAGTGCTGGTTTGCATTTGCTCTGCCAGAAGAGGAGCAGTGCAGGAGGCTGGGAGGGTGCATGGCACAACCTCTCAGCTGCAGAGAGCAGCAGGGATGGGCTCTCCTGCACAGACAGCTCTTTGCCACTTGGCTCCACTGGGCTTCTGCTGCTTGCTTCATCTTTGGAAAGAACCCTCCAAATACTCCCACTCTGGGCAAGAATATCATAAGATACTGGTGTAAACACTTCTTCTGCTTCGTTTTAAAGCTGAACTTCCACACCAAAGGCCTGCTGGCAGGTCTCTGAAGTGAGAATAGCCAGGGACAAGTGAGAGATGGGGGAGCAGCAGTGTGCAGGAGGCTGGTGGCACATGCTGCCTGTGTACCCCATCAAGGAGGGGACGCCTGTCTGTCAGAACAGCCACACAGATTGAACATCTCAGACAGGACCCATGCAGTTCAAACTGCTGCCCTGCCTTTTGGCATGTGTGAGCTGAAACTGAGACTCCCGAGTTACAAACTACGGAGCAGATTGGCAACCACAGATGCTGACTCACTGTGGGCTGATATGAGTAACTTAATAGCTTACTCATCTAACACAGACATTTGCAAAGCTCCTGGAACCTAGGAAGAGAAATGGAGTGTAATACAACATCAATAACGTGCTCTTGTGTTTTCCTAGATGAGTGTTTTGATTTTCATCTGAAATCTGACAATTGCTGGAAAAGTTTACCCTCAAATATTGAAAAATAGTAATGATGTAAAATACCCTCCTCTTCTCTTTTTCCTTCTCTTATTTCCACCTTGGAAAGACTTCCTGAAAGAGAGCTGTTTTCCCATGCTTCTGTTACACCTCACTTGAAGCCTATTAAGAAAGAGAATATCTTTTGCAAAGAGTAAAAATGAATTTTTATCATCACCAGAACTTTAATAATTTTAGGCATTTGTTGTAAAATTAAAACATCATTAGGAAGTGGACATAAAAAAGTGATGAGCAAAGATCTCTTCATGATCTTGGTGCTGATCAGCACACACCTAGAGAATCACTTCTGGCATTGTTCATTAAATTGCAACAAGAAGCTGAATAGTCCTTCTTGTTCCCAGTGAGCCTGTCTGTGCTTCACTCAGTCCTCTGACTTCAGCACAAGCTTGACTGCAGCACCAGTGGGTGCCCAGGAGTGCTCTGTGTGAGATAGGGGTTCACAGACATTGCAGCAAAAGACATTTGTGTGTCAAACACACAACAGCTTCCTGATGAACTTTTGCTCCATCCGCAGTTACATCTAAAGAGATAAGTACATTTTCTTCCTATGCGTTCTTGAGATGATGAATATCTTCATCTGGACTTGCTGAATGGCATATTCGCTCCTCTCTTGCAAGACACCACCCTGAATGTTGCATCTAGTTCTGGTGCCCCCAGCTTGAGAAGGACACACAGCTGCTGGAGGGAGGCCAGAGTAGGCCACAAAGATGCTGCAAGGGCTGGAGCAGCTCTGCTGTGAGCACAGGCTGAGGGAGCTGGGGGGGTGCAGCCTGCAGAGGAGAAGGCTCCAGGGGCACCTCAGAGCTGCCTGCCAAGAGCTGAAGGCAGCCTGCAGGAAGGCTGCAGAGGGACTTTGCATCAGGGGGGCTAGAGACAGCCCAAGGGGCAATGGTTTGCAGCTGAGGCACAGCAGGGTGAGGCTGGAGCTGAGCAAGAAGTTGGTGAGTGTGAGGGTGCTGAGAGTGTGGCACAGGCTGCCCAGGGAGGCTGTGGCTGCCTCCTTGCTGGGGGTGCTGCAGGCCAGGCTGGATGAGGCCTTGAGCAGCTGAGTGGAGCTGAGAGGTGTCCCTGGGCATGGTGGGGAGGCTGCAGGGGATCAGCTCTCAGCTCCTTTCCAGCCTGAACCATTCTAGGATGCTATGATTCAATCAGGAAAAAGAAGATGCTAGGCCACTAGAGGCTGGCTGGCCTGCTGGTGGGGTGTAGCTAAAAGATGGTCTGTGTGCTGCTCTTGCAGCTGCCAAGAAGGCAACACTTCAGAGAACAGCAGCTGGAATTACTGACATTGACTAAAATATTGCCAATAGTTCCAGTGTGTACCTGCAGTGTTTCAGATGCAGGAACTCCTGAAGGTGCCAGATGTTTGTGTTGTGTAGATACCAAAGAGGTTCACTCCACATAGCTCATAACACTTCTACTGTCAGTCTGTGCTGCCAGGAGTCAGCCTGTGCACACACTCTGTGTGCTGGGACCTGAAGGAACAGCTGAGAAGAAGCAGGTATCAGAGCAGATGCCAATGATTTACTGCAACACAGCCTTCTTGAAAAGGATAACTCATCGTGTTCCATGCTGGGTCACAAATTCCTGCTTTGAGCAGCAGCAGTATTGGCTCTGCTGTTCCTTAGCTCACATGGAAAAGGCTCAGAGCAAGAACTGAAACCAGCCTAGAGCCCAGGCCCTTCTCCACTGGTGGAAAGTGCTGCATAACCATGAGGAGAAAGTTCTGAAGATGCACAGAGATTGTGTGGGCTGCACTCTTCCTGCCAGCTGCAATGCCTTTATTGCTGCCTGTCAGTTCAGACTATTCTGAATCTCTGTGAACAAATCCCAGGCTGCTATAAAAACTGCTCTATATTAAGTTCTGCTGAACTCTCCTGGCATTCTTTTTTGCCTGTAGTTTATCTCTAGGACAGATGTTCTACTCATTAAGGTTTTTATATCAGAGTACAACTGGCAGAAAGTCTGAAACGAGCTGGGTGAGCATCCTCTTCCACGTGGCTAGAGGCATGGCAGCAGCAGGGTCAGGTTTGTAGCTGCTGTGTGCTCAGGGCATGCCAACTCCTCTCCAAACAGCCACCAACAGTCATCTGTTAGGACTGGGTGGGATTTGAGCTGGTGGCCTGAGGAAACAGCCTGCAGGGCACTCAGAGTCCTCCAAAGAAGCCAGGAATTGTTTGTGAGGGGTTTACTGAACACAGATGAACACAGGAACCTTCCACCTGTCTGGAGGTGTTCAGGAAACTCTCAGAGTGGGCACAACCCCGAGAGGAGCAGTGGAGCTGCAGAGCACTGCCTGGCAGCCACTAACCACAGACTGCACTGCTTAGAACAAGGACTCTCTGCAGCCCTAAGGCTTGGCTATAGCCTCCCATACATGCAGCACTGAAAGGAGGAATGATGTATGCATTGGACAGGCTGGCAGCAGCCTCTGTGATGAAGGGTTAGAATTCCTTAGGGATATCATCTCCAGGAAGTGGTGCCTGATATGCAGCTCTCCCACACTTCAGTATTTCCCAAAGCAGAATTGATACAGAGCTCCTACATTTATTGATTTTTAAAATGCTATCTCAGACACATAGAACTATTTTGTTCTCTACCTTACTCTGTTCATAAGGGAATAGAAAATGTCCAAGATTCCTGTATGTGACTCTGGGTCTGCACCATTCCAGCAAAACCAAAGCTCAAGTACTGCTGGAATACACATCTAGAGGTAACCTGCACCCAGAACAGAACAGATACAAAACCAAATGAGGTATGTTCTGGTTGTATAGCCTAAAAGAGCACATGTCATAGAATCACAGAGTGGCTCAGGCTGGCAGGGAGCTGAGAGCTGATCCCCTGCAGCCTCCCCACCATGCCCAGGGACACCTCTCAGCTCCACTCAGCTGCTCAAGGCCTCATCCAGCCTGGCCTGCAGCACCCCCAGCAAGGAGGCAGCCACAGCCTCCCTGGGCAGCCTGGGCCACACTCTCAGCACCCTCACACTCCCCAACTTCTTGCTCAGCTCCAGCCTCAGCCTGCTGTGCCTCAGCTCCAAACCATTGCCCCTTGGGCTGTCTCTAGCCCCCCTGATGCAAAGTCCCTCTGCAGCCTTCCTGCAGGCTGCCTTCAGCTCTTGGCAGGCAGCTCTGAGGTGCCCCTGGAGCCTTCTCCTCTGCAGGCTGCACCCCCCCAGCTCCCTCAGCCTGTGCTCACAGCAGAGCTGCTCCAGCCCTTGCAGCATCTTTGTGGCCTACTCTGGCCTCCCTCCAGCAGTTCTGTGGCCATTTGACAGGACTAGAGGATGTGCACAGTTGCAGTCAGCCCAGCAAGAGAGATGCTTTGCTATTTCCTTTGTCTTTGTGTGTGTAATAACAGAACCAGGTTCCCACATTCCCTAATACAATTGCCATGCTGTTGTGTACAAGCTGTAGTGACACAAGGAGAGAGATCCTTTGGGAGTATTCAGATAGATGTAGTGGGAATTTAGTGTTTAAATGCAGGAAGGACAGCAACATCACATAGAGATTGTGCAGTGAGAAGTTGCCTGAGTCTTGCACCCAAGCAAGCCTGGTTTGCAGTAGATTTGTCTTATGGTTGATTGACATTTTAACTGAGTTATACAAAGGCTGCAACATGAGTTCACACCTAACTAGACAGCAGGGAATCCACTGGGAAGAGAAGTGTAACTGCAAGGAAAGCTTTTGTCAAAGACTGTTCACTGCTAAGCAGAAGGGGATCAGCAAGGGGCACACAGATCTCAGCAAGCTTGACTGGGAAGGGACTGCTCTCGTGTCTGCCAAATACATATTCATGACTAAAGCTTTTTACACTCAGTGCTTTCCTGCAGGATTCTGCTTACCTAGTGAGGATCTCTGACTGCATTCTGCACCTGTCCCCTGTACTCCCTGTAGTCTGTCACAAGCAGGTGAGTGGAGCTCTGTAAGAGCCCTGGCAAGGCCTGCTGAAGGTGATCACTAGGTCCAAAGGTCACTAACAGGGCTCAGACAGAGGCTCCTGAACAGCTACAAGCACACAACCACCCGAGCCTAAAACCACACAAATCCCACCCCTTCAGGAGCCTGACTCACAGAGGTACTGAGTGCTGCTTGGTGTTTCTCTGGAGCAGCTGCAGATGCCCGTCAGACTCTTCTGTTGACACTGTGAGCTGCAACCTAGCCTGATTCTGTCAGCAAGCCTGCACCTCACTCAGAGCTGTGACTAATATTTGTTTATGAAATACTAATGCATACCTGTGTCTTTGCATGGCACTTGCAGGATATGAGAAGGGAAAGGTGTCAGTGCTCAGGAGCTCACAGTCTAACCGCCAGTGGTGCGGGGAGCACTTCCCTCCCACTGCGAGGGAACTGCTGCCTGCTCTGAGCACCGCTGAGACACGCTGCCTTTGCCTACTTGTTTGCTTCCCCTGATCCATAACACTGATTTTACTGTAGCTAAAGGTTTAGGGATTTGTCGACCTAATTATCTATGTGCACATTTAGCCATCGAAGCTCTCTGCTCTGTTACTTTCTAGAGATCAGTGAGTATTTTTCCCCAGGAAGCTCAGTTTTGCAGGAATCCATATGCATGACAAAGAGTGATGCATGGGCTTCATTAGAACACCTTCCGTTCTCTGAGCTATGGAAATGATGGACTTCGTTGGAATACCCTAACTGATAGGCTGCAATTTGGGTTGCCCTGCAGTGATGCTTTACAGACCTGCACTCCTACACTTGTGCAGAAGGCTGAGTACAGTTCCCCTCATCTTTCAGTTCTGGAAACTGAAAGGATGTGGGAAACGAGTTCTTGAGAGGCACAAGGTTACAGAGCAGGTCAGTGGCAGAGCAAAAGTAGCTTTCCTAACTATGCCATCTCTCAGCTGGACTGTTCTGTGTGTCAATCTGATCTCTTGAGGCAAGTTGGCAGAAAATGCATCTGTTCATGGCAAACACCACCTGCTTTTTGCCCTCACTGAAGACATTCATTCTTCATTGCCATCAGCTCACAGTTCCTCTGAATTGTACATTGCCTTCCCTGTGTTAATTGGTAAACAAGGCATCATAAGGAATTGTTCCAGCAAGACTATTTTTACTGTACTATTTCTAACCCATCAGGGAACTTAAAGCCTGATAGACAGGATTTGAATCAGAACTTCTAAGAGTGAACTCAGCCTCAAATTGCTGTATTAGAAAGGTTAGGATTGCTTCTCCTGTGTTAGCTTTCAAATAGGCCTTCTGCTGCAGCCTTCACGTGCAAGTGGTTAGTGCAGAGTCTTTGGAAAATGAGAAAGACCCAGCATAGGGATGGAGTAAAAAGGGAAGAGTTATGTGGGTTAGTTGGAGTGATGAAAAGGGCAAGACCAAAAGTATGGGGAAGGTAGAAGCTGAGCTTCCTAGGCCTAATTCAGGTTGAACTACTTCATCTCTTCATGTTTTCTTATTATTAGCACACCCTGTTACCTTTCTTTCTCCAGCTTTCAGATTCCATCCACACATTGCAAAGACCTGTAGCCTCTTCTAGAGTGACATAGAAAAAAGTTACATGACCTCCAAGTTACACACCCACATAGAGTACAGTGCTGCAACTCTGATAATTGCTGTTTATGAGCACAACGATGCCAAGCCAATGCAAGCTGAGAGCATAACTCACAACATATCTTTAAATATCCCAGGGCTTTTGTTCAGTGTAAAAGCACTTCTGCAGTGAACAGAAGAATGATTGGGATGAGTCTTAGGTATTTTCATTGCCAGCATATTTATTTACTCACATGATAAAGCTAAACATAACGGCTCATGGCAAACATCTATTTGCTCTCTGCTCTGTTTTTCTTATTACAGTGTTATGGTTCTTCCATGTTCTTAGACCTAATAAGCCTCAGGGCACAACAAAGGTTGGTGGGCTACTCTGCACCTCAGAAGCCTTTGCCATCCCAAGCAAAATTATTTTTTTTTCTGGCTTGAGATAGGTTCTGAAGCGTGGAAGACAGATTGGTATTGTACTGACTTCAGCCCAGAGGTCTCCAATTTGACATTGCTCCAAATCCTCTTACCAAGAGATGGTTCTAATGCCACATACATGCACCTCCCTCCCTGGAGGTGTTCAGGGGCAGGTTGGATGAGGCCTTGAGTGACCTGTGCTAGAGGGAGGTGTCCCTGCCTAACGTCGGGGGTTCGAAATGGATGAGCTTTGAGATCCCTTCCAACCTAAACCATTCTGGGATTCTATGATTTTATGTTGGCCTGACATCCACCAGTTGATAAACAATAGTTGCACACTGATGAGCAGTATCAGAAATATTTTCAGGTATACAGGTTTCCCTTAACGCTTGCAGAAAATGTAGCCATGCTGGTTAGGAACTGTATTAGGGCTCCTGTGCATTCAGCTGTGATGCTGAAGTCTGTAACCCTAGCCTGGAATGCTGGGTTTGTGGGCCCGAGGTTGCTGTTTTCAGAATGGAAAATGCCCATGAAAGGCATCAAAAGAGCTGCACTGGCTTTTGGATTGTTCTTCCCTTCTTATGTTAGGAAAATTGTCCTCTGTATTTTTAAAGGATGAGAAAGGAGAGAGCACAGCACTGTGAAAGCTTCCATCATTTTCCATGGTTTCATGATGACTGACACCTTTTTTCAGCTGCATATGTGTAGCTCTGGCTTGAGTTCAATCGTATCCATGCTCAGTTACTGAGCATGTGGGCCCAGACTCAGACAGACACCTTCTGTGTACACTCAGAAGGAAACAGTCTCTAGCAGAGATGACTCAGACCTTCATTAAATAGGTCACCTTTGGAAGCGTTTATCTTCCTGCACAGGCTGTACCAAGAGCCTAAACCAAGCCATTGTATGATCTGCACCTAGAGAAGATAAACCCACCCAAGAAGGTCTTGGAGGCTGCTGTGTCTGAGAAGAAGAATTGCAAAGATCAGTGTGCGGGCGAGGGGCTGTGACACTGTGCTGTGCTGTTTGAGACATCCTCCCATCCTGTGGCTTTGGAAGGAGACAGAAATAATGACAGCAACCCAGCACTGCACCTGCTGTGCCTGCTCAAAGAGCACAAGGCTGCACATTCCCACCACTCCCAGAGCAGGCCTGAGCTGCACTTTCTCACTCCTTGGGTGTCTCACAAGGGGAGCTGGCTGCAAACTCTTCATTGACTTGCCAATACCTGACGATTACAAACATGTTAGGAACATGCTCCCCTCTTGTGTGTGTCCAGCCTTGGAAAACTGCACAGCTGGGCTTCAAAAAAAGTCCAGAAGGCAGCTTCTGCCAATGGGGTGTAATTCTGTCGTGCCCAGGGTGGCCATTGCAAACTCCTGTGTTTGTTCACTGCCCTGCTCTTGTACTCCAGTGTCAACACTGCTGCAGAAGCATGCAGGGAGGATCTGCAGAGAGAAAGTCCTTTTAGCCTTAATAAAAGGGAAAACAAGCAAACAAACAACCTCAAAGATTAAATACCAGAGAATAACCCAAGCCTGACCTCAACCTGTCAAATACTTCAAAGGCAAACACTCAGTTTTCAAGGATGCTTACTCTTCCAGGATTCTCCTCCTCATACAGGATGTAATTATATCCTGACATAACAATCTTTAATTATATCCTACATGCAAATCCTTAGTTATGCTTACCAGGAATGCCTCACCGGGGAAGAGTAGGGCACAGGAAAGACTCGAATAGGCAGGGAGTGACTTTTCATTCAGCACCATGAACAGTGCTTTGTTAGCAGGGCAAAGGGAAAGGCGAGGTGCCGAATCCACGAGTAAAGGCGATCCGGGAGTTAAGGCAGGGGCCTTTATACAAAATAGCAGCGTTCTGCCCTCGGTCCAACACACGTTGACCTGCTGAACAAAGAGCCTAAGGTCAGCCTCACTGCTCGGTGCCTGCAGGCTGCTGCTCGCTTTGTGTTCTTCATTTCCAGGTGCTTTTTGGCAAGCACGAGGCTCAGGGCTCATTTTCAGAGCTCAGACTCTGATCTGCTTGAAGAATGTTCTGGTTCCTCTTTGGATCTGGCCTCCTGGCTTGCTTTCAGCTTTCTCCTCTATTAATGTTAATGATGATATTTGCCCTCATAGTAAATGTGTGAGTTGACACTTCAGCAGAAGACAGCTGTTGACAGCACTGCACAAAGCAGAAAACCCTCTTTAAGGAGAAGAATAATTCCATCCTTCACGCAACAGCTGAGGCTACCACACGTGGGTGATGAGAGTGGAAGTGGCAACCCTACCTCCTGGGGCAGGGCCCTGCAATGAGAGCAGAGACCTCTCACAGATCAGACACCAGACAAAAAAGAAACCAGATATTTGAAGCAACTCCAAGTTCAGTATTACTTAACTGTGGGGTGCCTAACTTGGCAACAACAACAAAGAAACCCAAAACAGAACACTTTAAAAGTTACTTGTTTTGTTATATTGCCTATGAAGAGTGAAGCATTCTAAAGTGACTGTCAAAATCAATTGTTTTTGCCTTGTCTCCTGAGGAAATCAGGCTCATCGATGGCCTTCTCCATGAACTCCTGACCACTATCAGCTAAACTGCAGAGAGTATCACATCCCCACACTCCGCCAATAAGAAAGCAAACCGAGGAGTGCCCCAGCTGAGAAAGCCTGTGGTGTGGCACAGACAAGACAGCAGGAGGTCATGGTGCTGTAGACTCTGTTTTGTCACAGCTGCATTTTGTGCTGCTGCTTGCTGGTCTGCTATGGACCATGATTATCACAGATGTGTTGTGAGGCTCAAGGGGTCTTCTGGACATCCAGTGGCACCGGCCAGGGCACCCAGGTTGTTCTCAGAGGATGTTCCCTGGTTGGTGTCACACGATGGGGCAGTCCTCCCCTCTTCCCAGTACTGTGTATTGACACATTTGAGGAGGCTTAGGAGTGCCCTTTGAGAGATGCTTTTGCTCAGCATGGTCTGTTCCAGGAGCCTGTCCCAGTCCTCCTTCGGGGGGTGGGCAGGGTAGGAGTTATTCTTCTGTCAGGGGAAAAAACACTCTTGAATTTGTATAGGTTCTACAGCAGCTTGATTTAGTGCCCACTTTGACAGCCTTTTACTTGGACAGGAATCTGTTGGCTCACGCAGGAACATCACTCCAAGGCTTTCTTTAATCTTCACAAATTGCTGTTCTAGGTGAGTGGTAACAATGATATTTACAGTGCATCCACAATGAGCCTGGAAGTCACGGACACTCTGTGCTAGGAGGAGAAATGTCATTTGCCAGGGTCTGCCATGTATCTGTAGAGCTTTCCAGAAGAAGAGGGCTATCTTCAGCCTTCAGAAATGGCCATCACTGGCTGTCTCCAGATACTCAGCTTACAGTAAATGCAAAGTGTTTATTGGAAGCTGCAAACAAGTTGAACTGCAAACAGAGTGTGCACTTCGGGCTGTTAGATCTGCCTGCTCACGCCGAATTATCAGCAGTACCAATGCTATTTAAAGTACTGTAGGGAGGAGGTGGTAGCACTAGGAAGCGGTGTTCTGATTTTGCCATTCGTGGAGGCTGGACTGGTAGCCTCGTTCTCCAAAAGGCAAGGGATAGGATGTTACAGCAGGGATCTCAGCGGGGTGGAATTTGGATGTTTCCGTCTAATTTTGTGAGACCGGTGACTCCTCCGGAGAAGGAGAACACCTGAGAGCGCCTCGGACTTCATCCGTGTGCCACCAGCACTGCTGCTCCGCCAGAGCTGCAGCAGAGGAAGGATGCGCTCAACAGCGGCACAAATCCTGCGCGCTTCTCGCCAAGCGCCGGCAACTTTGGCAGCACCTCCCCGCTCCAGACACAGCTGCGGGCGTGCGGAGGGGCGCGGGGCTGCGCGGGCAGCGGCGGCTCCACAGCGGTGAGCGCGGCTGTTATTCAGCACACGTGGGGCTAGCGACAGCAGCCTTCGGGCGCGGGTGGCGCGCAGGGGGCGCGGGCGGGGGCCGTGCCCGCCCCTCGGGCCGCGGCGGGGNCTGGCGGTGAAGGACGGCGGCGCGGAGGGGGACGGCGCTGCCGCTGCCTCCTCTCCTCTGCGAGGGATCCACCTCCTGCTTTCCTACCAACTCTCGTAGCGTAACCTTCACAGGAGCCATCCCCTACAGACTTTCTAATCTTCGGGGTTTGGGTTGTTCTTGGTGGCTTTTTAATGCTGCTGTTGAGAGAGTAACTGCCGAACAGCCTCTGAGTCTGTGCGGGACCTGGGGGGTTTTGTTATCTCGCCGGCGATAACAGAATTGTTCGTCGCTAATGTCTTGTGCTCCCGGGGCGCTGAATTAGCTCCCAGAGCAGGCATGACGAAGAGCGACTTTCACCACAGACTATCCTCTTCGGTTTGAGCACACTGGCTTGGTATTTGCTGCATGATACTGTCCAGGGAAGCAGGATTTTTTTTCTCCGGATGCTGTGATTTGCCGGTTTCTGAGCTTATCGCAGAAGAAAAAAAAAATAATTTTAAACTGAGTGGATTTTTTTTCCCCGTCTCCTCATTTCCAGAGGACGGAGATCTTTCACCAGGGAAGGATCACCTGTCGCTTTAATCCTTGAGGGAGTTTGTGATTTTTTATTTTTTTTTTTAAGTGAAATTAATTTATTTCAGTCAGTAATTTATTTATCGATTTCAATTATTTATTTAAACCGACGGAGGCGTGATCCTGGAGAATGAGACTGAGAGAAGCTGCCAGGGTTTGGCGGACAACGCTGAGTTTAGGGTGGGAGCTGAGAGACTAGATTCCTCCCTCCCCCTCTTCCTTCCCGCCGGCGCCACTTTATTTATTTATTTGGTTTATTTTTTTGGCACAACTTCCCTAGTTTCCCCTCCGCTCAGTTTCTCTGCATGGCCAGATCAGCAAACCTGGACGCGGAGGAGCTCAAGGTAGGCGACTCGCCGGGTGCTGGCGTTATGGTTTGGGTTGGCCACCGTCCTGTCGCCGCTGCCTGGCCGCGGGGAGGGGGCTGCGCGCTGCGGGGCTCCCGGAGCCGGGCGGGCGAAGCGCTAGAAGGCAGCTGAGCAGCTTCCCCCCCGCCCCCCGCAGCCGAGAGCATCGTCGTAATAGCACTAATAATAATAACAACGGTGGTGATGGTACTGCCCCTGTGCTCTCGGCCTCGCATCGGCACTGGGGGCACTCTCACCCTGGAAGGAGGCGGCTGCGAACCTGCGGGTTTCCCGGCAGAAGTTGACTCTGAAGCCCTTTTCGCCTGGGTATCTCCTCTTCGTCTTCCTCCTCCCTCCCTCACCGCCGGGAGCGAGGGGGGACATCCCCCTCATCCTTACCTCACTCGCCCTGGGCGCCGTGCCCTGGTCCCCTCCCCAGGCCGATAGAGCGGCGGAGGGATGAGGAGCAGCGAGCGCCGGGTCGGCCCCTGGCTCCGCTGCCGCCTGAACAATAAAACTTCGCATTAGGACGGAGCGAGTGTGAGGATTCCCCCCCTCGGCTCAGCTCTGTCTCCCTCCCCGCCGAAGGAGCATGCCCGAGAGCGCCGAGCATGCTCCTTTGCGGAGATGGAGAGCCTGCCCACACCCGCTGCCAGACCCCCAGCCCCGGGGAAAATGGGCTCGGGTAATGGTCACTGTAATCACAGGGATGGTAGCAATGACGGTAACGTCAGGTGTAACAACAATAATAATCATAATAACAACAACTACATAGCGAATGCCTTCATCTAGAAGGTGGGTCCAGGGAGGCAGAGACGCTGGGGAGGAGGCGCACGGGGCGAGTGCCGCGGGGCCGCTGGGTGGGAGAGGACTGACCCCCGAGCAGAAGCCGGAGGGGTGGGCGACACAGACTCCTCTCCGCCGAGGTGCGAAGGCATCGCTGCGCGGCTAGGGAAGCGATGTGAGAGGATGGGGAAGACAGCCTTCCTCCCCCGCTGCACTCTCAGCCCTCCCCGGGACACCCACTGAGGCGCCGGCAAACCCCGCGGCTGCGGAGGGCTTTGCGCCGGGGAGGGATACTCTGGTGAGCATGGAAGTGCTGCCCTGTCTTCGACAAGTCAGATGGGGAAATACTTGAGCAGACTTGCTGCAAGACAGCAGTGAATCAATAGATTCACACCTCGGTCTTAGTCGCAGCTGCTGTAAATCCCCAAAGGCAGAGGTGCAGCAGCGCCCGGGTGTTTGCCGTGACGGGAGAGCAGGGCGGAGGAGGCACCGAGACCGCTGCGTGCTTGGAGCCGCTGAGCCGAGCGCTGCACGGCGCCGCCGCTGCCAGCCAGAGAGTCCTCTCGCTGCTGAGCCTGGCCGGGATTCACAGAGACAGCTGGTGCGGGAAAGACGCCACCCGAGTCTTCCAGTTAAGGAGGAGGGGCGAGAGGAGTTTTATTTCAACGGATTGTTTTAAGAGACTCTCTGAAGCAAACGTGTTTGTGCTAAAGGAGGCCTCCGGCGCTCCGCAGGGCTTGCCCCCAGAGGACAGGCAGGGCCCCGAAGAGCAAAGGGCTTCCCTGGCTCCCGCGGGCACCTGCGCCGCTTTTACAGCGGATGCTGCAGCCTGCACAGCTGAGCGACCTTGAGCGGCGCAGCAGAGCTGAGAGGGGCACTGCTCGGGAGCATCAGCACCTTCATCCTCCTCTTGAGAGCAGCTTCGGAGGGAGGTGTCACCGAGCCGCTGCCAGGGGCCAGGCTGCGGGCTGGGCCAGGCGGCTGGGCACGGTGCATCTCCTGGTACTCGCAGGTGTCCTGTCGAGGCGCGGCGCCTGGGGGTGCTCCCGGCGGCTGGCAGGGTGCCGCCCGCAGCGGCGCTGGCTCTGGCCGCTGCTCCCCGGCCGCCGGCAGGGGGTGGTGCGGCCCCGGCCTCCGGCCCAGCGCAGCCGCCCGCGGGGGACCCTCGCCTGAGCGGGACTCTCGGTGCCGAGGGGCCCTGCAGCCGGCGCCAGTGCCTTGAGATCTTCCCGCAGTGCGAGCCGTCCAGCTGGTGACCTTGCCGTATGTAGCTGAGCACAATAAAAAGCGGGGAAAAGCTTTCATCAATTCCTGGCAGGTCTCCGAAGAGGTGAAGTCTTGTCAGTGCTCCATTCGTCACCCCCGGGCCAGCAGAGTGTCCACAGGGACAGAGTCGGGACACACAGTTAGCAGGCAGCTGTAGGTCCTGAGCTGTCCCGCACCACATTGCACAGAGAATGCCACGTACGGAAACAGGAGAAGCATGCCAAGGGTTTTGCAAACGGGCTGGCAGTGTCTTTCACCACGCTATAGGCTGGCTGGATGTCACTGAGCATAACAAACAACAACGATAATTATGCTACCAATACTACACATCAATGTGATGATGATACTGGAAATAAATACTATGCAATATCCTAAGCTTTTAAATGGGTCAGCAAATGCAGCTTTGAAATCTGCTGTGCGCTGCACTGATTGAAATGGATCCTGAAATATATAAATGCTAAACATAATGAGGCGTAATGAACATACATTTTGAAAGGTCACTTTGTGGCAAGCTGAACACGTACCCTGCGTGCAAGACCTGCCGGTGAGGGCGGGTGAACTCCTTACTAGTCTGTACACGAGTTCCTGGTGGAACAGAGCAGTGCTGAGAACAGGGAGTGCTCTGCCAGAGAGCTGGAGCTGTCCTGCTTTCCCTTTGATCTGTCTCACTCGCTCTCTCAGATACACGCAAGAACTTTCCTCTGACTTCTTAATTCACAAGCCTGTGGGGCTTTTGTTTTAAAGGAGTAGGACTGAAGCTTCAGACTCAAGAATTCTGCAGCCTTGGGTTTAGTGTTGTGGAGCACTTTCTGTTAGATAACACTTTGAATATGCTTTGAACTGTAGTCCTCTGTGAGTTGTGTGTGTTTGACAGGGCTTTGTAATTGGTGCACACATAGAAAATGGGATGAATTAACTTACCCAGTTTACATCTAATATATTCAAACCTTATGTTGAGGCATTTGTATTTAATTGCTTGGAATTGTCTGAGTTTGGCTTGCAAAAAGGAGTGAGAAAGCCTTTCTGTTTTCTGTACTGCTGCTGATTTGTGATTTCCGTTGTCACTGGACAGGTGATGGCAGATTCTGTCCTTCACACTTCCCCGGTCCTGTGACATGCAATGTCTATAAAGTGCATTGTCACTGATTTTCCCTTGTGCTTGTTTGGTAGCTACAATTTGTGTGTCTCAGATAGGGGGAGGTTTTACTCATTGTAAAACATTCTGATGCTTTCCTGGAGGAACATTGGTTTGGAATGGAACATGTGACAATAGTGAGGTTATTAGCAGGGGGGAGCCAAAAAGCATCCGGGAAATCCATTTCTTGCTGCCTGAAGATGCTGCTTCAGTGTGAGTTTTTCATTGCACAGCTGAGATGTTGTTTGCAGTAGTGTGTTGCAGTGCCTTCAGAGTATGGCTTTCAATACCCAGAAATGCTAAGCACTCTACACTGTTTCAAACCACCTGGTGAACATCAGCTGAACTTCTTTATTTGGTTCGGGAGTGAACCTTCAGCCTTACATTTCCAGGTGATACAAAGCGACTAACTTAACCCCCACATGAAAAGTGGTCACGTAGGAGGTTCTGCAATAGCAGTCTCCTAAGGCAATCTCTGTAGCCAACAAAATACTGGATTAAAAAGAAAAAATCAAGAAAACCACAGAAGTTTAAATATGAAATTAATTCAGTAATGTTGTGATCTTAGCATGTAAAGCACTGCACTGTTTAACTTAAGAGGAGAGCTAACACCCAGAAGAATTCTGTAAATATTTTTTAGCTCTTTTTTTGAAGGAGCCAGTGAAGCTCCTGGGCTTGGGCTGCTGTGGGAGGACTTCTGATGGGACTGAGTCGGTGTTTGTATTTCTGTGTTAAGTGAGTCATTCCATAATGAGAAATGTAGTACTCTGGAGCACTCAACATATGCTTTTGAAAGTCTGCCTCATTTATTCATTCCTTTGCTAGGGACATGGACATATCACTGTGAACTCTAAGGGATTTGTTGCTTAGTACAAAACCTGCTCTATCCTTCTCCTCTCTGCCTGCCTCCCTCCAAGAAAGCATTATGGTTTACTAGGGCTCTGTCAGCAACACTCACTTAGGACTATTAACCTTTGCATTCACAGCCAGAGAACTCAGCCTTTAAACTGTTCTTCATGAAAGATCAAGCTGAAATGGTTTTCAAGTAATACACATGCAGATTCCTTTGCTCTGCGTTCCTGTTGTGGGACTTTGTCTTCCAATACATGTAAGGACTGACATAGTTCAGGAGCCTGAGGAGAATTGTGTGCTTAAGGTGTAGTTGTGTGTTGCACCCGAGACAGTGGCAGTGCTCTCACTACACAGTTCAGAAATCACTCCTGTCCTATGCCACCGAGACATAGAACTAACCTGTGGCCAGGCTTTTGACATTGCAGGTTACAGTTCTGCTAAGCTCAACAATTCTTAAGTGAGAAACACATCAACATCTGAAGGCTTGGTTAAGGGAAAGGCCACTTTGTCTCCCTGTTTTCTGTGGCTTACGGGACAAATATTGCCATGTTCTCCTCTGCTGCTGTATTCTTCACTTTAACCAAGGAGATGTAAGAGATTTGTGTAAGGCTTAGCAACACATTTCTTCCTTCCTGGAATGGGAGAGGTTCATGTGCAATGCTGCTGTGAGCTGGGTTGGTTCTACAGGTCAGCCCAGCTCTGACTTGGGCTGGAGCCTGCCAGAGATATGTCAGTCTGATGTGAGGGTGTATTTGGGACTCCCAGTCCTGCTTTCATACCATGGAGGTTGGTTCTGCCTTCCCAGGATCCTGACTGGGCCTTGAGCAAGACTGCTTGGAAGGAGTTATGATGGGAACACCACAAGACATATTCCCTGTGAAGTCATTTTGTCTTGTTTATAAATCCATGTCCAACATGGTTGTTTCTACATCCTCTAAGGATTCAGAATTCCAAAGGACAAACACAAGGATTTAAACATTTAAAAAAACCCAAACAAACCAAGAGCACATTGAGTTAAGAGCAGACTCTTTTTGACATGGAAGTTCCAGGGGGCATCCCCATGGGGAAACCACTCTTGGTTTCTCTCTCTTCCTGCAAAGGAAGGATGGAGGACACATCTTAGAAGTGCACTATTGCTTACACTTTTTAAAGGCTCTGTATGTTTAAAGAGCTCACAGGAACCTGCATAGCTCCCTGTTGTACTGCTGGCTGCAGCCGTCTGGAATGCCATTGGAGAGCCAGAATTAACAGTCCAGGAGGGAAGACATTTCTCTGCTAAGCCATCAGATTCTTTACTAACTCTAAGTTGTTTCATGCTAACTCTTGATTGCACAGCGAAGCCTTTCCTTGTGCGGACAGGTGTTGTGAGGTCACTGACCATGAGCACTGAGTCCTGTTCCTTGTCTCAGGAAGGATGACTTGGTTAAGTCACGGCAACGGGAGATGGGAAGGAGGAGGCTTTATTGCTGGTTAGCAGAGTGAGTGCAGCTCATCACAAGGCAGGGCTTACAGAGGTGCTGAGGAAGTTAACAGAGAATTGTTCTGCCTCTACCTCCCTTCTTACACCTCTGGATTACACCTTAAGCAGGACTGTGTGATTTAACTCCTGTGTGTTTGCACTGCTTGGAAAGCAGCAGATGAACACAGAAGCTACTTGAAGAGTACTAGATGAGGACAGTGCCCTTCTGCAGTTTTAAATTAAGTCAGTGCAGTTATATCAGCAGAAGTACATCAGCGATATGCCTAAGAATCAGTGCCACAAGCAGTAGAATGCCTCAGGCATCAGAATCTGGCCCCTAGCTATATTTCTCTGTTTTATCAGTCCTCCTCAGCTGGATAGCATGGTCTGGAACTGACAGGTTCCCCTTCCTGCTCCTAAGCTCTTGAGCAGACAATTGGTGTTAGCAGATGGAAGCCATAGCTGCCCAAACAGGCTCTCCTCTGCACATTGGCAGAAGGTTGTGGAGAGCATTTCATGGGAGCACAAACACGAGGACAAGTGATTGGAATTTCTGCCTCCTCAATGCATTGCCTTTTGTGCCATGGTCAGGGTGGAAAGTGCAGGTTGTTGAACCAGATCCACACAGGTGGTTTTGATGTTTTCACTCTTCAGGATCAGTACTGGGGTAGATTGTCTCTTAAAGGTGTTCATAAAGTATTTGGGGTCAGACTCAAGGGAAAATCTTGCTAACTTCATATTGAACACAAGCAGTACAACAAAGTGGCTGCATGACACAACAGCTCTTGAAAATCAGTATAGTTTTGAATCCAGGAAAGCCTCTGTGGAAAAGTAAGTTAAAATAGAAAAAAAAATCTGATTGGTACCTTGGCCGTTGGTATATTGTGGCATGCTGAGGTAAATATGGCATAACCCACTGAAATTCCAGGTACCATGCTTTCCAAGTGAAGTTGTTCACTAATACTAAATTGTATTATTTCATATCTGAATCAGTCCATAAATGGTTCTGCCTTTGACCTGGTTGAAGATAAGTAAATTAACTACGTTAGCTCTGCAACTTAGAGCTGCATTTAACAAATTGCCAATATAGGCAAACCAATCAAAATTAAGAGTAAAAAGTCAGCAGGGGCTGTGCTACTTCTTAAGCTGGGCTGTCCCTGCACATAGCTCAGCAGGGATGGAACAAGTTGGGAGGCAATCTAAAATGTCAGGAGTTAGCTGTACCAGGAAGGAAGAGAGGCAGCTGAACTGGGCTTTACCTGGTGTGCCACTTAAAGCCTGTATTGGAAAGGGGATCAGATCTGACCTCGGGAAGGCTCCTGGCTGACACATCCCCAGCCTGCCTGCTGTCTGCTGGCAGGGGGCAGGGCTGGGTGCCCCTTCTCCACAATCTGTCTTTCCTGATTGTGGCTTGGGAGGAGACGTGGCTTGGCTGTAAGTAGCTTGGGGAGCAGTCGAGGTATTAACAGCCTCATCAGGAGAGCTCCAGCTCCTCTGTTTTCCGGGAATATTCCTGATTTCCTTCAGGAGCTGCTACAAAGAAGCTGCCTGCAGTGCAAGAGTCTGGGGCTGGGAGGCAGCGCGCAAGGGCCCCGCTTCCTGCAGGTGCCTGTTTTCCCTGGGGGTGCTGTGAGGCACATCCCACTGGTGACTAACAACACTGCACGTTTCCATCTGGCCTGAGAGGAGCATCTTAGGATTCGTCCTGCCTCGGGGCATTGGTACTCATCTGTTGGACACGTTGGAATCTCTGAGGACTGCGATCCAGCGCGAGTGACCCCATGGTTAATTCCTTGCAAGCATGAGTTCAGCACACTGTGCCAGTCCTGATGGCTTTCTCTTGCTAAGTGGCCCAAGCAGGTACAAATGCCTGAGCCTTCCCTTTAATGGGTTTGTTTTTACTGTCAGCTTAAACTGCAATGACTGTTAACGGCAGCGGGTGATTGGAGCACAACTTGGAGGAGTTGTTTCTGTTTTGAAGGAAATGCTGAGCCAGTTTTCTGTTCTCAGAGTGATTGCTTGGTCCAGTCCAGCAGAACACTTCAGAATGCTTCCAGCAGAGGAAGTGGAAATGGAGAAGATTTCAGTCTGCCCTTTTTTTGCTGTGTTTGTTGGTGTAGTTTGTGGTAATTTTTTTCTTGGCTAATTCAGGAGTCTCCCGGCTGAGCAGGCTGGCTGTTGTAAATCCCATTCACTGGGTAATGTATGTGTGAGGGAGGAATTGGAATGATCTATGCCCCAATAGACTGTAGGGAGAATTTCAGAATCACAACGAGACTGGAAGTCTTCCCAAGCAGACTGCTTAGCCTCAAAGCTGAAACTGCTCTCATCACTTACTGCTTTCAGTAGTTGGAAGATCAGGAGGCAGGCTGATCAGTGTGCAGGAGAGGTGGTGGCACAGGGTCACACAGCATCCCAGTGCCAGGTGCTGGAAGGGGCCTCTGGAGATCACCTGGTCCAGCTGCTCTGCTGAATCAGGTTCACCTAGAGCCCAGTGTGCAGAACCATGCTCGAGCAGGGCTGCTCTCTGGGCAGCCTGTTCCAGTGCTCTGTCACCTTCACATTCAATATGATTTTCCTCATGAAAACAAATTTTCCCTCATGACCTGGCAACATACAGCAGCAGAGCACAGGACTTAACCAGTGAATGAGCAAAAACTTATAATGAGAATATTCTCCTCCAAAATGACAAAATCCCAAACCCTCTGAAGTTTAGAAGAGTTCAGACAAGGGAGAAAAAGACACAAACTGGGACTAAGATCCATCTGTGGTGTGTTTTCCTTCAGTCACCACCAACAGATGGCAAACACTCTGCAGAAGTCACTCAGCTGAGTTACTCTGGTTTGTGGGGTAGCAGAGGAACCTACCCTTAGTCCTAACCTGACACTCCTTGCCAGGAGCTCAGCGTCCTCTGCAGGCTTGGACAGGTGCTGGCATACAGGCTGGTGTGTAACGATGCCTTCAGATGCAGTGCCCAGTATGTTAATAGAGGTAATCATCAGCTTCCCTCCACCAAAGCTCAAACAACAGGCTCCAGGCCTCACACATGGCTGCCTGGCTCTGCCAGGCTTCATTAGCAGGTGCAAAACCAGCTAGCAACAGGCTGGTATTGACTGGCACTGCCTGCAGGACTCCAGTTGACAGCTACCAGTTCAGATAGGCTTCAGCTTGGAAATCCTCTATGTGCCATTTCCCAATGACTTCTGCAGCTGAGCAGACAGGAGATGGGTGCAGAAACAGTCATCAGCAATCATGGAGACTCAGGCTCCCACTTCATGCAGGGAAAATGCTGATTACATTTCATCAATGTTTCATTAGTTTTTCCTGAAAAAGCTGGCAGTAGCACAGCATTCTTGGGAGACTGACAAGCAGCTCGCTGGTATGTGCTGCTTGCCCACCACCGGCACTTGGACTCTCACTTCTTGCTTTCAGGAGAGGGGGATACTACTTTTAGAGCTTATCTCATACTTTGCTTTGTGTCTCCCCCAACTCACTACGAGTTGCAAGTGAGTATGTGATAGGAGAATGATCTGTTTGCCCAGAAGGGACCTCTGCCCAGCTAAGCTCCTTGCTTTGTTCATCATTAGTTTAGACGAGGCAGGTAATGCCCACTCACTGTTGGTGTGAATATGTCATGTACCCAGTGTGGTGACATTGCTTGCTCTACTGCTTAGGGAAATGATGGCAGTGAGAGCTATGTCTCTGTTTCCAGCACGCTGCTGGCAGGCATCCAACAGCAGTCCCCCTCTATCAAGGTGCTGTGTGTCCTACTGCAAGCCTTGGCCAGCGCATGAGTGCATGTGTGAAGTAGGCAGTGAATGCAGCATGCTGAGCTGAGCTAAGAGGGAGTGCCTGGGAGAGCTGCACCAGAGTCTAGCACCTCATATGGCAGGAAATAGACATTAGATGGAGCAAAATTAATTCCAGTTTTGGACTGGTGCTGCTGCATCAGACTCAAGTGCTGTGGTTTTGTGGCAGGCAGGCAGAGCTTGCCAGTGCAGTTGCAGAAAGGCCAAGTGGAATGCAAAGGCCTCAAGTGGCAGGGGAAGGCTGAGCTGTGCAATAGCAAAGGGCAGCGTGGGGTTGGTGTGCTGAGCTGGAGGCGAGCAGAAGCAGAATGTCTGCGCTCTTGTGCCTGCTGATGCCTCGCTGGCACAGCTCAGTCACTGGCAGGTTTCACCACAGTGCTTTGTAATTGTTAAAGCATAGGGCAGCAGTGTTGTGTCACTGCTCAGTGCAGCACCAGTGTCGTGTGCCATGCTTCCATCTGATGGAAAACACGGCGTGCAGTTTATTTCTCTGGGTGCTGGAAACCTGCAATGACTGCTCAGAAAAGGTGGAAGAAGCAGGGCATGGGCTGGCACAGGAGGTGATGGGAGCACAACCAATCTGAGCAGCTATGAGAGCAGCTGCTGTCGCTTTTGGTGGCGTGAGCTGGGCAGTGCTAGACGGATGCTGTCCTGCTGTCCTGCTGTCCCGGTGCAATGTAGCCCTTCAAGGGCTACCTGATAGGCTTTACAGTTTTCTGATCCAAGCATAGGATCAAAAGTCACACTCTTGGGCACTGCAGATCTCCAAATTTATAGCTGTGACCTGTTCCACGTAGCTTTCACTGGTTTTTACTTAAGGGAAACCTTTCTTCTATTGAGCAGGTGGACGTCTGTTTCTCATTGTGCCAAGCAACATTTTTGCTGCCTCATCTTTGTTGAGGAGCTGGCAGTACTAGCAGAGACTAGCAACTACAGCTAGCAAAGTTGTTTCCATCTGTGGAGAAGGCCTCTCTGAACCAGTGCAGTCACCAGACTGGCATTAGTTTTAGCATGCTGCCATGGTTTGTCTTGCAAACAGGAATCTACTCAGACTGCAGCTGCTGTGACTCTGTCAGCACATCTTTTTCTGTGTGTCTGAGAGGGCTCAGTTATATTTCCAGTGACAGATTGTTAAATTATTTGGCACAATGCCTAAACATTCTGTTGTGTTGATGCTCGAACACTTGCAGCACCTTGCTGTGACTGCCCACAGGCAGAGCCAGGAGCGTGAAGAGGAAGGGAGCAGGAAAGAATGGCAAGATGCAGGTCTGCTGGCAGAAGGCAGTAGCAGGAGGTGAGCCAGGTGAAGGTGCCTTCCATGGGCAGCTCAGGACACTGCTGGGGGTTCCTCTCAGTCAGAGCTGGCCTGCCAGCATGCTGAACAGGTTGAGCATGCCTAAGTTTTCTAGCAATGATACAAAGTGCCATAGATCTTAATTTTAGAGAGCTCAAACCCTTGTAAACCAAGCTGCAAAGTGAAATGCAGCTGAGTCAGCAGGAGTGCAGGGGCAGTAAACTCTAAGGGAGGGCTGGCATGGGTGACTGGCAGCTGGAGCATCTTAAATTGGGTCACCACCCACAGGCTAGGAATAAGCAAGCAACCACTGTGTGAAGTGCCCCTTCTGCATGCAGTGCTTGTCAGTGTGTGTATTCCATGAGTTGCCACTATCCACCTTATTCCAGAGCTTGGCCCAGGAATCACAGCATAAGGGGAGGTGTTTGGTACATATCGGACACACATTGCTTGCTTGCTGC
The DNA here is from genome assembly GCA_013396835.1 of Psilopogon haemacephalus. NCBI lineage: Eukaryota > Metazoa > Chordata > Aves > Piciformes > Megalaimidae > Psilopogon > Psilopogon haemacephalus. The sequence continues at coordinate 112,574 of VWZI01001190.1, forward strand.
AGGTCTGTTTCTTGTTCCTTTTGTTATTGGGTGCTTCTGTGTTCCACAAGCTCCCTGGAGGTGATGAGGACCAGGCTGGATGAGGCTTTGAGTGACCTGTTCTAGTGGGAGGTGTCCCTGCCTATGGCACAGGGGGGTTGGAACTGGCTGAGCTTCGAGGTCCCTTCCAATCTAAACAATTCTATGATTCTATGAGACAGGAAGGGGGAAATTGTGTGTCTGCTCATTTCATTTTGGTTTAATCTTGAGCCAATTAAAACAACATCGTTATTAGGAAAAAAAATTGTTTTAAGCCATGTTTTAGAAGAGAGGTAAAATTCTAACACATCTCTCATGTGCAGCCTGCATCAGGATCTCTTTGATGGGAGTTTGCTTTTATTGATGCCTTCTTCCAGAAAACCAATGAAACCCTGAAAGCTGCACATTTTCAGAGGCCAAGGCTAAGAAGGAGGTGGCAAAGCTGTTTACTGGGATCAGTCAGGTGCTACTAACAGAATTTCAATACCAAAGGTTAATAATATCATCATCAGTGGCTCTTGAAAGAGACCTGACTGCCTAAAGACAGCTTAATTTCTACCCTCGAGACACGTCAGAGTACACCCAAAAATATGCAGTGAGGGATGCAGTTTGCATACATTTACACCTGTGCTTTTCCTCCCTAGCCTGAGAGGCTCCAAATTGTTCAGTTCATGCAGAAATGTGGGCACAGGTGTGTGGGTCTGTGTGCTGCTGGGCACTGCAGTTTCTCAGGCACAGAGACACAGACTTCCACTCCCAATTCTGCACTTCCCATCCCAGCCTTCAGAGAGCTCTGGCAGCAGGCTCTTTGTCTACCGGCAGGGGAACGGTGGTGAGCTGGAAATGTAAATGCCAGCTCTGCCTGTCCGTATCAGCCATGGCCAGAGGGATCAGAGCCTGGGGCCAGGTGCCCTGCCCTCAGCACTGCTGGAGCTGGCAGCCTCTGGCATTGGAAAGGGCTGAGGGCACAGTGAAAGCAAAGTACGGAAGGACCAGGAAAACCATCTCAGTGCTCTTGGGAGCACTGTCCTGGATGATGGCTACATTGATGGTTCTGATCAAGTGCCAGCAGTTTTGGCTAGGCTATGGTGATGGAATGAATCTAGGGAACTGTTAAGGGAAGGGAGGTTGTATCCAGGTGGGGTTGGGCTCTGCTCCCAGGCAACCAGCAACAGAACAAGGAGGGGCAGTCTCAAGTTGTGCTGGGGGAGATAAAGGCTGGATGTTAGGAGGAAGGTCTTCCCAGAGAGACTGATTGGCACTGGAATGGGCTGCCCAGGGAGGTGTTGGAGTCCCCATCCCTGGAGGTGTTGAAGCACAGCCTGGATGGGCACTGAGTGCCATTGTCTAGGGCTGGGGGCTAAGTTGAACTGGATGAGCTTGGAGGTCTCTTCCAACCTGGCTTATCCTATCCTATTCTATTCTATTCTACTCTATTCTATTCTATTCTATTCTATTCTATTCTATTCTATTCTAAAGCTCTAAGTGTATTTTTTATTTGTGTTTCATGGAACCCTGTGTCAGTGGAGCAGGAAGTAACCTGCTTGTACTTGGCAATCTCTGTTAGAGTTTTTGCTCTGAATATGCTATAATTAGGTTTACTCTGTGAGTAGATGTTCCCAGGGGCTGGTAGGGAAGGTCTTTCTGTTTGTGGTCCTAGCACAAATGAAGAAGAGTATTTATTTCCTTGACATCTGCTTTGACTGTCAGCCTCAGAAAGAAAATAGCCCTGGGCCTTTTCAGTCATGTGGAAGCGTAAGATTGATAGAAGACTCCTGGAGAGCAGCAGAGCAAACCTGATTTTAGGTGTGATTTACAGCATAATGAATTCAGGAAGTTTGGTTTTATCAATGCCAGTGGTCTCAAGACTCTTCTGAAGGGTCACTTTGAAGGACCATCACTGTCTGGGCCAAATGATTAGTGCTGCAGCAAATTATCAGTGACTAACAACAGTTGGTGGCAAAATACCGTATCAGGGAATGGGTTGAGAGGGAAGGGACCTTTGAAGATGCCCTAGGCACCCCCTGTCAGAAGCAGAGACTTCTCCCACTAGCCCAGGTTGCTCAGAGGCCTGTCCAGCCGGATCTTGAACATTTTCAAGGATGGGCACCTCGCATCTCTCTGGGCAACCTGTGCCAATGTTTCACCACCTTTATTGTAAAGAGTGGCTTCCTTATATCTGCTCTCTGCCCTTGAGCTGCCAGAACAGGACCTGCTAAAACACTGATCTCCATTTTCCTTGGGGGCTCCCTTTGGGTACTGCAAGGCAGCAATGAGGGCTCCCCACAGCATTTCCTTCTCTAGGCTGAACAATTCTTCCAGCCTTCTGTCCTCTGGACCCACTCCAACAGGTCCATGTCATGCAATCCATCCCACCACGTGTCTGTGGTGGTGACTACATCACAGCTTTCCTGCTGCACCAAGGCTTCCAGCTCATCTTGTTTGGTTTCCATGCTGCCTGTATTAGCATCCAGGCACTTCAGCTGGGTCCTCCCCCAGCTCCTCTCTCTGTGGGGTGTCAGAAGCAGTCTGGAAGAAGCAGGCCCATCTGAAGTGACAGTGGGGTGGGTGATGGCTCTGCTGTAAGAGTGGTTACGGTAGAGAGATACACCTCTGAGGCAGCTGCCTTGCTGCCCCCAGCCCTCCCTTGGCACAGAAAGTGTCAGGAAAGATGAGAGACTGCATCACTTTTTTAGGAAATCGACAATTTGGTTCTGGGGAAGGCTTCTGCTTCCTGTCTTCTCCAAAAAAAGGCAGAGGCTGTGTGAGACATCTGCTTTCTCTGCACAATTAGAGGGGAAGCTTGAGTGCTGGTTTATACATAACAGAAAAAGACTTCCCTTCAGTAGGTTGCAGCTGTAAGGTTACAGAGACCTGGAGAAGGATGACACACGACCTTTGGTGTGTTTTATTTTCCATTGCTTTTTACCTTACATCTGAGCTAGCTCTGGAGCCTTGCAGTACTTCTCTGCTCAAATGAGAGGGAGGTCTCAGCACATATTATTTTCCCTTCATGATATATAGCTATAAAGGAAGGCAGTCCCTGTTGCTCCTTTCTCTGGCTGGGGCCCCTTGAGGCATCTCACCTCTGTGCTGGTAGGTGGCCAAGTCTTGCTTACCAAGGCGATGGAGAACTGGAGGGTGTGGAGGACGCCTTCTCCCTTGCTACTAGCTTCGACTCAGAAGGTGAAACTCCTGCTCAGCTTCAGCTCAGAAGGGGAAGCAAAGACAGGTATTTTACAGCTGCCCAGTACTCAGAGCCATAAAGCTAAGGGGCAGCACTGCAGCCTTTGCAGCCATGCCACCAGCAATACTCTTTCCTCGCTTGCACCCAGCCCCTTGCGGTCTGTAATGCACTGAACTGAGATCTTGTGTCGCCTGCTCTGCTCGCTTTCCAGCCAGGCCAACGAATGCTCTGCTTCAGCAAGCAAACCCACCCGTGCTTGTGGTGCATGCCCAGGCTGCCAGTGATCACAGCCTGGGACTGCTCTGCCTGAGGATGCCAGGTGGAGCCCTGACAATGTGCGCGCAGCCACGGGACACACATTGGGAGCCTTTCTGGGGGCCAGATGATTGTGCTTCAGCCAGGCTGCGGCTCAGCAATACACACAGCTCCCAGGCTGCCAACCAAGCACTCCTGCATTGTGCTGCACCCTGGCCACAGAGCCCTGCTGGGGGTTGTGTGAAAGTCTGTGGAGGGCTCGGTGACTGCTGAACAGCAGCAGCACCGCCAGCAGGCTGCACAAGCGTTCTGACCATCTGTGAGTGACCCTTTGGTTCCCTTCTCATTTATCACATGGCTTTCACCTTCTGGGTGTTTCAAGACTAATTAACTGTGCTTGGAATGCTGCCCAAGCGCCATCATCTCCACACACAGGTTAGATGATAGAATGTCAGGGGCTGGAAGGGACCTCCAAAGCTCATCTGGTCCAGCCGTGCTGCCAGAGCAGGATCACCCAGAGCAGATCACACAGGAATGCATCCAGATGGTTCTTGAATATCTCCAGAGAGGGAGACACCACCACCAACCTGGGCAGCCTGTGCCAGTGCTCTGTCACTCTCAGGTTCCTCAGGAACCTCCTCTGCCTCAGATTCCACCCATTGCCCCTTGTCCTGGCACTGGGCATCACTGAGAAGAGGCTGTGCATGTGCCCAGCCCCACAGCTGCAGAAGAGGCTGTGGATGGGGTGGGTCAGAGCAGAGCCACAACACAGAGGAGGTTTATGGTCTTAGTAACTGAATAAAAGAGAGGACATCTGTAACCAGTGTCACTTCTCCAGGAATGGGAAAGTGAAGAAAATACCCCCAAATAATTGTCCTGTCTTCATACAGTGTCCCCAAGCATCCTCCTGCAGGGTCTAATCTGCCGTGGCAGGTTCTGTGGCTCTGAATAAGCAAAGAACATTGCTTTGAATGCCTGCTCAAGTAGCTCGGAACAGCAGCTCCTTGAAAAATGCCCTCCAGTGAAAAGCTGAACGAGCTGGGTCTGGTTAATTTAGCAAACAAGCAAACACAACAATGAGACCTGGCTTGATAGCATGCAGAGTAACTTGGGCATATTAAAGGACTTCATCATGGTGCAGGAGGATATAATAACATGTGCTGGGGCATGAATGTAACCAGATCCCCATCAGGAGCACCAGTTAGAAAGGGAGTGTGATTAGCTGCTGCAGGAAGCTTCCCAGGAAGGAGACGCATTGCCAGTCCCTGGGTGTTCCCAGGTTGAAGCTGAATGCCTTCCATCCCGTGTGCCTCAGGCAGTCATAAATTATCTTTAGCCTAATTTGTCACCAACTTAATGCAAGTAAATAAGGTGAATGGCTGAAATAAGCCTGTGACATTGAGGATAATCCAATTGTTCCTGGCCACGAAATCTCTGGAAAATGGAATGGTTCCCTTTCTGGTTCTACCAAGGAATCATTTGATTTCCAGTCAGAGGGACAACATCTGGGTTTGTTTGAAAAGCAAGGGTTTACTATCCCTGGCTATACAATTACTGTCAGACCCTAGCTAAATGCAGGTTGTGTTTCTTGAAGGAGCATGCAGGATTACTTTGGTAGCTTTTTTGGTTTATGGTACCTAAGTAGTACTTCATAGAGGTAAAAAAGTAGAAGATAGAAAGCCAAGATAAATACCAGGTTTGAAATCTTAGGAGCTGTAATGGCAAGAGTAAAGGCAAAAAAGTAGAAGATAGAGAGCCAAAACAAACACCACATTTAAAAGCTTAGGAGTTGTAACTGCAAGAGTGAAGCCTACAAGCAGGTTGCAGAGGGACTGTCTCCAGAGCCCTGAGGGGACAGGACGAGGGCAGTGGTTTGGAGTGAGGGCAGAGCAGACTGGGATTGGACATGAGGAACAAGTTCTGCACCAGGAGGCTGCTGGGACACTGCAACAGGTTGCCCAGAGAGGGAGTTGAAGTGGAACTAAGGTGTTATGGATTCAGTCTGCAGAGATTTGGCTCTGAAGCTCCACATCTTTTAACCAAATCCTCCCTGTCTGTGCCCTCCAAAACTCTGAAATCAAAACTCCAAAATCTTTTTCTGTGGGACAAAGAAGGCAACACATTTGAGTTGGTACAGGGTAAAGGATTGGGGATTCAAGACCCCTAACTCGGAAAGCCAGAGCCTGAACTGCAAAGTGAGAGATGCTGCAGTGGCACCCGAGGGCTCAGGCATCTTCCCAGACACTGAGGTGCTTTGTGCTTTACTGGAATTAATATACAACATCAAGCATGTGAAAGTTGTCAGATCTCTTTCTATTGCAAGAAAATCGTTAGTGTAAACATTCTACATGGTTCATTTTGTTTCATGAGGGTTTGTGCCACAAGAGCTGGTTTTGGGGTTTTTTTGTTGGGGTTTTTTTTGTGGTGTTTTGTTTTTTTTTCAGTATGCTGCTTCTGCACTATGCTGCAAACCCAAACCCAATTATTTTTATAATATAGCCCAAATTTATAATGATGTTTGTGCAACCGAGTTCTAATTTTAATTCTGTCATGCTGAAACCAATGCAAGCTCCAAGCTAATTCTTCCAGACTAATTGTGTGATTGGTGGCAAGGCATTCTGCTCCACACAGGCAGCATAAAATGTAAGGATTATGTAGACAAAGCTCAAAGGTAAAAAAAAAAAAAATTAATTAAAAAATCAAAACTTGCTTATTTGGCTTCACATTTGGAGCTGTTCCACTTTAATAAGTCTCTTTCACACCACAGAATATATCTGGAGCATTTCTAAATTTCCTGTCAAACAGAACAGAGAAATTAAATTCCCTTTCTCCTTGCTGAGTGCCATCTCGCAAGGAATTAATAAGATGCAGGGAGAAGATATCCTGAAGCCCAGAGCCTGCTCGTGGCCTCCAAGCACTTTGGTGTTTCTCAGCAGGAGTTTGCTAATTCGCACATTAATTGGCATTCACAGAGCAGGCCTGGCTGGGAGCCAGGTGACTGCACTCCAGAGCAGGACTAGGAAGGCTCTCGCCGTGCTTCCTGTCTGCTCAGGCTGCTGTTCCTTTCCAGAAGCCAAGGGCAGGGAGCCCATGCAACAATGGAGTGGAAGAGCTGCGTGTGGAACACTTTGTGCTCTTTGTATGCTCTGCACACCAAGCTCCTCTGCATGCCTTTAAATCCATTGCTCAGTCCAGCTTTACCTGCAGGGACAACCAGATCAAGACTTGCAGAGTGATCTAACACGAGGTCAGACCCAGCAGTTGTGCCCCCTGCCTGTTCAGTAGCTCAAGCCATGAATCCTTATGCACCATTGAGAATGTTCCTAGCAAGGCTGTGTTGTGCTCTTGTTCCCCTCCACTGTGCACCTGCTTTATTGTCCCCTCCACTTGGGCTTTTGCTGGGTTCATTTTCTGCACTGTAACTCTGCTGCAGTTCAGGCAGGACAAATGCAAATTGCTGCACTTCAGTAACAATAATCAGCTGAGCAGTCAAAGAGAGAAGCTGGCTGGCCAAGCAGGAGTCACAGAGTCACAGGAAACCCCAAACTGACAGCTTTTGGTGGAGGGGACACCAGGAGCCAAATTTATCCTGTTGGGAAGGGGGAAAAAAATAAACAAAGCAGAAGAACAAATGGCAAGCATCTGCTATCTGCCTTGCTTATTGCACTCCAAGCTGAGCAGACTAAGAAAAGCCTGGAGAGAGATCAGAGCTCTGGAAGACCTGAGCTGGGCAGGAAGTGAGCAGTGCTGCCTTTGTCCATTGATGAGAGGCAAGGAGCTGATCTTGCAACCAGGGATTTGTAGGCATTAAGAAATGTTTTCTGCCCGAGATTTGGGATGGACTGAAAAGAGCTACTTTGGAGTGTTGACCTCTGGAGTGTTTCACAAGTGGGCTACACAAAGGCCTGTGAAGATGTCTTTGATGCAGTTGATGCTGACTCAGAAGAACTAGAGAAAAGTCAGAATCACAGAATGAAGCAGGTTGAGTCTTGTGAGATATTTCCAGTTCTGCTTTGTGCAGTTAGCCAATAAGGATATTCCAGCATGGAATTGCAAAAAAGAAAGAGGAATCCTAAAGAACAGAATCGGAATCCTAAAGAACAGAATCTGAATCCTGGACTGGCTGAGGCTGGCAGGGAGCTGAGAGCTGATCCCCTGCAGCCTCCCCACCATGCCCAGGGACACCTCTCAGCTCCACTCAGCTGCTCAAGGCCTCATCCAGCCTGGCCTGCAGCACCCCCAGCAAGGAGGCAGCCACAGCCTCCCTGGGCAGCCTGTGCCACACTCTCAGCACCCTCACACTCCCCAACTTCTTGCTCAGCTCCAGCCTCAGCCTGCTGTGCCTCAGCTGCAAACCATTGCCCCTTGGGCTGTCTCTATTTCCCCTGATGCAAAGTCCCTCTGCAGCCTTCCTGCAGGCTGCCTTCAGCTCTTGGCAGGCAGCTCTGAGGTGCCTCTGGAGCCTTCTCTAACAGGCAAACAACAACAACAGCTTACCTGCTTTCTGCCTGAAGTATTTATTTTTTAAAATTCTGATCCTCCTTCACCTTTCACACCATGGAATTCAGTGCCTGCTTTGCCAGACTGACGTCAAATGGCACCACAGCTCTCTCTGATGGATCCCACTTCTGCATGATAGGAACTGTTCAGGGAGATCTATAAAAGTTTTGTTTTGTCTTCCTCTCTATGTCTCCTCAAAACTTACCCTCACTCTGAGATTTACCCAATCTTCAGTAAGTTGTAACAAAATTTTGTGGCTTCTGTGGAGAGGACTTTGTCTGCAGTTACATCTTGCAGCACAAGAGTGTCTCTTCAGGTGTATGAAGAATCAGAGGAACCTCAGACTGCTGTCTGCCAGGCCCCTTGCCTGTGTTCTGGCAGGAATGTCCACTGCTGGTCTCAAGGCTGCTACAAAATCCAGGTCCCAGCCCAGGTGCAGTTGTTTCTGCCAGCTGGTTTGTGTTGCCAGTCAGGATGTATTGAGAGCAGCCAATGGAGCCAAGAGGCCTTCAAGCAAGGTGGAGTCCACATTGCACCTCTGAATGTGAAAAACCTTTCTAACCCTACAGCTTCCTTTGGACTCTGCTGCTTCAACATCTCATTCTTCCTGGGACAGGTTTTCAGGCTTCTTTGACTTTTTGGCAGTTCAGGAAGAAGTCTGTTGTTGTTGTTGTGAAATGCTCTGCTGCAGGGTGCTCAGGGGCTGCTTAGATCCCAGCTCCCCTGCAGTCTACACTTGTGGAACTTCTAGAGATGAAACAGCCAAAGAGACTTTCTGTTCTGCAGCACTGACATCCAATCCAGCCCTCTCTTCTCCCAAGCTCACTCTAGCTCTGTCCTTAGGTTGTACCCAGACCAATACTGTCTCTGCCTTTCTAAACACAACCACCTGACATTTCCCTTAGGTTTTAAGTCCTGTCTGTCCTCATGCTTGGGCAGCAGAGGAGATCCTAGAACTAAGTCCTTGCAGCTGGCTTGCTTGCTCATGTTTTCACCTGTTCTGTCCTAGAGAAGACTTCTTCCCCCTAGCTGTAATAAATGCCTAGGCAGAGAACATACACCTGCCCAGTAAGCCCCAGCTGAACAGGCGCACTAGAAGCACACTGCTGGAAAAACAGTGGAGTGCAGAGGAGTACTGTGGGAGAGAAGGAGTGCCAGGGTGTGCCCAGAGCAGCTCTGCTGGTGCATCCCTCTCCTTTGCTGTCTTTAGCAGGAAGCCAGATGAGCTTTGCTTCCTGAGCATGGGACCCAGGAAAGAAAGGGAGAGGAACCTTTTATAGCATAGCTCCTCTTTTGTGGAAGCTGTGAATTAAACTGCTGCACAAGGCTGGATTTGTCATTCATGGCCTCCCTTCCCCACAGATGGATGAAAAGTGGATAATTGTAAGTGAGGAAGTCAGGAGGCCTGGTGCTGCAAGTGCTGCTGTGAGTCAGCACCCAGGAGCAAATGTCTTTATTGCAGCTTGGTACATCTTACTCTGTGAAGTTGTTCTTGCCAGAGCAGTAATTAGCAGCACATTAGGTCAGCCTTGTTCCGTGTTTTCTTCCTCAGTACAGCAGAAGATGATGTCAGTGTGGAGATAGATCTTTGGCTTTGGAAGCTGTTTTGATTGCTGGTAACTGTTGGGCTTCCTTTCCAGAAATCGTCAGACTGGGGGGGTCTGGTGACTTGATTTACTCCCTAAGAAGTTCTTTCTTCTAAGGGGAGCCAGTTGAGGGTCCATTCTCACGAGAAATCTGCTCCTTTTGGCTGTTTGAATGTCATTTGCCGGGAGAATTAAAAACTTCATCACCTGCTAGCACTGATTTGGTCTCTCATTCATTGGCAACAGCTTGGTGTATTTCACAGATACTGAACTAGACAGCAAGCTCCTTTCTTTGTGATTTAGCAGTAGACTAGAACATAGCTACCTTTTCCAAGACGCTGTGGGGTACCATTTTTATTAAAACTGTTTAAAAGCCAGAGAGCTTGGCAGTCTTCCTAGCAACAGTCCTGAGCAAAAGGAGTCAAGACCAAACAGGTCCCAAGTGCTGAGGGACCCTGCATTCTACCACTGAGGATGTTTGAGCCCAGGTGCAGTTGCTCACATGCAGTACAGACCTTCCTCATGATGCCTATCCCAAAGCCTTTGGAATTGTGCTCATAGTTTGCTGTTATTTGTGTTTCTCCTGAATAGTTTTTGTGGAGTTGGCTGGTGCCTGACAGAGTGACAGAGACTGCTTCACAAATGGTGCATCTGCCTTCTCTTGCTAGTTGCTGCTTGGCACAGTCCCCACCTTCACAGACTAGGCAGGTCACTGAGGAAGAACCAGAGAGCTGCCCTTCTGAAGTTCCTTTTCTCTGTCCAAGAGTATTTGCAGTGGGTTTTCACCAAGGCAGATCTTGACTGACATTCAGTGCTGGCTTATTGGTCTGTCTGGAGCCTCAGAAGCTCCACACCTCCAGGCAGCTGCAGGGCAGGCACCCTGGGGCAGCACTGAACAGCCTGACTTTTGGATCAAGACAGTTTCCTGGATGCATCACTCCAGAAAAGCAGTGGAGTGTATGGCTGAGTAACCACACAGCCAGGACTTGGGAGAAATGGAACATTCACATTTATTGGGACAACGCTGGAAAAAACAGGAAATTGTAGGAGTAAAATAACTTCCAGAGATAAAATAAGCTCTAGTGAGTACACAGCACTGCTGAAGAAGCTTATTCTGTCTCATTTAGAAACAAAACTCTTGGCTCTGTTTAATTGTGTCATCAAATACCAGTTAATCTCCAGTCCTACAGCTCTCTGAAGGGAGGTTGTAGCCAGCTGGGCTTGGGCTCTGCTGCCAGGCAGCCAGGGCCAGAAGGAGGGGACAGAGGCTGAAGCTGTGCCAGGGCAGGTTGAGGCTGGATGTGAGGAGGAAGTTCCTGGCAGAGAGAGTGATTGGCATTGGAATGGGCTGCCCAGGGAGGTGGTAGAGTCCCCATCCCTGGAGGTGTTGAAGCAAAGCCTGGATGGGCACTGAGTGCCATTGGCTAGGGCTGGGTGGTAGGTTTGTCTGGATGAGCTTGGAGCTCTCTTCCAACCTGCCTGATTCAATGATAATTTATAGGAAAAAGAAAGATGAAAGGAGATAAAATGGCAGAGGTCAGAAGCTGCCATTTCCCAAGGCAAGAAATAGGAAAGGCTGCTCTTCCCACCATGGCTGACAGAATCAGATCATCTTAGCCAAGAAGATGAATTCACCCAATGATACTTGCACAAAAATTAGCAAAGAAAAAAAACCCTTTGCAACAGGTAAAAGAGTGCAACTCACTTGCTGCAGTGGTGAAATGCTGAATGCCAAAATAAACCCAGGAAGCTGCAGAACAGAATCAGTTGCTGGATGTCCACCTTCCCGTGCTGGGCGTGCAGTGAATGGCCACTCAGTGGCAAACTGCCTGCTCTCCTGGCCTTCAAAGAAGGAGCTTTTAGCTCATCAGCTATTTCACGCCTCTAAGTGTCCTTGCAGAGTGACTGGAAACCTTCAGGCACGGATGACCTTACTCTGGATTTGGCAGCTGGCTTCAGTTGTTACTCCTCTCACCATTTCCAGTGTAGGAGATAATCTGTTCGTGCCTGCCTGATGTCTCTGAGAGCTGGGCTCTGGGTTTCCAGCTTGTGCAGTCGCTGCTAAGACATTTCATTATGGTGCCTTTTGTTAGCTGCTGAGCAGAAAATGCCTGGCATGAAGTGGGAGAATTCTTTACACAAGATGTTGAGAGCCTTCACCTCTGGTTTTGAAAGTAGCTGAGTTGAAAAACACTTTAAATACTTGTTGGATGCTGACTTTGAGCTAAAAATTGTAAGACTGCAATACTTCAAGTCCTAAGCAGCTCAAAACTCGAGGCTTTCACTTGTCCTCAGTGACCTTTGTATGGGAACACTGCTGCTGAGCTGGTCGGGTGCTCGGAGCTGTGGTGTCTTAGGGAAGCTTGCACTTCACCCAGGTGCTCCTCCTTCTGGGACAGAGGGGGAAATGGCATTGCTCCTCCTGTCCCTTCCCTGGCCACTGGCCATTCATTCCTTGTCCTCAGTTCTTTTTAATCTGGGAGAGCAGCAGCAGGAAGCAGAAGGATCAGAAGTCGTCATAAAATTGTGTGTTTTCAGACTAAAAAAGAGCTCTTGAAAAGGCACCGGTGGGGAAGGAGTTCACAAATGTGCTTGCTGAGTGGCTGTGCTGGAAGGTGAACCTCCCTTCTGATTGCCATATCTGTCACTTTAGCTTCTGACCTGTGCTTCCTCTTTCATTTTCTCTGCTAGAATAAAGAGCTCTTCGCCACCTGCTTGCACAGAGTAATCAAGGTGCTCCTGACACTTCCTGTTAAAAAACGGCATGAGCTCTTTGAGTCTTTAGCTGTGAAACAAGTTGCTGTGTGTCTTGCTTGCAGCACACTCCACAGTCCAGCATTCCTTCTGGGAAAGGAGCAGCAGAAGTACCCAGAGCTTCCCAAGGAGCAGGAAGGGCAGAGAGGCTGCAGGGGCTCCCTGGGTACACACTGATCTGCAAAGCTCTTTCTCTCTGTGTCTTTGTGTGCATATGCAAAGCTGACATTGACCCTCTTTGTCATGGCACTGCCTGCACAGCCTGGCTAAGCTTGGCATTGCTGGCCTTGGCTTGCCAGAGCACCAGCCCACTCTTCCCCCTGTTTAGTCTGCATCTCCTGTGTGTCCTCTGTGCCCAGCTATAGATGTGCATTCTGCACCGTTCAGCAGTGCTCAATGTAGCCTATGGCAGCCCTGCAGCTCTGGGCATGGTGCCCATGGCCTGCTTGCAGAGACAGGGGCATGTTTCCAAAAGCAAGTTACTTTGGGAACTCCTCTGCAAGCCAAGCCTATTTCTTCTGGATTTCACTGGTCAAGCACTGGGACAGGCTGCCCTGGAAGGTGGTGGGGCCACCACCCCTGCAGGTGTTCAAGAGAGGTGTGGACATGGCACTTGAGGACATTGTTTAGTGGCCATAGTGGTCTTAGGTTGAAGGTTGGACTCGGTGATCTTAGAGGGCTTTGCCAACCAAAACCATTCCACAGCTCTATGGCTTTTTCACTTTATGCTTCCACAATGAGTTCCTTGGTGCAGCATTTCAGCAAGTGGTCTCTGTGGCTTGGTGCTGGGTGTGAGTGAGTATCACTGAGAACCGATGGCAGATACAACAAAAAAATCTTGGAGTATCCAAACTCTTATGAGTGGTTCAATAAAATGACAGAAGCAAGAAGGTCTTGAGTAAGGACATTAGGGTGCCACTGCCCTGGAGCAAGGCCCTCAGCAGAAGAATCCCTGCGAGCACATGAGAGCACAGTGAGTGTTCCAGCGACTCGCCCGTGCACTACCATCAATCTGAGTGCTCAAGTGCTTCTGTATTTTTCATGGGACCCCTAAAGGATTAATAAGTGATGAGAATTGTCACTGGACATAATGTATTCACAGAGTGACTGTAAATCCTGGAGCCCTAACGCCACATTTATCATCTCTCTTGTCACATTCACTCTCATATCCTCAGCTTAGGCTGTGATGCTGTGCAGGTGCCATCCGTGGAGACCTTTTGGATTTATGAAGTGAAGATGTAGCTACTGAAATACTGAGTTGTTTTCAAGTCCAGATATTGAGGGTTCTTTGTTTTCTTGCTTTGTGCAGATTTCAGCAGTAATATGACATCTCTCCTGCTAGCATTTAATAACTGGACACTTGCTCCCTGCAGGACTGTGTAGCTCTTTGTGAGCCAGGAGGACATTTACTGAGTGAATCTTTCCTAGCTGAACACCATTGCCATGGAATTAACAAATCAAACCACATTAAATGCTTTGAAATGAAGGCAGTGCTGTTATTCCACCTCCAGTGGCTTTTGTTTAGCCAGGTAAGAAGGACTGAAGGAACAGATCACTTAGAGTTCAGCACCAGACTGATAGCCACAGGCATAATTCCTGTGCTTCTTGCCAGCCTTAGCACTGTCAGGGGGACTCTGTGTTCCCGCGAGCTCACTTCCAGCATTCCAGCCTGCCTGCTGGTTCTTGGCATAGAGCAGATAAGCAGATGGCCTCAAAGGAATGGCTCTGACTTGGCCAGTAACACGCAAGAGCCACAGCACACATTGCATGCTCTGCTATCTGGGCTGCTGCTGGCTGGAAGCAGAATTTCCATTCACTCTGACTTGGGCTGCAAACATAACTGTCTGAACTTTGTGATGGAATGTTGGTGGCAATGTGTGTGTCTGTGTTGTGTTTGGTGCATAGGTGCCTCAGGAGCAGGCAAGGCAGGATTGCACCCTCTGTGTGTGTGTGTTGTGTTTGGTGCACAGGTGCCTCAGGAGGAGGCACTGTGACCTCAATGTATGGGACACTGCTTCAGATCTTCATGTTGAAATGACATCAGACAGCCAAGGAACCAGGAACAGCAGCAGCAAACTCTTACTCTGTTGGAAATGTTGGAAATAACTTCTGTTTTGTTTAGGCTTGACTCAGATTTGAAAGTGTTGATGAACACTGGATTGAAGCTGAGGCACAGCAGGGTGAGGCTGGAGCTGAGCAAGAAGTTGGGGAGTGTGAGGGTGCTGAGAGTGTGGCACAGGCTGCCCAGGGAGGCTGTGGCTGCCTCCTTGCTGGGGGTGCTGCAGGCTGGATGAGGCCTTGAGCAGCTGAGTGGAGCTGAGAGGTGTCCCTGGGCATGGTGGGGAGGCTGCAGGGGATCAGCTCTCAGCTCCCTGCCAGCCTGAGCCACTCTGGGATTCTGTGATACAATCCAGGCACTCTTCTTCTATGCTGTACGTAGAAAACATCAGACAAGCCCCCAGATCTCCAGAGAAATTCTCCAGTTAAGTTGTTCTGCAATATGCAGTGTAGGAAATGACAAAGGACATATTTATGTCCTGAAGAAGTGAGAGGTGCTGTTAATCTGGACCAGATGGGAGTGTTTCTGACTCGTGGGCCAGAAATGAGAGCAGAGTTTTTATCTGAATGTAAGTTTTGTCTTGTGCTTTTCAGTGGGCAGGCAGCTCTATCCCCTTGCAGCCCCAAATCACAAGGATAGAGAGTTAATATTCTTACAGAGACTCAGCAGCTTTAGTTACTTCACTGCTTTCAGCAGTGTGGACATGACAAGAGCAGGCAGTACCAGTTCCTACATTCCCTCCAGTGACTGGTGCTGTGCTTTCTGTCAGCTTTCCTTTCCTACAGCCAGCAAAGCCAATAGCTCCATGCACTGATGGACAAGGTGGAATTTAGCAGGTTTATGCTTTCCAAAGTCGGTGCAGAAGGATGAAGCTTCCTGTATGGCACTGTAAAGTTAATGAACAATTAAGGTAGGGAAGTGCCCATTTCCAGAGACATGCAAACATGGTTCCTATTCACACCCAACACAACCACCTGATTGGAATGCAATGTTTTTGTTCCTTACAGCAAACAAATGCTGCCATTTTATGGTGAAGTCCTGCATGCTACCATAGCTGAGTTAGCAGGTTGCCTGGCAGGCAGGTGCTTGCTTTACTGATAACTGCATTCTGCTGCCTTTCAGGTGTAGAAGGCTGATTAGGGCATGAGCAGGCTCAGCTGGGCCAGGGCACGGGGGCAGGCAGCTGAGCAGCCTCCATCTGAGAGCCTAAGGGGAAGCCCTGCTCAGGGCGTGGCTGCTTTCTGCTCCTGCCTTTCAGGTGTAAAAGGTAATGCAAATTAGGGCATAAGTAGGCTCAGCTGGGGCAGGGCACGGGGGCAGGCAGCTGAGCAGCCTCCACCTGAGAGCCTGGCAGTAGGAGGTGCTGCTCAGGGCATGGCTGCTTTCTTCTCGTCTCTGCCCCACAACTGCTGCTTCAAGAGTGCTGGTAGGTGAGACCTTGCTCATGGTTTTTAATTTCCTTTTGTACATTTACTGGCTGTGAGGTTTATTGTTTGTAATCTGTTCTTTAATGTGCTGGTGCTGTTTGCCTCCACAGCCTTGAGCTGTAGCAGCAGGCTGTGCCAAGAGCTGCTGTCACAGTCTGGCTGGTTCCTCTCCCTGCCTTGGAGCTGTCTCCTGGCTGTAGCAGGGGGTGCCTGGGTGAAGCACCAAGTGTTCTGGTGAGCACCAGCTCTGCCCCTACTCACTGCTTTCAACAGAAAGTAAAGCTCAGGCACAGCCCCTTAGTGCTGTGACCTCCAAATTATGGAGTCTCTGCCCTCTTAATCTTTCATTGGGGGGCAGCTGCTGCAAGCCTTGAATCATTTCCATTGTCTTTGTTGGCACTTCGTTGCAGTCCTCTGTTCTGTGGAGTTGCACTCAGCTCTGTCCTTCCTGAGGTGTGGAGCTGCTTGGGGTAGCTTGCTGAGGTTTTCTGGGTGGATGGTTTATAACTGTGTGCTTTGCCTGCAAATCTGTCTTGGTACCTTCCCTCAGCTGTACCCAGTGTGTGGTTGTGCCATGCTGAGTCCTGCTGCCTCTGTAGCTGACGGCATCAGAGAAAGGTTAATGGTGACTCTAGAAGCTGTTTCCTAGGTTATCACTTCCAGCTCAGGGCTTGTGAGAGATGGTTTGTTTGTATGCATTTATGAACTTGGAAGCTCGTCTGCTGCCCCTTACATACCCAGTTTCATAGAATCAGAGTTGTTTAGGTTGGAAAAGACTTTTAAGATCATCAGGTCCAACCACTAACCCAGTACTGCCAAGCCCAGCACTAAGGCATGTCCCTAAGCATCCCATCTCCAAATACCCCTGGGAATGTTGACTCAGCCACTTCCTGGGCAGCCTGTCCTAGTGCTTGACAACCCTTCCAGGGAAGAAATTGTTCTCAATGTGTGATCTAAACCTCTCGTGGTGCAGCTTGGCTGAGACTGAGTGTGAGAGATGCTTCTAGGCTGACAGTAACGCCGAGAGTGAGGCTTGGTGCCTGCGTGCGTTTAGCCTGCACATAGGCAGCATATGGCTTGCACTTCAGGTTTTTAATACTCAGGCATGTGCAGCCAAGGAATGTTTGTCAATTTTTAAGTTAAATATTTTGGCAGCTCTTTGGTGGCTGTTAGTAAAGTGCTAATGCTAGATGAGTGCAGTGATTATGAGGAGCAGATAAGAGAAAAATAGCTGAGATGAAGTTATTACTGTTGCTGCTATTAGTGTGTGCTCTGGTGGCTCCTGCGGCGCTGCCTGTGCAGGTAGGAACTCTGCCTCCTGGCTCCAAGGAGATCACGAGAAGTGCAAGCAACAAAAGGCAGCTGGGGGTGAGGTTATGAACAGCTTAGAATGGAAATCAGCTCCTGCCAGCTGCATGTCAACTTGTGATCGTAAGGAAAGAAAACAGGGAGAAAAGGAATTTAAAATGTAAGAAAAGGAGTTCAGGAATGTGAATGGGTGCCGCTGGCATTCCATTCATCCAGAGTGAGCTTGCCTCAGGAGAAAAGGGCCTTCATTACAATCCCCATTCACACACAATTCCCTTTTGCATGGCTTGAATTTGGGCACCACTTTAAACAAGGCTTCTGAAGCTAAAGCGTGGCCAAAGGACTACAGGAAGTGTAAGCTAAGGGATTTTGTGCTATTTTGGAACTCTGAGTGTATTGCCCAAGGGTAGTTTTACATCTAGACACTAAACCAAGGCTTCTAAGCAGCAGTTGCCTTCTGCTGCACATTTCCCAATGCTTGCACAGTCTAGAGTCCAATATTTCTGCATCTGGCTTCAAACCTGTGTCAGAATGCTGCTGTGCTTCCCTGGGGTCATATTCATGGAGTAAGATGACTTTCACTTGTGTCTAGTAGTCAAAAACTAATCCAGTCTGAGCTTGCTCTCTGTTACCTGCTTCTTATGCCTGAAGGTTTGTTTCCATTTTTCATGTCCTGCAGCTGCTTGTGTGGTTCCATCTCTCATGCCAGGGGACTGTAGACTTCTCTGTGGTTCAGTCATGTGCAGCAGCCCTGTACAGAGAGATGTCATGGCACAAGCAGCTTGCATTTGGGCATCTGCCATCATCCTCTCCCCCAGCTAGCCAAGGATGAATGTCTCTTGAGCCAGATAACCATCTTTGACTAAATATCTAGATGCTTAGGTGGTTAAAATAAAAACCTTTGTTATTCACAGTGTAAAAGCTTTGAAGAGAAGTCTTCTGGGTTCAGGCTTTTCCTCTCCTTGGTTTGGGTATTTCTGATCTTGACAAGAAACAAAATCTGTTTGTGCTTTTGGTCTTGCGTGCTTATAGTGCATGGCATGAGTGAGCTTTCTTGTGCCAATCTGGTTTAAATCCCTCAGTTGGTACCTCGATGGGAATTGTCTGACTGAAGTTCTTTTGGGCATGAGGCTTGCTGGACTCCACCCCTGTCCTCAGGCCTGCTCCTCACCAAGAGTGTTTGCTGATCACTTGTGTGTTGTCTGGTGAATCACCTCTACAGTGCCAGGAGCTTGGTACTGTTCCATGAAAGCTCAGGGATAAAACTACCTCTACCTGCAATTCTTGTCCTCTGTTGCATAGGAGTTACTTTTCCTGTAGATTAAGAAACCAATCACTCTGACCAGTTCCAAAATAACTCATGTCAGCTTGATCTCCAAGTGCAAAGCACCGGGTCAGTGCAGTTGATGTTTATGGTATAGTTAAATGAAAGGGATGCATTTCTCCTCAGATGCTGGATTAACACTTCTGAAAGGATCTGTATAGTAACTCTGCTCGTTCAGAAACTGCTCTTTGGTTAGCAAATGGGGCAGACAAAGGCCTCCTCTTCAGCGCTGTGAGATGATTTTTAAGCTGTGGTTAAGCAGCCGTATGTAGCCCCAGCACTGCTCTGGTTTCCATAGAAAGGAACGAAATGTGTTACTGCTGCTTCTGGCTGTGCTATAGATCCAGGGAGGGAGAAGAAACAGGCATGAAAGGGCTTAGTATGCTCCAGAGTAAATAAAGGCTCGTTTCAGTGCAGACGTTTGTCTAAGGGGGTGTGCAGAAAGGAAGTAAATGAAAGCTGGTATGAAAACCTTCCAGGGACAAGAAGTGAAGATTAGGTCTCCCAAGCAAATGCATCCCAGAATTGCCAGGCACACAACCTGTCGTGGTTCATGGAAAGTTATGGAGAGCTGAGGAGCTGCTGCTGAGATGAGCTAAAAGTGCTCTGCTGACTGAAAGCCCGAGCCTGAAAATGACAGCACTGTGTGAAAGTCCCAAGGCTGAGGCTCAGTAATAGACTGAAACAAATCCTGCTTTGTAAACGCCCAAAGCTTACTGGGCAATGGAACAGGAAAAGAACAAATAGTGGCAGGCAGAGGTAGTTCTAAGATCAGCTCATGAGTGGGAGAGGGAATGTAGGAACACAGGAAGCTTAGTGTGTGTAGAATGTAATGAAATATTGGTGGTAGCAGGAATTAATAAAGCCCTGGCTCCCAGAGGCTGATTGAAAAATGGCTGGAAATGGACTCTGATAACACAGGGGCTGCAACCTGTCCAAGAGACCGTAAACAGAAGATGATGATAAGCAGCAGCATATTGAGCTGGCAGCTGAAGGGCGAGGAGCGTGCGCTGCTGTGTCACAGGGATCAATTTCATGTCTAGTCTAATTTAACATTTTCATTAGTGATTAGCAAATGATGTAGCCAGCATGCTAATGAGCCTCCTCAGATGAAGCCACGCTCAGGAGCAATGCAGACCAGTAAAGTCAGCTCAGAGATCTGCAGAGGTTAAAAGTCTCAGCGACTCTTTGGTCTGAGGAGCCACAAACTTGCTTGAGTGGTGAAAAATCATTGCAGCATAGGAAATTGTGGGCTTGTTCTGTTTGGCAATGCAGGTGATGTTGGGGTGACAAAGCCGTGGTAAGCGAGTCCTGATCAATAGGTGCCTGGAAGAGTACAGCATGCACTGTGCTGTGCCCCAGGCTCTCCTCTCCAGCGTCTGCTCCCGGGTGTGGCTTGGCTGTTTCTCGTTGCCATCGTGCCCACAGTGGCCAGCTCTGCTTTGCTTTTGTGCTTCCCCTCCCCTGCGGACAGCACCATCCACTGCTGCAAGCATGGGCAGCCAGGCTCCCACACACGCTTTAATGGAGTTCACATATAGAATACAACAAGCCAGGTTGGAAGAGACCTCCAAGATCATCCGGTCCAACCTATCAGCAAACGTTGACAGGGAGCTACCAGAATGCTACAGCTGGGCTGTAGGCTCTGAATCCTGCTTGCAATGTTTGGCTCTAGTACTTGGTTCCTTTGCCGGTTATCTGATGAGTCCTGTTTAACCTTCCAAAGTCAGCCTGCACCAGGTGACCAGTGTGTGTCTTCTGTGCCACTTCTGCCACCACTTCTGGGCACTTCTTGACTGGTCTGACTGATTGATGCCAAGTTTGTGCTGAGGCCCAAGATTTTCTAAGGACAGTTTATAGTTTCAGCTGAAAGTTCTTCAGATAGATGCATCTCCTCTCCTGACTCAGTTTCCTGCCTATGAACCACAGACTTGGGTTAGCAGTAGGTCTTAGAGCTGCAAAAGCTGCTCAGTTTTGTTGTTTTTGTTTAGAAACTGAGGAACCAAAATCTAGGCAGAGGTATTTAATTCTTTTAAAGTGTATTTTACGTAAGCTTCTAAGTGTCTGTTGCAATGGAGTTTCAACACATGACATCTGAAGGCTGTGAGTTGGGAGGTGGAGCAGAGCAGAGCTGGAAGGCATCGCCACATCACCTAGCCAGGAGGGAAAGATTTTATTTTCTGTTTGTGTTGATCTTCAGAGTCCGTCCTTGAGGAAAGCCACACTGATACCAGCTGAGGAGAAATGCCAAGTGCCTGATGAGAAGGACCTCACTTGTCTGGGATGCTGTCAGGTTCAAGGCTTGGTCTCCACACTTTGCGTTTTGACTTCGGCCATTCCATTCTTAAGCTGAGAAGGCTAAAGCCTGCCCTCACTCTGTACACTGGAAAGAGATGGCAGGGCTTTCTGACACGAGTGGGGGTGTGTGCTGGATGTGGGCAGTGAGTGCTGCTGCTGAACAAAAGGAAATACAGAGTTCCTGCATCTAGTCCCTTGTTTGCCCTCAGATCATTCCATCTGTTAGAAGACTTACAAGCCACGTGGAGTATGAGTAACTTGATCAGCTCAGGTGAGAAGCCCAATTTTTATTCTCTTGTATGTCCAAACAGAAAGCTGACTGGTTCTTAGCTAGCTGAGGTGGGATGGGGTCAATGCTTTAGGTTACAACTTTCAGTTTTGTTTCAATTCTGTGTGCAACTTTGTGTATGCTGCTGATTGCAGCATAAAGCCTGCCAGGTTCCTGCTCAGGGCTGTGCAGCCATGAGTGTGCACAGCATTCCTTTGGATATCTGATGGGTGTGAACGTGTCTGCCTGGATGCTCAGATGCAGGCACCTGAACAAACAGGAAACGTCTTAAAACCATATTTAGGCACATGCTGATGAATGGATGCGCATTGATGCCTTCCAGAGCTGTGAGTACTCCCACCTCTGCTGGCAGAGACCTTTACCTCCTTGTGGATTGGTAGTTAAGTCTAAGATACACTGTTTTGGGTTTTTTTTTGGGCATTCTAATAGCTTACTGCATGTGTAGAACATCCTTATTAATATTTGATGTATAGAATAGCCTTATTAATATTTCATTTCTAGAAGATCCTAATTAATATTTCATATGTAGAAGATACTTTTTATAAGACAATGGAAAAACTTTTTCAGACGTGAAAAGGAGGAGATGTATTCTTAATCTAAATCCTGTTTGAAAATGACAGGATTAAAGATCAATTTTCTGTTCCCGGTTAGCTAAGAAGCACGCTCACAGAGAGATTACCTATCCACGGCGCTAAAGCTCTGCTAAATTACACAGCTAGGTATTTCCTCGCTGGGCTGACGCTCTGTGTTCAGCGGTTTGTGGTTTTTCGGTTTCCCACGAGGGATGTGTGATGCAAAACGCTTCAGCTCGCCGCCTGGCAGGGCGCAGCCGCTTGCGCGGCTTGCAGTAGCGGCGCATGTCCAGAGGAGGGCGCTTGCGGCTCTGCAATCGCTGCTGCCAGCGCTGCCTGCGCTGCTCGGCTCCGCTGAGCGGGGGCGAAGGATGGATCAGGGGCTTGGGGCTGGCCCGGGGCCACTGCGCCCCTCAGCGGCCGGGCTGAGGTGTGGCATCAGCCTGGCGACTGGCGTGCAGCTTCCTGCCGATCACGGGCACGGTTATCACACGCAGCCACCGGCCAAGAAGCGACACCTGCCAGGTGGGCTGCGGGCGCCACCCTTGTGCCGCGGGGACCAAAGCCATTAGCTGGGCAAAAGTCACTCCAACCTCTTGGGCTCAGCAAACACTTAGGCGATGACACGGCGTTGTGCTGGGCGAGGGAAGCTGCATTTCCGTGTTTGTTGGAGGTGATAAAAGAACTAAAGGATGATGAAGTGTCGTATTGATGCAGTGTGATTCAGCGTTTGAGGACGAATGGCCTCATGCACAAACAATGCTGTTGGAGTGTCTCCAGCTGTTGATGCCTGTGAAAACACAGTGGGTACATGGTGTAGCTCCATCACACAGCATCCAAACCATGGCATTTGCATTGCAGCATACGAGCAGTCAGGCTTGCCTTCAAAAAGCCTTTAGTCAAGTTAGCAAGTCTGGCCTAAGACTCTTGAACTTCTGTGCCTGATAGATGAGACAGAAAATGTGTTAGTCTTGGGGGGGAGATGTGTTTGTGTGTGAGCAAGAGCTTAATCTCAGCTTTACCCTCAAATTATCAGGGTTGGTAGCGGAAGAAATTTTGAAAGTGTCCATGTTGCAAAAACTCTCAGTGCCCAATAGACAGAACTCAGCTGCCCTTGGGAGTGATTTCCAGCTTAGATCTTGATGAAGAAAATCCCCATGAAAAGTTACAGCTGAATTGCCTGAGGCCTTGTGTAATTTGGGCAAAACCTGCACCTCTAGGGAATCACTTTTCCACGGGTCACCAAAGCTTTCCAACTATCCTGCTCTGTTGGAGCTGAGAGGATTGACCTGCCATGAGCTGTTGGCATGTGTCACATGCAGCTTCCTGAGGACGAGGCTGCCACACTCCCATGGCCTGAAGGAGAGCACCAACTAACTGCACTGCCAAAAACGTGCTTTTAAAAACAAACCTTTGTTAAATTTTTGTGGAGGCATCTGCAGAGTGCCTTACACCTCCTGTGTACAGGAGACTGGGCACAAATGTTGGTAAGAGAAGTCCCAACGTGTTGCTTTGTGTCAGCTCCCTTGTGCACTCCTGCAGCAACTCTCCCTTCGGCCCCTGCTGTCATGCTGTGGCTGTGAGCAGAGATCTGCTCTCGGGAGGAGGCTGGTAGCTGCTGGGAGAAGTTATCTGACATAGTCCTGAGCTGGAGGTTTGCCTGTGTGTGGTGAGCAGGATCAGCTGAGTGCAGTCCCTTCTCCCTATCCATCTTGCCTGGCTTACTTTTTCCTCCAAGGTTTCACCATCTCAAGCTAATTGAATGCCACTAGATGTAATTTGTAAGGCAGTACCATCACACTGATCCCAGTTATCCCTCTACTCCGTGTTTCTCAGCGGTGCCCTCTTCAGTTCTCATTAAGGGGAATTGGATGGGCTGTGATGATAGCAGGGTCACCTTCCCCGGGTCAAAAAGAAGCTGCTGAGCAGCAGCATTCTGCAGAGGATTAGGGCACTAATCCCTTCAGTTCTTCCCCTCCAAAGCCTGTGTTGCTGATCTGTTCAGGCTGGCATGACAAAAATGAAAATGGTCCTTTTGGATTGCCAGTTCTGCACAGTACCTGTGGCTGAAGTGATGCTGAATTTAGCCTGCCATATTCTTACTGCTGCCTGAAGAACAGGTCACAGAGTCAGAGCAGAGCATGTGTGCTCAGGCAGTGCTGCTCAGCTGATGCAGATGTCTGCTGCACTTGCAAGGGGCAGAGCTGGGCTGTATGACACCAGCTGAGCTTTGCCTTTCCCAAATGCAGGTTCTGTCTGTTGAAGAACACACACCAAAGCTGCAAAGCAGGGTGAATGGGAAGTTTTGAGTCCATATCATCTGTGAGATGACAGGGATGAAGATTTGGGGTGGGTGTGAGGCAATCCATGCACATTAGCACTGTGAGAAGCCACAAAACCCACCCTTGGACCTTCACATAAAAAAACAATGCCATGCATTCGAGTGCCAGATGGATGCCCCTTAGCTGGAACTTGGTTGGTTTTCTTGTGTTAGACACAACAGGATTGCTCATGGATAGGGTCTGTGGGTCCAGGAGCACTTTATGAAGAGCTGTCATCACTGAAGCACTCTTTCTTTTGTGGTGTGAAACAGCTGCACTATGCTGCAAATGCTCTTACCATGGGGTACAATTTTTTTCCATTCATGGGAACAAAGAAAATGTGAAAAGCAGAAAGTGCTGTCAGCCTTTCCTGCCCAGGTATGACCCTTACCAAAACAGAACTTAACTTTTCTTGGTGCATTTAGGAACATTCATTAGTAGCAAAACTGTGACTGAATCTACCTGTGGTCTGTAGTGAGCAAAGCTGGTACAAGTGATGCATCCCACAGCTTTCTCATCCTGCTAGAAGTACTTTTCTGCTGGAAGTGTGTCTGCACTGAAGACAGCTCTTTAGTAAAGAGCAAAACTGTCTGAAGTTTTTCTGAGGCTGTGGATAAGCATTTGTAAAGATTAAAGGAAAGATGGCAGGAAAAGCTTTGTGGTGCAGTTAGGCTTTCTGCCTGGCAGGCACTCAGAACCACACTTAGTGCTTAGCAACTTGGGCCACTCATTTGGGCTGCAGGGGCCTGCTGAGAGAGCAGAGTTCCACTGACTAAACCCTGCTGCAGGCAGGAGTGAAGAAGGAATGATGAGGAAGGGAGGAGCATAGCTCATGATGGTGAAGAGCCTGGACACAGGTTACTATAAGCTCTGATACAAGCTCTGTCATCCCAGCCATGCACATCCAACCTAGTGCCTGGGCCATTGTCAGTTGTTGACCATGGTTTGGTTTCATGTCCTGCCTTGCTTTCCAGTACTGCTTCCAGCTCCCATGCCCTCTCACAAGCATTTCATTCTACTAGATTATTAAATCAGTGGAGTGCTGCAAGGGCTTCCCATGCTTTCCCACATCCCTTGGGAGGGCTAGAGGAATCTCTGTAGTCATTTGGGTCATTATCTCTAAAGCCCGTGAAGAGCTCTCCATGTCCAAAAGAAGATCTCAAGGTGCTCCACTGAGGATGAAGCAATTTATGATACAGCAATTTATGATACAGCTCTAGCAGGGTACTGTGACCTGCTCAGCTAAGTAAATGTTTCCTTAACTGATGCAAATTGCATCCTCTCAACACTAGTGGCTTTTATTTATTCTTTAATATTACTTTAGCTTATTGATGCAGTGAAGATGATCTACTTCAGCAGCAGAGCTGATCTGCATAAGGAGGTCCTTGTTGGTGTAATTGCTTTTGCAGTCTGTCACCAGTCACTGCCATCTCCAATACATTTATTCTTCTGTCGTGTATGCACCCCAGGCACTGACTGCATGGTTCCTTCTCCCACCAGTATATTCTTGTGCCATACTGCTACAGACTTAATTGGACTTCAGTGCCTTCCTAGTAGCTTTATTCCCTCTGCTTGTCTCCCTAATAGAGAACACAGGATTTCATGTAACCTGAGAACCCCAAAGCTTAATTACTCCCAGTGTCTCTCTCTCCACTTCTTCCCTTTCAGTGCTTGCTGCTTTGCTTATGTGAATGTCATTCCTTGCCCTTCAGCCTGCCTCTAGATTTAGTTCTACTCAGAGCATCGTGGTAAATTCTCACTAGAAGGACTGCTAGATAAGCAGCTTCATTTACTGTCTTTGCTGTCAACACTTCTTATCTAATGGTTCTGATAACTAAGCAATTGCCTCTGAGCAACCAGGTCACTCCTCCTGTGCTTCTCTACTCAGTTCTCCAATTATTTTGTCTTTCTTCTCTTAATAGAGTGATTGGGAGAAAATTACTTGCATAGGGTTATGAGGACAGAATGGTGCAGGTGCAGGCTCTGCTGGGTTGCAAGGGGCCCCTGAAGCTCTGTTTGCAGACCCTGCTCAGAGCAGCTTCAGCTGCCTCACTTTGCCCAGGTGGCTTTTGGATACATCCAAGGATGCAAATGGTGCAACCTTCCAAGCAGCTTGGCTCAGTGTTTGACTGTTCTATGGATTTCCTCCCATCCCCAAGGGTCTGATGGTGTTACTGAGAGTTTTTGCTCTCTCCTGTCATCTAGGGGTCTTCTACGTAGAATCTGATGTTCTCTACTGATAGAAAGGAATTTTATCCTTGAACTGAAGTTTGCCCCCTAGAAGATTCTGATAGCAGCTTTTCTTAGCACTGCATTTGAGAAATGGAATAGAAATTATTCTTCATTACAGAAAAAGCCTATGAGAGCTATCAGCTAAGCCCATAATTGCAGAATGAAAGGATGAATAGCATTGCAATGGCCTGATTGCATTGCCCAGTGGGTGACCATCAGTTGGGGGGGGGGGGGGTGGCAAGTACAGCAATAACCTCAGTGTTGCTCTCTCTGCCCTGTGCCTGCTGTAGGCACTCAGTGGTGGTGTTCACTGACACCAAAGGGGACACCACAACAGCTACATTTTCACATCTGGAGCACAAATTCTCTTACTTCCAGATGTGTGTTATAGGCAGCTCCTGAAGCATTGATTCAGCTGCCAAGGTACCTTTCAGCGCAATAGCAAAATGGAGAGCCCAGAGGACTATGGAAGCCTCCTGTGTGACTGTGACAGCATTGTCACAGCTGAGAAAATTGTCTACAGGTTACCCAGTCCCAGCCAGAAAGCACCCCCAAGGTGCAGCCATGCACACTCCATGTGCTGCTGTAGCTCCTGCTGCAGCATCCTGGCCTGTAACCCTGCCTGAACATTTGCACTGTTATTGCTGTGTGACTAAGGCTCTGTCTCCTGTGTTGGATTGTTTAAATCCAGCTTTCAGAACTGAAAACTGATGCACAGGGCAGACGTATGTGTGTGTGTAGAGTTTAGAAATACCAAAGGGCAAAAACTTGCTTGGACAGGCAAACAGTGTGGGCCAGGATATCCCCACAGATGCCTCAATCTGAAATGGTATTGGTTTGTGACTTGCTTTTAAGCTCAAAATGAAACAAAGCCAGAAATTTCCTTGGGGTTGTCTGCTATCTCTTAATCCTGCTTAGTGTTCCTCTCTGACCAGACCTTTTGCACTCACCAGTTAACCTCACCTGTCCTGAGAGGCGAGCAAGAAGCCAGACTTTGGTTTTGATGTCTGCCAAGGACTTGCCAAAATAGGCAAAGCTGAGGGAAGCAAGACGATTCTGGAGGCAAGTTTTGAAGAGAGTGGCTCTTCCCACTGCAGTTTTGCTTGATTTATTTGCTTGTCACAGATCAGAGCATTAACAGAAGCCTCTGTGCTTTGATTTGGCTGTTCTGCACTTCCTTGGTGCTTAGAGGGATCCTAGGGAATGTTCAGAGCACTCAGCTGTGCTGCAGCCATCTGCTTCTTGCCAGAGAGTTGCTGCTTGGTGCTTGCCAGATGGGAAGGGTTTTTCCCCAGAATCTCCCACTTAGTGCTGACATCTGAAGTTGAGGAAGGCTTACCTCAGTACCTTGGGCTTTCATGTTCTTTTCAGTTTTGTGGGTACAACTTAATGGAGCCTGCAAAGATAATAGAAATAAAACCTCTGCCCTTGTTCCTCAGCTTCATCAGGAGTCACTTTTCAAAAGGAGGCAAGGTTAAGGCTACAGCACAGGTTTGTACTAAATAAAGGTTTTTGGTTGGAGGTGGAAAACTTGGGCACCAGAAAGTTGTAGACTGATGAGATAGTTGTAGATAGGTGAGATTCCTGCTTCCTTGAGCATGAATGGTCTTAGATCTAACAGTCTTGGAGAGCAGAGGGAACCTCTGTCACCTGTGCTGCACCTCTTTGCCTCCAGTGAGGGCAGCAGGGCAGGACAAGGGATTCTGCCTCTTGACTCTGCTATCAGACACCACCTCCAATGCTGCTATCCCCAGCAGAAAGAGGACACAGAGCTGCTGGAGGGAGGCCAGAGGAGGCCACAAAGATGCTGGCAGGGCTGGAGCAGCTCTGCTGTGAGCACAGGCTGAGGGAGCTGGGGGGGTGCAGCCTGCAGAGGAGAAGGCTCCAGGGGCACCTCAGAGCTGCCTGCCAAGAGTTGAAGGCAGCCTGCAGGAAGGCTTCATGGAGGCTGGGGTTTGAGATCAGTTAGGAGAGATCCACCTGCTAACAGCAGAAATAATATTATCTTTTTTGTTGTTGTTGTTTTTGGGGGTTTTTTTGTTTTTTTTTTTTTTTCTTGGTGCAGTATGGGGCTGTTGGATCCTGTTTTCAGGTCCAAGTCTCCAGTTCCAGGGACTGGAAGTTCAGTTTGCTCTGGTGGCTGGAGAGAAGCCCTGTAGAAGAGGAAATGTGGTTGTTCTTTCTGTTGGGCACTTGCACGATGGCAGAGAGCTTCTGTCTGTTAGAAGGCTTTTGGCAGGGAGGAGCTCACTTGTCTTGTGCAGGTTATTCTCTTTCCTCTCTTACAGCTGGTACAAGTGGAAAAGGAAGAAAGGGGAATTCTACAGACTTAAGCTCTTATTAGCTTGAGCAGCTTTTTCAGTCCTCTAGTGAATTTTGGTGAGGGGAGAGACTAAGCTGTAAAGGTAACACTGCCTTCATTGCCCACGGTTACTGCTTCAGATGGCCTCTGGGCACTTAGGGACAGCATCAATCAGGTGAAGAGGGAAACTTCATTACAGTCCTTTTGGTGTGGAGATGTTCATTCAGTCTGCTTGAATACATTCATATTCCATGCTTGCTAAGCTGCATGGGGGATCCAGGCATAACCTGGACGTGCCAAAGACCCAAAAATATCTCTGCCAATGCCTGCCTATAGCATCCTCACATTGACATAGTTGTGAGCAGGTTTCTACACACAGAGTAAAGAAACTTGGCACCTCCAGTTCTTAGAAACCAGCTACCTGTTGTATAATTGCATTGTTGGCAGCACTGCCAGCTGGGAAGAGCCTTGGACAAATCAGTGGTGCTCAGATTGAACTCTGGATGCAGTACACCACTAGAACTGCAAACTCATATCTGAATGAGGAGAAGGAACAGTTTGAGCAAGAGGTGCTGTGGTGTTTGAATCAGCCATGAGTTAAAAGCAGGCCAAGAAACACACAAAACACATTCTGTGCTCTGCCAGAGAGGCAGCAACTCTGAACTGTCAGCTCCTGCTTATGCCCTTGTTCTTACTGCAAGCAGGTAGACGCCTCAGACACCTCAGTGCTGCAGTAATATTCCTTTCCCTGTAAGCCTGGGGAATGGAAGTGCAATTTCTGCCTCCGAACAGTCTGTGAAAGCTGGAAAAGCTTCCCTCCAGTGTGTGTGTGGTGGGGAGAGGGAAAGGTGGGTTTGTGGTTGTTGTTGGAGCTGGCATTGTATCTGCCAAAGGAAAAGTGTCTGCTGGAACTTGCTGTGTGGCTGCAGCAACACTCTGGGCTTGATCTGCTATTAAACCTGTACAGTAGACACCTCAGGGATGGTGCAGATGAAAATCTGCTCTTGGGGGAGCAAATGTCAGTGCAACTGAAGGCACAAGCAAGTTCCCAGCACTGGAACTTCTGAATGTCACTTTCCTGGAGTTCTGGTTGGTTTGTTTTGGGGTTGTGTGGGGTTTGTGTTTGTTTAGTTTTTTTTGTCCTTAGTGTTACCTTCTTGAGGAGGAAATGTCCTGTCCAGTTGTAGACACTGCTCTGCTTGCTGCTGGCTGCCTGCCTGTGGCTGCCACTTGTGACCAGAGGCAAAGCAATTGGTGTTGGGGGTGCTAGTCCTAGGCCAGCCACAGAGTTCAGAGGAGAGGCTGCTCTGGGAGCCCAGGTGATGGTTCAGAACTGCAAAGTATTGGAACTAATCCAGTCACTAAAAACAAACAGGGACCCCAAAGTTTGGAAGCAATCAGTACCAGGTCCCCTTGGAGCAGCTTTTCTTTACCAAGCAGGTTTCTGTTCCAAGTGTTTGGGGGGTGAATAAATGGGCTGCTAGAACAACAAAACTTCTGCACTTGTGATACCCTGTACCTGCCTTGGAGGTGAAGTTGGTCTAGGAAAGCTTTTTCTAGAAGAAAATATTTCCATTGGAGGCTGAGCAACTACTTAAAACCCAGGGGATATAATAAATTAATGCCGACATTGGGTACATTGAAAACTTTGTCCTACTTTTTTGTAGCTGATGTTTGCAGGACCTTCTGTCACGCCCCTGCAGTAGATGTAAGTGGTGACCAAGCCTTTGGCATTCATGTTCATGTTCCTTTAAATCTGCATCTGCAGAAAGCAGTAAGAATATCCAGCAAAGGAGGGAGAACTCCATCTTTCAAAAGCCACAGCTGCTCTCTCTGTACCAGCTCAAGCAAGGGCAGCACTTGGCCCTAGTCCCAGTAGTCCTTTCTTCATCATGGCCACGGGAATCACACTGCCTGGCAGTGATTTCTGAAGCACATCATGGCTCTGGGGGAAAATAGATGCAACTCTTTCCTGTTAAAATTGTGAATGGCATCAAATCCTCCAAATGTGTTTTGGTTTGGAAAAGCTCTGGATTTTTTTGGGGAAAAAAAAAATTCTTTTCTCTTCAGCTCTTTGCCTGTGTGAGTTGCTTTTGCTCTGGATGGCTGAGAAAGGCACAACAGTGCCTAGGACTGGCTGAAAGTAGTAGGAAAGGACAGGGACAGAAAGATGCAAGAGAAGACTGAGGGAGGAAAGAGACAGCTTCAGAAAGAGAAAGGAAAGAACTATACTGAAAACATAAACGTCAAGAGGAGGAGAAAGCAAACAACTTCCAGAGGTAGACACAAAGTCAGCCAGAGCCATCTTTGGCGTTCCAGCCCTTCAAAAGCTCCTTTGTTTTGAGATCTGCCTCCTAACATTCTCTTATAGGGCCTAATTTTCTGTAACACCGCAAAACCAAACAAACCCCATGGAACAATTAGGAAGTCTGCTGTCATACGCACAGAGCCTTGCTGAAAGCTGCAGGTACAGTAGTTTATTTCAGCTCAGTGTCACTGTGCCATTGGGGGTGGCTGTGGTGTGTGCGTAGCTCAGGTGCCCACTGCAAACATCTCTTAGCCAAAATTCCTGTAGTTCAAATGCCATGGAATGAAAGCTCTTCTGACAGCAAGAGGCTGCCTGTGGTGGGTGTGTGGGAGGGCAGGCAGACTTGCACAGGCTGCACCGGCTGCCAGGGCTGCCTTGTTTCCCAAAGGGAGAGGAATTGGAGAAGTTGTAGTGATGAGCTACTCTAGTTCTCACTACACCGTGTGGGCTCAGGACCCTGCTCTTTGACCTGACTCACTCTCTGCCTTCTATTCTGCTCTTGTTCATCTGATGAGGGAAATTCTGTTTCCTAGCACACACGATTTTGGCAGGCTGCCTTCCCATTCCCTCCTCCTGCTGCCTTCTTTTTCTGATTCCTGCTTATGTTTTTTTATTCACTCTGTAAATCTCTTGATTATAGATTTTGTTGTGGGTTGTGGAGTGCCCTATGGTATGGCACATCCCTTAGAACCCTTAGGTCAGCTCTTCAGGCTGTGTCCCCTCCTAACTTCTCATGCCCTTCCAGCCCACACACTGGTAAAGTGGCATGAGAAGCAGAGAAGTTTGGCATCAGCAACAGCTACAACATCCCTGTGCTATCAGCACTGCTTTGAGCACGGATCCAGAACACAGCCACAGAGCAGCTGCTGTGGAGAAAACGAACCCTGTCCCAGCAGAGACACACGACTGAAGCTGGAGTCAAGCCAGAAGAGCATTGCTTCAGTTTGCCCTGACTGTGCTCCTTGGGCAGGCCAGCTGTGTACCAAGCAGTGTGGAAGGTCTTCAGCTGACCGGAACACCTACAAATGCAGTTTTCAAATCTGGGTTTGCAGAGATGAAATCTGTGCTGAGAGTCCTGAAGGCTCTAGGAACAGCTTCTCAGCTAAGGAGGATTCTCTGTGCTTCAGCACGCCTGCCGAGCTGACTTACCTGCGCTTCTCCAAGGACATGAAGAGCAAGTTTGCAAATGGAAGAGTTCTCTAGAGATGGGTAAAGATTGAAAGGATGAGAAGAAATGCATCAGAAAGGCATCTCACTCGACTGTTCATCTTTCCTCTGCAGAAAAGGAGAGTGCAGGTCAAGAGCAGCAGTTTGAGTGCTGCCTCACACAGCGTGCTTGCAGCACTGCCACCCAGCAGTGCTCTGTCTGGTTTCTCTGCGAAGCCTCCCCATGTGCTGAAGTGCTGTGGGAGAGGAGGACGTCCATGTGCTGAGCTGCAGATGTGGGTTGTACTTAGATCATCACTACTCTGGCATGTCTGCCTGCACCTGCCCTTTGGGAGCATGATGCACCTTGCTACAGGGCTGGCATTCAGGCTGCACCAGACAGCTCCCTCTGCATGTGAACTGAGGTGATTCCCGGCGCTGCCTCTCCTTTCACAGGTAACTTCCAAGCCATTCCAACAGCAGCCTCCAAAAGAGCTCTTCAGTCACAGGTCAGCCTGACCCTTACCCACCTTCCTCCCTCTCTGATCAAACTCAGCCCCAACCTGTTAGACCTCTCACCCTGCAGGTACTTTGAGAGGAAGGGAGGCTGCGCTAGGAAGGGGAATGTCTCTGAACAGAGAGGTCCCATTTTCAGCACAGAGGCTCAGGAAAACTGTGGGAAGCCTGCCTGGAGGAAGGAGAAGAGAGGGAGGCAAATGGAGCTGTAGGAGCTGCACTGAAAGCAGAGCAGAGCTGTGGCTTGCTATAAACAGCTCCAAGTCTTAGAAACAAAAAATGCTTCCTCCTCATTTCTTTGGTAGCTTTTTCTCCTGTGTTGTACCCCCTCTTTAGGATTAAGGAGCTTCTCTCCTGGCAGTGTTAGTAAGGTGGATGCCAAGTAAGAGGCTGTTGAAGACCTAGCAGGCAGCAGCAGGCAGCGCTGCCTTTGCATGCGTTAGAGCTGCTCAACACTTTGATGTGTGATTGGAAAATGCTTATACAACCACTTTGGCAGAGATAGTTAAGAGAAACAAAGATTGCTAGGACTGCACAATTTGCAGAAAACAGCTTCCTGCCCTTGTTATTGCCTGGAAACATGGATTTTCAAAGCAAAAGCTGCTGGGATGAAAGGGAATAGCAAATGAGAGGAGCATGCCTTCC
The DNA here is from genome assembly GCA_013396835.1 of Psilopogon haemacephalus. NCBI lineage: Eukaryota > Metazoa > Chordata > Aves > Piciformes > Megalaimidae > Psilopogon > Psilopogon haemacephalus. The sequence continues at coordinate 145,621 of VWZI01001190.1, forward strand.
CCTAGCAAAACTCCTCTCTTACAGTTCTGTGGTGATTATTTACACACATTGGAGTTTGCAAACTTGCTTATTGCTTCCTTGTGCAGCCCCCAAACGGAGCTCCACTTTGAGACTAGGGTGGATTGCAATGTTCATCTTACAAAACAGAAGCAACAGAACACAGAAAAAAAAAAAAAAAAACCAAAAAAACAACCAACCAAAAAACCAACAACAACCACTTAGCTGTGCTTGGCATAAAATATTTGCTCCTAATGGCAAGAAAAATTACTGGTGCAGCTTGCAGAAAATACAGCCTGTGGAGTGGAAAGGCAGCAGGGAGTGCATGGAGATCAGACCAGGGAAGCAAACATTCCGATGCTGGTGCTGAAGTGCTTTATTTAGTGGTAGGTGTACAATTCTATGTAACCTGTACAGTAAAGGTGCCACCCTGGTGCCATAGCTTTGGAATGGTGCCTAAAGCAGAAGGGTTAGTTTTAAAAGGAATGGAACCTGCACTTACGCCTCCAGCTGTGGGTGTTAGCTCTCAGAAAATGCACAGCTGTGACTAACTGCAGCAGCCTTGGCAGCAACTCTGGGGTAAGTGTGCTGAGGGAGCTGGGGGGGTGCAGCCTGCAGAGGAGAAGGCTCCAGGGGCACCTCAGAGCTGCCTGCCAAGAGCTGAAGGCAGCCTGCAGGAAGGCTGCAGAGGGACTTTGCATCAGGGGGGCTAGAGACAGCCCAAGGGTAAATGGTTTGGAGCTGAGGCACAGCAGGGTGAGGCTGGAGCTGAGCAAGAAGTTGGGGAGTGTGAGGGTGCTGAGAGTGTGGCACAGGCTGCCCAGGGAGGCTGTGGCTGCCTCCTTGCTGGGGGTGCTGCAGGCCAGGCTGGACGAGACCTTGAGCAGCTGAGTGGAGCTGAGAGGTGTCCCTGGGGAGGCTGCAGGGGATCAGCTCTCAGCTCCCTGACAGCCTGAGCCAGTCCAGGTTTCTGTGAATTAGCTTCAAGGACTACCCTCAAAGCAGAGCATGAGGCTGAGGAGGAATAAGAAAAGAGAATTTTCGGTAGTGATTCAGTTTCCTGCTAGTTGCTTTTTGCTTTAAGAGAAAGCCTCAGGCTGGGTGCAGTGCTGGGTTGTTTGCCAGCTGCTGAAGCTGGCTCTTGTGGTAGTTGTTGCTCACAGATAAAGAGTAAGCAGAATAACTGAGAGTGCCCAGCAAATGACAGAAGGTGTTAGGGCTGTGCTCACTGCAATGGTTGGAAGGAACAGGATTGGCTTTTTCTTAGTTCAAATCAAACCACAGGGTAACTAACTGCCTGCAAGTGCTTACTCCCAGTAGAGCTAACGATTAGAGCTGCACTTGTGCCACTCTGACAATTCTTTTCTGGCAAAACCAATATTTATTAACTCAAAATATGTGGCAAATTCCTGTTTGTTTCAAGAAATTGCTTGTTCTCAGATTCCTCCAGAGCTCCAGAATGTTTTTGGTGTCTTGAATATTTCCTTGGTTTGGAGCTTCTGCCTTTCACAGGAGCAGTTAGAAGGGGCAGAAATGAAACCCAAGAGTTTCACCTCTTAATATTTTGGCCCAGTTTAGCAAACAACTTGTTAAAGTGTCAGGATGGGTTGCAGAATCTGTTCTTCTGTCTCTGATCAGCGTAAACCAGGAACTTGGATCAGTTTTGTTGGATGCTCTCTCTAAAGGACAAACTTTCAGCACTTAATTTGGCTTTTCAGCAATTTTCCCAACTTCAAACACTTGAAGCTTTTACTCTACAGCCTCAATTACCTTGCTCAGGTCACAGCCTGAGTATGTCCCTGGGTGGTGGTGCTGTGCCTTGGAAAGAGGGCTGCTGTACCTGAAAGGTGTCACAGATTGTCACGGGCTGGAAGGGACCTCCAAAGCTCATCCAGTCCAACCTTCCTGTCAGAGGAGGACTGCCCAGAGCAGATCACACAGGAACACATCCAGGCAGCTCTTGAATATCTCCAGAGAGGGAGACTCCACAACCCCCCTGGGTTCTGTCCAGGTTTCTGTCACCCTCACAGGCAAAAGCTTCCTCCTCATGTTTAAATGAAGCTTCCTCTGCCTCAGCTCCCACCCAGTGCCCCTTGTGCTGTCCCTGGGCATCACCCAGCAGAGCCTGGCCCCAGCCTCCTGCCACTCACCTGCACACATTGAGAACCATTGCTGAGGTCACCTCTCAGGCTCCTCTGCCCCCAGCAGCACAGCCCCAGCTCCCTCAGGCTCTGCTCCTAACAGAGCTCTTCCATTCCCTTCAGCAGCTTTGTGGCTCTGTGCTGGACAATCTCCAGCAGTTCTCTGTCCTTGAACTGGAGGGCCCAGAACTGGACACAGTACTGCAGATATGGCCTCAGCAGGGCAGGGCAGAGCAGAGGGGCAGGAGAACCTCTCTGGACCCACTCACCACAGCCCTTCTAACCCAGCCCAGATGGCATTGTTCCTCCTGGCCCCCACAGTGCATTGCTGGCTCATGTGCACCTCACATCCACAGGGCTCCCAAGTCCTCCTCCCCTTCACTGCTCTCCAGCAGGTCAGTCTCCAGGCCATAGTGATACAGATGATCTGGATCAACTGTTTTAAAGCTCACTCACCTCAGCATACATCCTCCTGTATGCTGGCCATGATGCTGATGGTCTGGGACACACCTGGGAGCCACCTCAGGTGAGCTGTGCTGGCTGACTCGGAGCTGCCTGCTGCTGGAGCACCCCCAGCAAAGCAGGGCACAAGGCAGATGAATTCTCAGGACTTGCATTCAGTGTCACCATCCCTTGTGAATGCCTACTAACAGCTTCCTCCTCATCACAGCTGCTGTCCCTGTCCTGGGATTTCTGGGTGAGGCTGGGTGGGTGCTGTGCAGTTGCTGCTGTCAGCACAACCTTCCCAAGCAGAGGCAGCAAGGACAGTGACTGCCAGCTCCATCACTTCTCTGTGCCAGCCTTGCTGCCACCATCTTGTGCTTAGCTTAGCAGATAATATTACCTCAATATTTGCTTTCCTGGCCACAGCACAGAGCAACTGCTCCAGAGCTAAAGCAACAGCTGCTGTGTGACTGCTGGAAACCTGGAAGGCTGGACACAAGTCCAGTGAACCCTGCAAATAGAAGATGCCCATCACTGTGGGGAAAAAAAACAAACCATCTTCCAGCTGTTTAATAAGGCTGGACACAAATCCAGTGAACCCTGCAAATAAAAGATGCCCATCACTGTGGAAAAAAAAAACAAACCATCTTCCAGCTGTTTAATGTTGTTAATGATTGTCCTCTCTCAAGCTAATCAGGCTGCAGGCAACTCTTATAAGGCAAGTGATTGTGGCTCTCAAGGGTATGGGGCATTGAGGGAACGTAGAGGCTTATTCAACAGCCTCCACACTAACGGCTCCTGGTGTTAGTTAATGATTAATTATCAGGGAAACAGAGCACAGGAATGATGTGCAGAGAGCCTGGGAGCAGTGAACAGGCTGTTAGTGGGGGACTGAATTGTTCTCTTCATTGAATAGCACCAAGTAGAGCCCAAATGCTAATGGGCTGGAGGAGATCACCTGGAGCAGGAGAGAGTGGATAGCTTTGTATGAATCTTGTTAGCCATCAGCCTCCCAGCCTGCACTTGCCTTATTTCTTCTGAAATAATGCTCTTTTAGTTACTTACCTCTTTCCCCCCACCCAGTTTCAGCTAACAGCTCAATTATTTTGTATTTATTCTATAAAACATGAGGATTTGTAAAAAAGGCCAAGATCAGAGAGGGGGAGACCCTGCATTTTACATGTGTATGAGCTGATGCCTCTGAGACTTCTAAAGACAACCTGGATTCCATTTTTTGACTTCTGGATTGTGGCTTTTTAAGTTCTGTTTTCAGTGTAGGCCTGCATGTGTAGCAGCATGGTCAGCTGTGTTTGGGACACTGTCCCTGTCCCTTTGGCAAGGCATTTACCTTCCAACAGCAGCTCTGTCACATTCAATAACCTCCACGCAGCATTCAGTGACTCCCCAGCATGCCTGCTGCTTGTTCTTCGTTCATTGCACTGTTTCTTACACGAGTTTTGCTTGATGTAAGTACATTCCCTGATGATTCCAAGGGGAATTTTACTACGTTATAGAGAGGGCTTCAGAAAACACCTTATTGTACTGAAATGCACCCCAAAAAATCCACGTGCCTCTCCTCTGGGCCAGCACAGCTCTAGCAGAAATCAGGTGCAGCTCTCCACTACTCTTACTGCACATTTGCAGATGACTTTACAGGGGTCTCTACTGGAGTCTCCATATGGGTCTCCATAGGGATCTCTATAGGAGTCTCCTTAGGGATCTCTATAGGGGTCTCTATGGGTGTCTTCCTAGGGGCCTCTCTAGGGGTCGACATACAGATCTCTATGGGACTCTCCATGGGGGTCTCCAGAGTGCTATGCATAGAATGAACTCAAAACGTGTTTCTAACTCTTCCACCTTCATTACTGTGCTAAAGCTTATTTTGTGAGGTCCAACTTTTAAATGACTGCACCCATGCAGTTTGTTTTATCAAAATGCCCCTTCAACTGCTCTGGTTGCCCCACCTGCCCAGCAGACTTCTTGTCCAGCCAGCTGGCATGCCACTCTTGGTGTCTTCAAAGGATCCAGTTTGCTTTACCTGAACCCTGATTGTTCTTTGACAGAGTAAAGCTGCTAAGGAGGCTCAAAATCACTGCAAGATGCTCTTCAACACTCATTTCCCCTTCAAGTAATAGTACCTAAAAAAGAAAAGCCAAATCCACCCTCAGTTGCTCGTTACTGTAGTAGGGAAACCAGTCACGTTGCAACTCCTGTCCCTTCCATCTGGCACAGGTCTCCATCAGCCTCAGCAGATGTACCACAGTCGGTCAGCACAGGACACCCCCAGCTCATCAGCCCAGACTAATCCATTGCTTCCTTTTATGGCCAGAGGAAATTAGAACTCTTGCAGTGCTCTTGGGCACTGCTGCACAGCAGTAATTTGCCTGTTGTGCCTAAGCATATTTTAAACTGCTCAGTGGATAGGCTGCTGAAGGTTAGTTTCTGTGTTTGCTTGAACCTCATTCATCACCCAACCACATCCAAGTCCTCTGGATGTTTTTCTGCCTCATTAGCCACAAGGAACTTCATTAAAGTTTGCCCAACATGGGAGAAGAAGAACCTAGGCAGTGAATTCTGCAAAGTTAATTTAGATCCATCTTAATATGTTTTCTACCTTCAGGTGTGTAATGAACATCTCTCTGTCTGTCTGTCTATCTTCCTGCACACACACGGTGGTTTCAGAATAAAAGGGACACATTCTTGGACCTTTCTCTCCACAGTTGTTTGAAGCATTTTCTGGAGACACCCCCCCCAGCCATCAAGGCTGGATAATCCTGCTTAGCTCTGTGCAATGGGTTGCATTTGTAATCAGACAGTGAGTAAAGGAGCATTTGGCACTTCAACAGAGATTCTTTTGCATTTCATTATGCTGATGTTGCTCAGAATGAAGCTAAATTTCATAAATTACAAGGAATCTAATGACAAAAAGTTCTGAATAAAAGCTTTTGCCTTTCAATCTCCTGAGAGTCGCCTGCATGCGCTTCAGTCTGCTCTAAGCATCTGCCAAAGATGGAACAAATGTTGCTAGGAGGAGTAAACAAAAGAGAGAGAAAAAGGTATTAAACTGTGGAAAATCATCTCATGCTGTATGTTCACGGCATGGCTCTGCTGCTTTGTCTTTGAACAGCCTTGGAGGTATGAGCCAAAGTCTTACAACAAGTGTATGCAGTTTGTGTGTGCTGAGGATCTCTGCTGCTGTGCTGCATGGACTGGTTGGCAGGACTGAGTCAGTGCCATACCTAGTGACGAGGGCATGGCTGATATCAGAGGTTCTGAACCTTGCTGAAACCAAGGTCAGCTGCAGACTGACAATCCCACACTTCCCAACTGAACCACCTGCCTCCTACTCACATCCAGGACAGCAGTGCAAGCAAAATCACCAATTGCTCATTAAGTTTCACAGAACCCTAGGATATTTTATCTATTGGTATTGTAATAGGCCTCTAATTATTCAATTGATCTCTTGTATGGAACAGGAAAATCTGGAGGTAAGTGACCTTGAAATGGTAAAACGATTTCTGCTGTGGATGATGGTGTAAATGAAATTCCATTGTAATGAGGGTAATGTAGCAGCTCTGGTGAATGCATCCCATAAAGACACGTTAGCCTTGAAAGATGTAACAGTCATTACTGGATGGCACAGCAGAGGAGGTGGAACTCATCGTTGCAATTGCATTGATGTCTGAACTGCTGCCAAGCATTTCCTTGGTGAAGACACTTCCTAAATGGTGCTAGGTGCAAATGTTCCTGTTTAAACTCTAAGGCAGTTTTGCAGGTGTGGGTGCCTGCTGCATGCCAGTGGAGATGGAAGAGCTGAAGTGCTCTTTCCTCGGGGGCATGAGGAACAAGTGGCAGAGGTGATGGAAAAGCCGAGGGAGTGCTGCCCTGCTTTGCTCAGGCACAGCCCTCATTGCCCTGGAGGCATCAGCATGAATCTCTCCTGCTGTCCCCTTTGCTGTGGTCATTTTTTTTTCTCCTCCACTGAACAGCCTTTAGAAAGCTTTCAAGAGCAAAGCATTAACAGAACAAGAGCTGAAAGGCAGTAGGAGAGCAGCTCAGAGGAGGTGGTGGGGCTTAGACTGGGTGTTATGAAGAATTCCTTCAGGGAGAGGGTGCCCAGCGTTGGAGCAGGCTGCCCAGGGAAGTTAGTATAGTTTACAGCTGTCTAAAAGCCCTGTGAAGGTGCTGCTTAGGGACATGGTTGAGTGGCAGACTTGGCCAAAGCTAAGCTTTGAACTTTATGATCTTAAAGGTTATTTCCAACCTTTCCCTCCTTACTGCAGGGGAGCTGGAGTAGATGACCCTTAAAGGTCCCTCCCAACCCAGCACACTCTGTGATTCTGTGGTTAAGTGATGCTACGATGCTGTGCAACACAAAAGGAATCTGCTCTCACCCGTGGTGTTAACATTTTCCAGTGGCCTCTCTCCATTGACACTCCATGGCAGACAAAAAGGCAACAAACAGCACAGGCTCGATCTTGCTTAGCCTGTAGGGTAACCTGAAACTCTTCAGAGGGTCACTCCTTGCCGTGCTGTGTTACTCTTTCTAGTCAAACAGTTCATGCATTCGGAGCTTGTACCCTCCTTTAAGCAGGGCTCAGGTTGCATTAGTTACAACTTCCTAAAACCAGACTGTCCCAGGGTGGCTTTAGCTCTTTTTTAAGGGGCTCCAAGTGAAAAGCAGAACACCTTCAGTCACACCTTGCAGTCTGACCCAGCTGTGGCAGCGAGTGTTTGCTCCTGAAAGGCTTTCCTGTTTCTCTGCTTGCACCTGCTCCTGCCTGCTGTTTTGCACTCCCTGCAATGAACAGAACATGAAGATGGTGCAGAAGAGAGAGTGGAACCCAGGCACAGAAATGCTCAAAGAGAGCCCTGCAGAGGAATACTTAGGAATATCTGAATCACAGGTTCAGATGCATTTCCACACTGAATGATCGTAGCAGAGCTGAACTTCATGAGAGTGAAGTCGATTTGCAAGGCCCAGGAGAGGAGGCATTAGCTGCACAGCTTTGGTTCATTATACAGCTGCTAATTTAATATTCTTTTACAAGCTTGAAAATAGACATTTCCCTGCCGTTTCCCTCAAAGTCATGCCTGCTGGACTGCCCTGTCTAAAAGGCACTACAGTACTTGAAGAACAGTTCTTGCTACACACAAACCTCACTATTTTTTTTTTCTGGTGGCTATGGAGATTTGTTGTACTTGGAACATTTCCCATTTATTGTATTTTTGCAGGAGCTGATTTCCAGGATTACCACTCCACATTACACAGCACAGAGAGGAGGTTGTCCAGGACCTCATGGGCTGATTCATTTCAACCCACCTGCTCCAAGAAGGGTCAGCTGGAGTAGGTTAGGACCATGTCTAGCTAAGTGTCAAACAACTTCAGAGATGGAAACCCCACAAGGTCTTTGGGCAGCCTGTTCTGGGGTTTGACCACTCTCATCAGGAAAACATTGTCCTACATTTAAACAGAATCTGCTGCTTTCCAGCTAGTGCCTGCTGCCTCTTAGCTACTCAGCAGAGGCTGCCTCCATCTCCCTCACCTCTTCCATCAGGCTTCTACATACATGATGAGATGCCTCTGAGCCTTCTCCATTCGTGTTGAGCAGTCCCAGCTCTCAGTCTGGACCTCATATGGGAGTTGCTGTAGTCCTTCCATCATCTTTGGGGCCCTTTGTTGGACTTGCTCCAATATGTCAGATTCTTTTTGCATCAAAGAAGCCCAGAGCTGGACCCAGCAGTCCAGAGGTGTCTCACTAGGGCTGAGTAGGGGGGAGGGGTCCTCATTTCAACCCACCAGCAGCACTCAGCAGCCCAGGAAGCTGTTTGCTGCCTCTTCCAGAGGGTCCTGCTGCCGCCTGACTGCCAGCTTGTTATCCACCAGGCCCTTCTCAAGCTACTCTCCATGCTTTGGTTGTATATGGCTAGAGGAAAACGCTAGAGAGCTACTGAAGAGACCAAAGGTTCTTCACTCTGACTCACCTTCCTGTGATGACAGCAACCAGCCCAATGTAGAAGTTTAAGCATCTGATTCTAATTTATAAGGGGGAAGGGCAGGTGGGGTGGGGTTGGTGTCTTATTGAGAAGCTATTTAGGAGGCAGGGGTTATGTGAAACAGTGGAGAGTGAAGTGAACAGCTGAGTGAGGTGATGGTGCTGTGTTGAAAGTAGCTAGGCTTGGTTTTTTGGGTTTTTTTTTTTTGGAGAGTTCTGTGGTGTCTCAGTGGTAACTGAAGGCCCAAGTTATAGCAAAGAACAAAGGGAAAGAAGGAAGACCAAGGGCTATGTCTGCCAGCAGTTCCTCAAGCCAGGCTTCTGGAAAGCAAGGTAAGGTACTGCTGATGTGTGGGAGAGGTCTGGCTGTGTACAGTGGCTAGAGTGATGCCCAAGTAACCTGTCCCTCACGAGCTACCTCTGCCCTGCAGATGTGTCCCTGAGCTGAGGGGTCCATGTGCCAGCGGAGCTCTGCCCTCGCTTGTGCTTGGGTCTGCTTTTTGCAGTGGTGTCTGGGTGCTCCCTTCCACCCCACCCTAGGCTGCTGTGGGGCAGAAGCAGCACTTCTGGAGTATGCTGCCTGTGCTGTTCATGTGTGTCTGAGCTGTGCAGAGGCAGCAGCTGAGTAGAGTGCTGGTGATGAGGCAGGTGAGTGGTGCCTGCTTATGCAGGACTTGCCAGCATGAGGAAGGTTGTAAGGATCAAAAACTCTCTTTGTGTTGCCCTTGCTAAGGGCATGCCTGCTTTAGAGCCCTGCCCAGGGCAGCTGTGGTGATGGATACATCTTCCCTGCTAGTGATGTTCAGAGCATCTGGCACTGCCTTGCAGCTGCCCTCCTTCTTTTAAGGATGAAACCTGCCTGGGTAAGGTAGAGGCTTAGGTTCTAACGACAGCAGTGGCAGAGTGCTTGTAAGGCAGCAGTGTCTGGAGCTGTGAAGGTTGAGCATGTGCAGGGGCAGGTGTGGTGCTGTGGGCACTGCAGTGCACAGCCTCTGGGACAGCATCTGCCCTGGGCAGCCAGCAGCTGCTGCACTCCAAGCAGGGCACAGCTCTCTCAGAAGCCTCAGCTGGTGCTTTGGGTTTTTCACAGCTGTGCCAGCCCTTGGTAGTGAAGAAAATGTTTTGGGCTGGGGGTTTTTGTTTGTTTGTTTTTCTTTTTTTCTTTTTTTTCTGCTAGTAGAGGAGGTTTGAGTTTTCTTCATTGTTGTAGTTGCTTTCTCTGAGAGTGGTTTTTCTACGTTGCTCTGAATAGTTTTGTGGTATTTGATGTTAGTACCACACAGTCACTGCTGTATTTAGTTCTTAATTTCAGGGGGTATGGTCAGGATAGCAAAGTGCCTGCAGCAGCAGAGGGGAATTGCAGAGTTCTGTCTCTGGTCTCCTTGTGTAAATGGGCAGGTTCAAGGGAAGGCACAGCCTGGCAGTTCAGCCAAGCTCATAGAGCAGTGGCTGCCATTCCAAACTTGCATTTCCTGCCTGCTGGAAGGATTTGCCTGAAATCCCAGGTGGTCTGGAGTGGTGGCTCACTGCTCTCGAGGGAGGTGTTTGTTTCTTCTCTGCTGTGAGATAGCTCAGGTAGCTTTTCTGCAAACTGCACTACTGTCTTGTGTGCTCGGTGAGCCCTGCAGCTGTGTCAGGACGTTGGGAAAGAGCTGGAGTTGTTTAATGTGCCAAACTGCCCTTTTATGGTGCTGAGATGTTGACAAAACACTGCCACTCTTCTCTGACACTCCTCAGTCTTCTATTCAGTGTCTTTGGAAGAAGGCAGCAGGCAGATGGAGTTATACAGGAGTGACAGTGCTCAGTGGGATCTAAACTCTGCCTGTCTGGGAGGGTTTTCTTTTTCTTGTTTTTACCTGTGGGCTATGAGGGGGGTGCAGACCTTGGCAGTAAGGGCAAATGGTTGAGCTGCTATTTACTGAAACCTTAGGGAAGACAAAAGGTTGCAAGGCTGAACCTGTGGAAATCCTCTGTGCCCTGGCACTCTGGGCTGGCAGCACTGACTGGCACTTGCAGCAGGGCATGCTGCTGGCTTTGGTGCCCAGCATCAGCAGCTGTTTGGAAGAAAATAAAAATGACACTTGATAGCTCATTTGACTAGTAACAAGCTGTAATGGCAGTGCCTTGTGCCAGCCCCCATGGAAAGAGCCCTCTGCCCAGCTCTGTGTAATCAATGTGCTGTGACACAGCAATTAGAGAGCCTTTGGAGCAGGCAGCAGAAAGTGCTTCACCACCAATCTGGGACATGGGCACCTGGCTGCAGTCCACAAGGGCTGCTGCTGCAGTCACAGACCCCTCTGAGTGTGCAGCTGTGCCTCATCTGATGCTGAAGCAACCCAAGCAGTGAGATAAAGATGTCAAAGCCTTTCAGGCTGGCACAAGCACATTTGTGACAGTGATGCTGATGTCCTCCGTGTGTGAGCTTCCACACTGGGGTGCTTCTATGTGTACAGCCCCCACTGCCAGCCAGCACAGGGTAGCTCTGCTCTTTCAGCCTTGCAGACACTGTTCAGCAGGACAGATGGGCTGTATTTTTTATTTCAGTGGGGTCTGCACTCCCCAAAACAAATCTGACCCATCTGTAGGCACTTCCTGATTGTCTGCAGCACACTTCTGCTACATGTATGTTGCATTCACTACCAGTGCTATCAAAAAATCCACACAGGCAGCACTTCAGTGATTTAATTCATCACCTCTGGAATCTGGTGTGCTTGTCCCTTTTTGGCTTTAAAGCAATTGCAGAGATTGGTTCATTGTAGGAATGGTATCTTGGATTGATATAGCATAAAGGCTCCTCAGCAAAAAATATTCTGAACAAATTAACATGAAAGCCATACCTCAGGATCAGCTTTTACTCATGAGAAGTCCAGAGAAAATAGTCAGTGTGCCCACCCCTCTTGGAATCCCTCAGGGCATAGAGAGGCTGTGCTGTCCATGGCATTGGGGCAGCACTGATTTGGAGTGCAGAGCCTGGACAGGCTGGACTGTTCTACCTCTCTGTTTCCAAGAGGTGGAGGGGAGGGACAGAGGCTTGTGTAGTCCAGGTGCAGATCATGCAGTTGAAGCACATCTAAGGTTGCCAAGCTGGGCATGCTGTCGGTGGTCTGGATGCCTGCAAAGGCCACAAACACAGCAGCACACCACACTGATTGGGTAGGCGGGGAGAAGCTCTGGTTGCTGAGTTTTAGCCCAAATCCCTGCTGCACAGCTGTGTGGAGATGTGTGGGTGGTGCCCGTGTGAGGAAGAGCTGCCCCCCAAACAGTGAGATGCACACTGCCTTCTGCTGCCACAGCTTCTGCCTGGCTCTGTCGAAGCAGCACTGCCAGCAGCAGAGTGCAGCTCGGGGAGGGCAGTGTGCAGCCCAGGCTGGGGGCTTCACTGAAACCTCTGGGACCTGGGCTCATGAAGTCAGAGAGTGGCAGGACACAGCTTGTCTTGGCATCCTCTGGAGTGCTGCCTTCCTATTGTGGGGTGCCAGGTGGGAAGGGACTTTGAGGATCATCTGCTCCATCATTGGATTGTTCTCCTTTCCACCCCAGCTGGTTTAGTTTCTTTCCCACTCCATCAGGCTCTGTGGAAGGTCCTGTAACCATCACCCTTGGGTTATTTCATGCTACACCATCTGCTGGTTGTAAGAGTCAGGCCCAGTGCTGGGCTTGCAAGGGTTGTCTCTGTCCCGAGTTGCCTGCCTCGGTCTGCAGCCACCTCCTGCCTTCCTAAGGCTGAGCCCTTAGGGGGCTGCCTGCTTTGGCTGATATATATCTGGGGTTGTGTCTTGCCATCAACCCTCTTGCATGAAGCTTTACCAGCCCTTCTAGAAGCTCAGGTGCCTCCAGTCCTGAAAGCTGTGCCTCGGGGTTGTTTAATAGACCATGTGGGAGTGCTGGGCAACCAATACTGTAATTAGCCAAAGGATTGCTCTGCCTATTGCCAGCATCCAGGCTCAGGTGGGCAGGGTCTGCTTGGGTAATCAGAGGCCCTCCTTGCTGCAGTTAATTCTGTGGGCAGGGCAGGGCAGGGGGTGGCTTTTGTAGTTGATTTGTAGCTGTTAATTTGCTGTTCCATTGATACTGTTGTAAAATTTCTTCTCAACCTTACAACCATATTTAAAATGTTTAAAGCTTTCTCACGCTAAGCCTCAAACATAATGACTGTGCTGGAAGGAAGAGAGGTCTCTTCTGCTGATTTCATAAGTGAGGGAACCCTACAGCAGCAGCCTTTGGTTGTTTTACTGACTAGAATGGGATCACTTTGCCCACAGGGCTAAACTCCTTTACCCTTTCCTTGCCCACCTGAGCAAATAATGCACTCGTTCCAGGGAAGAACCTTCTCAGCACAACCTTAAGAAGGCTTCTGGAGAAACGTTACCAGATTGCTTCAAAGTTTGTTTCACTGGTAAATAGGCAAATGAAGATGCTGAACACAGGATGCAGAGATCTAATCGTGGATTACCTGCAAACTTACTGAGTCTTAGCAGGTGACACCAAGTGAGGTAGCAGTGTTGATTTGAATGAGGGTGGAGAGGCTCTGCAGAGGGACTTGGATAGGCTTAGATCCATGGGCTAGCATCAATGGGCTGAGTTTCAGTGAGGCCAAATGCCAGCTCCTGCACTTGGGCACAACACCCCCAAGCAAGGCTCCAGGCTTGGGGCAGTGTGGCTGGAGAGCTGTGGCAGAAAGGGACCTGGGGGCTGTAAAGGACAGGAGCTGAGTGGGAGCCAGCAGTGTGTCCAGGGGGCCAAGAAGGCCAATGGCATCCTGTCTGGGATCAGCAATGCTGTGTCTGGCAGGAGCAGGGAGGGGATTGTGCCCTTGGACTCAGCTCTGGTTGAGGCCACTCCTTGAGTGTTGTGTTTGGTTTTGGGCACCACAATACAAGAAAGATGTGGAGGTGCTGGAGTGGGTCCAGAGGAGAGCAGGGAAGCTGTGAAGGGCCTGGAGAATAAATCTGATGAGGAGAGACTGAGGGTGCTGGGGATGGTTAGTGTGAGGAAGAGGAGGCTGAGGGCAGAGCTCATTGCTGTCTGCAGCTACCTGAAGGGACATTGTGGAGAGGCTGCTGCTGGGCTCTGCTCACAGGGAACTGGAGACAGAACAAGGGGGAATGGCCTCAAGATGAGGCTGGGGAGGTTTAGATTGGATATTAGGAAGAAGTTTTTGAGGGAGAGAGTGGTCAGGGACTGGAATGAGCTGCCCAGGGAGGTCGTGGAGTCACCCATCCTGGCTGTGTTTCAGGGTGGTTTGGATGTGGTGCTTGGGGGCTATGGTTGAAGGTGACTCTTGCAGAGCAGGGTTCTAGGTTGGACTTGGTGCTCCTGAGAGGCTTTGCCAGCCTGCATCTTGCTGTGACTCTGTGATTGTACCTCCATATCAGGCTCCTGAAGCAAAGGCTGGGGCAGGTTGTTGCTGTGTCTGGTGTCAGTGTGCTTGCACAGATGCATGCCTGCATTGCAGTGCACACACCACACAAACCAAGTACTCTAGAGCAATATTGCTGTGACACAGGGGAGCTACAGTGCCAGCTGTGAGTGCCTCCGGCTGTGCTTGCTGGGCCACTGGAGAAGAGTGAAAGGCAACCAGTGGAGCTCTTGCCTGTGCAATAAAGGGCAAGCAGCACCCGCACAGAGCACAAAATGTGGTGGTGTAGTTTTTGCTCTGACAGAAGAAAAAGCCTCCACATATGGCATGTGTGCAGCCCACGGCAGCTGCCTGGCATCTGGCACCACTAAGCTGCAGATGTGGAGCTTCAGGATATGGTTTAGTAGTCATGGTGGTTGGTCTATGGTTGCACTTGATGACCTTAAAGGTCTTTTCCAGCCTTGGTGATGTTCTGATTCTGTAGTCTCTAACAGAAAAAGAAGGAACTATTTCATCCCAGCAACCTCCTGGGAATTGCTGAGCCTGCCCTGGCACTGTAATTGACAATAACATGATGGAGTCTGGGCTGTTGTTAGCAGTTGCTTTGCCCTGGTGCCTCATCAGAAGGAGCCCCTAAGCTGTGTGTGGTAGAGCATCCTGCAGTGCCACAGGCAGCTTCTTGTCCCAGCTTCCTTCAGACCAGCACAGCTGAGCATGCTGATAGGAGACACTTCCACTTGGCAGTGCCTGACCTGGGGGTGAAGTTGTGTTCCAAACCTGGGGACTACCATTTCAGAGTGTCAGGGGCTGGAAGGGACCTCCAAAGCTCACCCAGTCCAATCCCCTTGCCAGAGCAGGATCTTCTAGACTAGATCACACAGGAACACATCCAGGCAGGTTTTGGATATCTCCAGAGAGGGAGACTCCACAAACCCCCTGGGCAGCCTGTAAGTGATGCAAGTAATTGAGAAGCCTTCAGCAGCAGGTCAAAGAGGACTTGAAAAGACTTTCCAAAGTGTGGGCTTCAGTAAAAGTCATGTGGTAATGGATTTATTCATGTGATCTTTGAAACATCAATTATTTTTCTGGTGGCAGAGAATGAAGTAGTAATATTTTTAGGCACTGTGGCTTAGGATGTAGCTCTCTAGAAAGAATTCTTCCAAATAAGAAAGTAGAAACATCAGCCAGAGTGCAGTGAAACAGCTTTTTCAGTATAGCAAAAAAAAACACATGGGAGGATGTTCCAGGCCCCTGCCGAGGAGGATTTGCCTGACCTCATTGTGATGGGAAGCAGGTGCCAGGTTTTCAGCTGCAGCAGGCAGACCAGCATGCAGTGGCTATGGGTGTGCAGGGCATTGCTGCTGGCAGCTCCCAGGGTGGGTCACTCCTGAGTGCCATCCTGCAAACACTGCAGCCTGACTGGGACTGATGAGTTAGGGAGAAGACCCCAGCAGCAAGCCCCCTGAGGGAGAAAGGGCACAAAGGGCTCTGAGGTGCCAATGTGCCTGTAGATGCACCTCTCTGTGGGCACATCTGCCTGTAGTGCTGGTGATGGAAGCAGGAGGAGAGGGCTGGGAGGGAGCTGCCAACCTGGTGTCTGTTCTAAGGATGTGCTTTGTGGCAGGTGACTGGAACAGAAGCCAGCAGCTGCCAGACTGGAAGCTGCAGTGACTTCATAGTCAGGTCTATCCTCATGTTAATTGCAATAATTAACTTCTGTCATAGCTAACAATTAGTTCTGAGGCGTCTGCTGTTTTAGGGGTAGAGAAAGAGGAGTAAGGGAGACTGTCAGCAGGCTGGCAGTGGCTGGTGGCACTCTGCTTCTTTCAGAGGGGTGATTTATGTGTTTTCATCAGTGCTTTGACATGAAATCTTGTGTTCAGCAGACACCAAATGCCATCCCTAAACAAAGGGCTGAAATCCATGTCTAGCACTAATGGGAGGCCTGTGCTGGTTATTGATCTGCAAAGCCCTGCATGTGTTCCAGTGCATGCAGTAAATGCAGCTGCACTGGGCTGCTTCTCTGCTGCTCCTCCCCTGTGCTCCTACTGCTGCCTCCTCCATTCAGAAAGGAAACTTACCTGACTTTGCTTTGGGTTTTGAAAGGTGAATGTCACAAGTTCACCCAAAGCCATTTAATCTTCATCCATTCAACACTGGTTTACTTTTAACCTTCAAACCTTGTTTTTCTTGAATCCTTATTTTCCTCTTCTGAATTCTTTTCCTTGTAATGCTGACTGTCATCATGTGGCAGCCTTATAAGGCAGATGTGAAGAAACACTGCTCTGAAGTGAGAAACACAATAGTGGTGCTTTCCCTTGAGCTGTTGTTTGATGTTGAACACTAATTGGCTTCACTTCCAGCTGCAGCTCTGGATCATGTCCAAGGAAGTCCTCTGTCCCCCAACTTCTTTTTCCTTCTACCTCTGTGATTTCCTGGATGTCACTGCCCCGTTATGGTTTTGCTCAGCAGCTTGAGCGCTGTTTTCAGGCAGGATGAATCAGATTCAGGTCACACCAAGGTGTGTACTTGACACTCTGATGCCTCGTAGTGCCTGATTGCTCAAGTTCACCTCTGTCCTGAAACCACAGGTTTCAGCTGAGCTCACCAAAGCCTACAGACTTCACTTTGGAAACCTCTTTTGCAAGGCATTACTGTGAGCATTGTTGCACCTGGTTTGGTGTGTCTGTAGCTGAGAAAACAGCACAGAGCTGCTGATGTTGGCTACCTGCCGACTGACTCAACAAGGAGCCTTTGCACAGGTTCTGTGATCTCTGCCTGAATGCCTGCCCTCCAGAATGGGCCCCGCATCCTGTGCCCCGGGCGGAGCTGCAGTGCTCATTCCCTGCGCCGCCAAAGTGATGCAAACGGTGCTGAAGGTGTCGGAATGCTGCCGGGATGAGTGTGCAGCCCACAGCATTATCCAAAATACCTGCACTAGAAAGGGACTGATTCTTCCTTGAGGCTTACACTGAGCCTGTGTCGCCACAAGGCAATGCTGGATACTCTGCGGGGTTCATTCCCAGCCCCTCACCTGAACAGTCCTTTGTGTCCTATCCCTTAGGGCCAGGATACTCTGGAGGGTTCATTCCCAGCCCCTCACCTGAACAGTCCTTTGTGTCCTATCCCTTAGGGCCAGGATACTCTGGAGGGTTCGTTCCCAGCCCCTCACCTGAACTGCCGCTGCCCTCTGTCCCTTGGGCAGCAGTGTCCTGCCCTCAGCGCCGCTTCTGGCGGCACAGCTGAGCTGCCGCCGGGGCTGGGCTGCCGGTTTCGGGGCTGGGCTGCCGGTTTCGGGGCTGTGAAGTGCTTGTGGCTTGTTCCTGCTGCCGGCGACACGGAAGCAGCGCACGGTCGTGCTTTGGGTACTTCGTTCTGGTTTGTAGCCTGTTTGGAGAGGTTGCTGCCGGCTGCTGTGCCTTAGGAAGTGAGCGGGACTGTGCGGGAGCTCCCCGTGTCGTGAGCCGTGGCAGCAAGAGAAGCTGCTGCAGGCAGAGCTGCAGCGCTGTGTGCAGCCAGCCAGGCTGGCAAACGCCACTCCAGAGCTGCTGGGTGTGTTACAGTGGTGTGCCTGGAGCTGGCTGCCATCTCTCTTGCTGCTAGGAATCTCTTTCTTCTCTATCTTCGGGCCGGAGTGCAGCAGATCAGCAGCGACTGGGAGCAGCTCCTGCTCCTGCGGTGGCTTGGACTTGAGCTGCAGGTCTGGGCTGTGGTATCTGTTCAGCTGTTGGTGACAGCTATGGCTAGTGGGATTTCTAACAGCACCTTGGATCACAAAGCTGTCACAAAACGCCAGCAGAGTTTCCTTCAGCCCTGCATTTATCAGTGCCAGGGACTTCAGAGTTTTCCTGGAAGAAACTCGAGTTGCTGTTGCCACTCCACTCAACAGTGCTGACTTTGAGGGCCTCCTCGGGTGCTGTTGTGGCAAGCACTGACCCGTGGTGTGTGCAAGTCCTCCTCTCCTGCAGTACTGCCTTCTGTCTTGGTACCTGTGCTTCTGTAGTCACAGGTTGGACCTTAGAGTCTGGAAGTAATCTTCTCCGTGGGGGATAGAAATGGAAGTAAGTGCAGGCTAAAGCATCTGTTTCCAGATTGCTCCCTGGCTTGGGCAGTGTCAGCACTTGCATCACCTAAGGGATCCCAGCCACTGCTGCAGCACCACAGCTCGCTGCTGGAGCAGCCTGGGCTGCCTGGCTTGGTCAAAACGTGTGGCAAAGCAGCACACT
This sequence comes from Psilopogon haemacephalus, assembly GCA_013396835.1. Classification (NCBI taxonomy): domain Eukaryota; kingdom Metazoa; phylum Chordata; class Aves; order Piciformes; family Megalaimidae; genus Psilopogon; species Psilopogon haemacephalus. Next base: position 163,784 of record VWZI01001190.1, read on the forward strand.
GCACAGAACCAGTGACTGAGAACCCACAGCAGTGCTTCTGCATCTCTGCTCTGGGCTGTGTGGTAACGATGGGTGGAACTGGGGTAGCTGCTAACCTTGCAGCTGCATTAGCTTTACCAGGTGTAAACTGTGCTTGAGATGGAGATGATTTTAATCAAGCTGCTCTGGGGAAGTATGAGAGCACCATTCATGTTTTATTGAAGTGCTAATCCAGGCTCTGTGCTTCATTTCTTTTGCCTGAGAACTCAATGCTTTCATACTCTGTTTAATTGAATTATGAATCTGTGCAAGTGAACCAATTCTGTTTCTCAATGAGAAAACATAATTAAGAACCAGAATTAGTATTTTATTTCATAATTTTCCCTGAACAAAGGCTGACAGAGTAATCCCTGGGAGTGAGGGCTGCCTTGGTGTGTCAGCTCATTGCAGCTCCTCCCCTTTGACATGTTTCACTTGGAAGCTTCAATGGCAGGGATGAGAAGAACCAGGAGATAATTAAGGTATGGTCAAGAGAAGCTCTTTGATAACATTGATACCTGGGGAGGTGTGGAGGCTGCAGGCACTGTGTGAGCAGCTGCAGTCATGCATCCAAATATGTCACTGCTAGCAGTTAGCACCTTTGTGTGTAATTAAGGCATTTATCCTCTCAAGAGCAGGGTAAATGTGGCTACCATGGAACGGTGGAGAGGGGATTTATTTAGCTGTGTGCTTCTGCACACTTGGGTTTACTCATTAGTGTTGCTAATTCTGTGCTGCAGTTCACGTCCTCAAATTTCTGTCTCACAGAACATGAGCACAAAGTAGGTGGAACCTTTAGATACAGAAAGCTATTTAGCAAGTGGTCATGTTTAGAATTGCATTGATAGCAAAGAAATGGCTTTGAAGTGTTTGTGTTTGCACCTCAGGGCAACTCTTCTGTGTTCCCTTCAGTTTCTGGTTCAGGGCTTTGGTTCCAGTCCACTTTGCAGGCATTGGGCAGTCGACAGGGTGCTGGGCCAGATCATTCAGCTGTGCCATCATCTAGAAACGTTGGACCTGATGATGCTTGGGGTCCCTTCCAACCTGCATTCTGTGACTCTGGTTTCTCAAGTCCTACAAAACCCCTAGGTGACCCTTTCAGGACTTCTGTAGAGAGAGCCTCTGTGTTTGCACTGCTCTGAAGCGATCACTGCACGCATGTTTAGGCAGGTCTTGCCAGACTTGCTCCCAGGCTAAATGATCAGCCAAGGCTGATGAGTGAGCTGGGCTGAGCAGAGAGCTGCATTCTAAGGGCTGTGTTTTAATGGAGCCATGGCTGAGTCTGACTTAGTAGACACATGGAAGGATCCATGCTGCTCCACGGACCAGATTCTGTGCAGTACAGGAGCTCTGCTCATTGGGACTCCTGCTGCAAAACTCTTTGCTTCCTGTAGTTTGCACAGAAGTATCACCAAGGGGAACTCAGGTTCTGGTGATGCCCTAAAGTGTAATAAAAGCCTTCCTTTTGCTTCCTACTCATCTTAAATTGGGAGAGGGGGGGAAAAAAAGTTAATTTGTCACCAGCATAAGCACTAATGAAACCTGGTGTTGGGATTGGAACTCTGGGTTTGTACATCCTGGTGTTATTGATGCCAATATTCCTGTCACATCTTTATTTGACTCTCCTCACTCAGTTCCTAAAAGTGCCTCACAGTAATTTCAAAGCCAAAATGTTTTAAAGGCTTGAAAAATACCAAAGTAGCCGAAGTGCTTACAGAGTATAATGGAAGCATTGATCAGCTCCATTAGGAGCTGTCAGGATATTTCATCTGTGATTCCTTTAGACTGTGACTTGTAAACATCCAGCAGAATAATTTAATCAATGGGCACTTGGAAATCTGTGTTCAGGAGGCTTGTGAGACTGAATTTGCTTTCAGGGCTTATAGTTGGAGGTAGACTTAATAAGCAGGAAGGAAAGCTGGCAGGTTCCACACCCAAAGGGGAGTGCTGCAGAGCTGAATTACTCCAGACAGGTGTACAGCCACTCTGAACTTGCTGCTTTCCTCTCACAAATGCTATCAATTACAAAACCAGTTCCTGTGTGTCCCCGTGGGATGTGAACAGCAGTTGTGTGCTAATGTGGCAAACAGACATTTGTGTTGGGGAAAGAGTTGAGTGTTGTAGAACAAAACTTCTGAGAAGCCTGGGAGCTTGCTGAGGGTTGCTGCAGGTTGGATTCTTAGAACACAGGCACTTGTGGCACTGGGCCTCTGGGATGAACTTCACAATATTGGCATTTGGCAGGAAATACAATGGACGTTTATCAAATGCTTATCTGGAGCTCTGGGTTGCCTCTCAGCTGTGATGGTGTTGATAAGTTGGTTGGTTACAAGCAAGGTTTCCTTGAAGGAACAGGAGCAATTAATTTCTGCTTTGCTACAAGCTCCTTTTGCTCCTGCCTAAAACCATCCTGCAACGCAGTGTTGTGGCAGAAGAAAACCTCCAAGCCCTGCTGCTAGTGGGAGGAGGGAGCAAAGGAGAGCTGTGAAATGACAGCCTGTGCCACAGGGCTGTGTGCAGGCTGCTCCTGCTGTGCTCAGAGTTCCCTCCCGGACAGGAGTTGTGAGCTGCCTGGTGCTTCAGCCAAGGCTCCCTGCCCGTGCTTCGAACAGTGAAGTGTTGCAGTAGCTCCAGAGATTCTGTAAAGAAGGAACAAGCTGCCTGCTTGAATGCTGCTGCACCTGCCTGAGTTTGGTGTTGCTGCATCTCAAGGTCTGCTTAATTGGGATCCAGACCTTGGGCATAAGCACCTAAAGGAACCAAAGGCGGATGTTAGCTACAACCACTCGTTGTGCTTTGAGTTTCCTTTAGTTTTATATCAATAGCCTCAATAAAATGGGGGGAAAGGCAAGCCAGGCTTGGAATGGTTGTGCTTGCCAGGGGGCAGGTGTGGAGTTATGGTGTGAGGTACTCTCTAACCATTCCTCCCATGGCAGAATAAGCAAATGTGTTCATTCTTACTCATAGAAGTGTTTGACAAAATGCTGGTAGCAGCTCCTGCACCTCTAGTACCCTGTTAGTGCAAGGGTCTCAAGAAGTGAAAGATACTTCTTGGTCTTGAGGCTTTACATTCTCTCTGGCTCAGGGTTAGGAAGCAGGCTTCAAAGTTGACTTCTGCTGCCAATACTTGTGCAAGTAAATGTGGATTTGCTAAGGAGAAATATTATCAAAGCTCTTAGATGAATAAAACATTCCTCTAAAAACTCCAGTAGGGAATAACTAGAAGAGAGAAAGCTGCCTGCTGTATCACAAATCAACCCTGAAAGACCCAAATGAGTGTTAACCTGTTGAATCGTTGCAGATTCATGTGTTAAACAAAATGGCTTTGATATTTAATGAGGAGGAGAAAAAAAAACTGAGCATCCAAAATGTTTTGCATGGTTTGTGCTTTGTAATGATGCTTTGACTCAGATGCCTTCAGAAATCAGTGCCTCTCTGTTCCAAGGGAAGAAATCCACAGGCAGAATGGCTCCAGGATTAAGAAAGGGAAATGAAGAAGGCAGCCAAAGCACCCTGAGAGCCTCAGTGGCTGCCCCCGCAGGAGCAGGCTCTCGTTGGCCTCTCATAGAGTGGAGTGGGTGAAGGGAGGGAGTCTTGGCATGCTGAAGGAACCCTCTGGGAGGGTGAGGATCACTTTTCGAGTGCCCAGCCTGATGGCTCCTGTCCTGTTCACACAGAGGGGCCTGTCTGAGTCGACCTTCAGAGGAACAGAATGAAACATTTCCAAGGGAAGTTTAGAGCCACAGGAAACTTCTGTGAACACTGAGATCAGTAGGAGGCTGTGCAACACCCCTTAGGAAAGCCTTGCCCCAGCTCTTCCATGGAGAACAGTGAATCAGATGAAAGATGTGACAATGCAGCCCCAGTGCTGCTCCTCAGCCGTTTCAGGTTGATGTCAAAAAGTGAACCAGGCAGCTGCAGGGCTGCTCTGTGATGCTCTGTTGCCTGCCAGGCTGGGTCAGTTTCTCAGGATGCAGTGCAAGAGAAAGGGTGTGGGAGAAGCAGCGGTGCTGAAGGCAGACTGCCACACACTGCGGGGCCTTCACTTGTCGAGCTGGGCAAGATCCTCCCACCACATAACTCCTGTGGAAGCTGAAGCCTCTGCTCAGCTTTTGTTGCTGTTACCCAAGCCGCACAGACCTGCTCCTGAAGCCGGCAGCTCCTGCTGGGTCTCTCTGCTGTTCCTGCCGTGGCAGGGACGTGCCTGGGCAGCACAGCACACACCTGTAGCTCACTGCCTGCTCTTCCTGCCCCCTAACTCTGACAGCCCCCACACGGAGTGTGTCTGTCCTGACCATCAGCTGGATGCTTCTTACGCCTTGTCTTTAGCCTGGTGCCTTCAGCTGGCTTTGTCCTTTTGCTTGCTGTGCTGACACTTGGTTTCATCTCGTGTCCATAATAAAGCACAGAGTTGGAACAAGATCTTGGGACTGAAGGACAGCCTTAGCCACTTCCAGTGCCACCCCCGTGGCAAATGTGCTGAACACAAGGTTCAGCAAGCCATCAGTTTGCTTCAGCAAGTGATGAGTTAGTGTCACAGCCAGAGAGTAATGGTAAGAACCCGAGTGAGAAACAGTACTTAAAATAGTGAGGTGTTAAAGCAATTTCCCCACCCACAGTTGCTCCCAGGATGGTAACAGGATTACAGAAATGTATTAACTGGGTTACAAAAAGCAAGTGCATGCTGGCTCCAGCCTTTTGCCTTTCTCCTGGCACTCTGCGTGGTCTTGGTCTGTGTTTGTGAAGCTGCAGTCTGAAGCTCCCTACCAAACAGAGCTGTCTGAGACAGCCTGTGTCCATTAACAGCACCCGAGCAGAGCTCAGCAGGATTTGAAGGGCATTGCTAAGAAAACAGCAACTCTAGAGTTAACTAATCTTGTGTGAGCTGAGGCCATGTGTCTGGTTCCACATACCGGAGCTTCTCCTGCCCTGCCTGAGCCAGCTGCAGCGCAGAGGAAGGTTCCCCCAGGCCCCAGTGACTCCTTTGCTTTCCTGCACTGTCAGTCGGGTAGGAAGGTTTCCAAAGGCACCACATACCCACTCACCACCCCGCTGAAGGCTGCACCAGCCACAGGTGTCTCCTGCTGCTGGAACCAGAGCCACAGGTGGGTCAATGGGAAGCACGAAGCCAGCCAAAGCATGGCACAAGGCACCTGAGTTTGTGGGCTTTGGGGAAGGCTTTCAAAACCTGGCAGATAAACACATTCCACAGCTAAACACTCAGCAAGAAAGAGCTTAAGGAATTCTGCTGGCTTCCCTCTGCCTTCCACCTCTGTGGTCAGCAGATGAGCCTCAGCCATTCACACTTCTGTGTGTCCTGCTCTGAAGTGCTCTGCTCCAGTTGTGCTCTTCAGCCTCTCTGTCCATGGCTGGTGGGGATGTCTGCAGACCCTCTAGGCAAACCTCTTTCCCTCTGCAGATGCTGCAGTGGTTCTGTGACCCCAGGCAGAGGAAGCACAGCTTTGAACATCAGCACTACAGCTGCAGGATTTTATCTGGGACAGAGTGGAAAGGGTTAAGTTGCAGAATGGTCTCTGCAGATTAAACAGGGATCTTTAGGTCTGGGCTGGGAATTCTCTCACCTGCAGTTCTCGGGATGCTCTCCCCCCTGGATATTACAGTGGCTGTGGGAAGCTGACAGAGCACTTCTGATTACCCTCAAAGCAGGGAAACAGGATTGCAGCTGGCAAAAGCAGGCTGCAGTGCATTCATCTGCTGCCTGTATGCAGCTGCAGTCAGTGACTCTGCCCTCTGCAGTGCTTGGCAAAGGGAAGAAAACTCCTCCGAGCCTCTTCTGCAGAGACAGTAGCAGTACATGGAGCTGCATGATGCTGTTTGTCTCCAGAGAAATCATCAATATTGTTCAACAATGACAAATATTTTTGCAGTGCTTCTACGGTTGGGATTTGTAGTTAAAGAAATGAGCGAAGCATTGCTAAGCCTTCACTCTGAGCTTGCTCCCCTGTGGCTGCCATCGATTTTAAACTGTCACTATCGACACAGTAACTGCTTGTGTGGATGCCATGCTGCAAGGGCTGGAGCAGCTCTGCTGTGAGCACAGGCTGAGGGAGCTGGGGGGGTGCAGCCTGCAGAGGAGAAGGCTCCAGGGGCACCTCAGAGCTGCCTGCCAAGAGCTGAAGGCAGCCTGCAGGAAGGCTGCAGAGGGACTTTGCATCAGGGGAAATAGAGACAGCCCAAGGGTAAATGGTTTGGAGCTGAGGCACAGCAGGGTGAGGCTGGAGCTGAGCAAGAAGTTGGGGAGTGTGAGGGTGCTGAGAGCGTCCACTGCTGTCTAATGCCAGAGTTGACAAGGGCTGAACTTGATTTCTCCTTGTGGCATTCTCTTGTGTGTCCCTTGTCAGACTTTAGTTCCAAGCTGCCCAGTCAGGGCCTGTGACCTGCACAGCACCATCAGCTCTGGACTGCTGTGAGGTGCAGCAGTGCACAAAGGGAGCTGTGGGTGTGCTCTTGCTGTGGCATCCTGTTACAGAGTCAGAGAAACAGAGAATGATTCAGGTTGGAAGGGACCTCAAAGCTCATCCAGTTGGGCTTGGTGTGATGAGAAATGAGAACGGGATCCTTTGGGGGCCATAGCACTGCCAGTCGATTACCTTGTCAAGAATGGGAGTTAATTCTCAGCAGATGAATGCAGATACTTCAAAAGATGCCTAAGGGAAGTGCTGAGAAGAATTGGCTTAATTGTAGTGGCCTTTTAAATTTTTTTGTTCAACAAATAATCTCCTGCAGTTACTTCCCTTTGAAAGTGAAGAGTGTCTGGACTTTGTGAGGAGCAGTAGAAGCAGGTTGAAACAAAATCCTGTCTACGTGTGAATTCCTCACATCTCTCTTTGTAGGCAGGGATGGCTCCTTGCTTTTAGTAGCTTTGATTCTGTTCATTTAGGAAATATACCTCAAAGCAGGCTTCATTCCTTTAAAATACTTCTTGCTCTTTTTTATTACCTTTTTTTTTTAAATCCCCTATTCTTTCCCTAACTCTTTCCTCACTTGACCCTGCTTGCAAAGAACTCTTTTCTACGTAGCAAGCTGCCCAGGGATGTGGTGGAGGCCCCATCCCTTGAGGCATTTAAGACCATAGTGGATGTGTCCCTGTGCAGCTTGCTGCAGTTGGAGGAGTCCCTGCTGCCTGCAGGGGGTGGACAAGCTGCGGTTTGAGGGTGCCTTGCAGGAGCCATAGTGAGCTCAGCTCTGCACACCTTGCTGCCAGCAGCGGCGAGGCAAGAACTGCAGCAACACAGCACCTGACAGAGGTGGAGGCACTGGCAACCACCTTCTTAGGATTTCTACTCAGAGCTATTCTCCTTTGCTTCTCCAGTGACCTGCAGGGGCAATCCCAACGTGTCAGCACCCAACTCTCTTATGAGAGGTTATTGCCGCAGGCAGAAGCCCAGCACTGTTAGGAACCTCACAACTCAGAGGCCTTTGAGCAATGCCAGCCCAGGTGAGCCAGGCAGAGCACAGGGTTCAGAGTGAGCCTTCAGCTTCATTTTCCCTGAGAGGGTGGCAGAGCCATGGCACAGGCTGCCCAGGGGGGCTGTGGAGTCTCCCTCTCTGGAGAGATTCAAACTCTGCCTGGATGTGTTCCTGTGTGATCTGCTCTAGGAGATGCTGCTGTGGCAGGGGGATTGGAGTGGATGAGCTTTGGAGGTCCCTTCCGGTCCCTGACATTCTATGATTCACAACCTGCTGCTGTGGTGCCTGTTTATTGACACTTAGTAAAGTAAAACAGACTTTTTCTCCCTTACTATTTTACTTTTCATATTATTGTTGTGTAATGGAATGAAATTGCTGTGGGTGAGGTGAAATGTGTCACTCCTCTTGGCTCTGTGTAGCTTTTGGGTTGACTTTACTGAACTGTAGGAATTCTAAGTACAAAACTAGATACTCAGCCAGGAATTACCTGAAGATGTGAAGCCAGAACCTTTCCAGCCACTAGGCAAGGAGAACCTCCAGGCTTGAGTGCTGAGGCTGTTAGATAGCAGCTGGCTCTGCATTTGCCTGGGTGCTCCCTCCCTGGGTCTCATTCCACCCAGGGCTGGCGAACTTGGCTTTGTGTTCTGCAGCCAAACAAAAGCAAGCTCCAGCAGCTTGCTGCTACTCCAGGTTGTGCTTTCTGCAGACCTGAGTTCTCTTCAGCAGGCTTTTTCAGTAGGCTTGGAGGACTCTTGATAGTACTTTAGAAGTTTGGGGGTTTTTCCCCACAAATGCTATTTTATGGTGATTATCTTCACATCCAAGTGATTGTTGAGCAGATTAAGTTGATAGAGAGAGAGGTGCTGATGTTTTGCTTTTGACCTGATTGCATTCACTGGCACATTCCTAATGTGGCATTTTTAATTTGGCAGCGACTCTCACAGCCTCTTCACCTGAGCATCTGCTCTGGTATTTGGTGCCACATCCTGGGTGCCTATAGCTGTGTGTCTATATCTGTATTGCTCTTCTGAGGAGAGTTCCTGAGCTGCTGGTGCCTTAGGTGGTGTTCTCACGAAGGGCTCCTACAGCCTCCACCATGCGTTTCCTTTCGGTAGTTCTGGTACCTTCTCAGCACCAGGCAGTTTGTGCTGATAAAAGTAACCAGGGTTATCTTTGGACTGAGAGCCCAGGAGATAAATCTCCTGTGATTAATTTTAATCTGAGCCATGAGGACAAAATTCTTGCACTCCTACTAGGAAGAAAAATGTGTCTTGGTAGAAAATAACCAATGATGAGCAAAAGAAAAGCCCAAACAAGCAGCAAAGGAACTAACTCTATCCATGCAGTACCAGAAGCTGCTGCTTATTGTCTACTTTGAGCCAATCTGGAATAGGATCTTACCACGTAGACCACTACCAAAATCAAATACATGCATAGTTTCCTTCCAGACTTTTATAGCAGATGTTCAACAGAATACAGGAACTGCACTCCAGTGGTTGTTAGTTGTTGAAGCAGATGTGGCTTGGAACAGCAACATTCCTGCAGCACTTTGCTGTTTTAAACATAGAATCCTAGAAGGGTTCAGGCTGGCAGGCAGCTGAGAGCTGATCCCCTGCAGCCTCCCCACCATGCCCAGGGACACCTCTCAGCTCCACTCAGCTGCTCAAGGCCTCATCCAGCCTGGCCTGCAGCACCCCCAGCAAGGAGGCAGCCACAGCCTCCCTGGGCAGCCTGTGCCACACTCTCAGCACCCTCACACTCACCAACTTCTTGCTCAGCTCCAGCCTCAGCCTGCTGTGCCTCAGCTCCAAACCATTGCCCCTTGGGCTGTCTCTAGCCCCCCTGATGCAAAGTCCCTCTGCAGCCTTCCTGCAGGCTGCCTTCAGCTCTTGGCAGCAGCTCTGAGGTGCCCCTGGAGCCTTCTCCTCTGCAGGCTGCACCCCCCCAGCTCCCTCAGCCTGTGCTCACAGCAGAGCTGCTCCAGCCCTGCCAGCATCTTTGTGGCCTCCTCTGGCCTCGGTCTGTGCCCCTCCACAGAAACCTCCTAACTTTCTGGCTCAGTTTAATGGCTGTGTTGTGGCAGACTGCATGCTGGAAGCAACAAAAGAAGCTGCCTTGATCAGACACACACAAACACAGGTCTGTACTTTGTTCACTTTTAAGCATACCCTAAAAAGCCTGAAGCAAAATGTGGATTTTGGTCTAACTTTACAACAACAGCTAGAAGTGTTTGTATGTTTCATTGAGAACCTTGCAGGATATCCTCCTGCTACCCTGCTCTTGGTGCCCAGGACAGGCTGCTTCACACCTTGGTAACCAGGACAGGCTTCATTCATGCCCCTGCTACTCTGCTCTTGGTAACCAGGACAGACTGCTTCATGCCTTGAGGCCCAAGGTTAATTTGCATCGCTGGACTGAGGCTGGGGTGGCTGTCAGCAGAGCCTCAGCTCTTCACCACTGCCTACCATGGCTCCGAACCTGCCTGCAGAGCTGTCTTCCTTCCTTAGCACTGGAGCACAGACAGCCTTAAAGATCCAGCACTGTCATCTCGTAAGCTATTTGGGATAGATGATGATGCCTGGGACCAAGTTTCAAAAGGGCAACTAGAATGGTGCTTAATCTTTTGCCCTCTACCTTTCATGGCTGGCTGTGCATAGCAATCAGAGTGGAGGAGAATCACCAAGTCACCTGCTCCTCAGATCAGAAGGTGATTGTGGCTTGGAGTAGATATTAAGCAGCCACAGCACTGCCTGGTCAGAAAGAGCAGGTGTACTAGCCTGTTACTCTGCGACACCTTGGTCCCCACCCAGCACTAGGGCTTGTCCCTGGCACAGAATGCTCTGGCTTCCACGTCGACACCACACTGCAAACTGCCTGCCCACCTGCCCTGGCACCATCCCTCACATCCCAGCAGCAGCAGCTCAAGGGGAGTTCAGACCATGCGCCTCGGGGATGGAGTCTGCACCTCAGGGATGGAGTCTGCACCTCAGGGATGGAGGGCAGCCTTGGCAAAGGAGCCTCTGCCTCGGGGATGGAGTCTGTGCCTCAGCCATGGAGTCTGCACCTCAGGGATGGAGGGCAGCCTTGGCAAAGGAGCCTCTGCCTTGGTGGTGGAGTCTGTGCCTCCATGATGGAGCAGCAGCCTCAGCGATGGAGCACCTCTTGGACTCTGCCTGGGGAAAGGAATTGCAGTGCTCTCTTGAAGCTATCCCTGTCACTGCTTTGGCAATGAGAAGCAAGGACCTGCCCAGTCAGCAGTACTGCAGTGTGACTTTCTCCCTGCCTGTGGACAAATGCAAACCTTTAAGAAGCTGGTAGCTGTTCAGTTTGTTTCACAGAAGTAGAGAAGGAGGTGCCTTGACATATTCAGAGTGCTTGGGAGGAGCAGGGCTGGAGTTTCTGTGCAGCAGAAGCAGGTAACATGCTTACTTCAGACCAGAATGTGATCCCAAGTAAGATTGCTGCCTCCCTGCACTGCCTTACATAGGTATGCTCTGCTCCTCACGACTGTCTGAGGGCAGCAGCGAGACCCAAGAGAATGATTTATTAATAAAAAAGGGTAATTGTGCAGCCTGCATAGGCCATAAATCTGCTGTCTGTATCACCAGCCACCAGCTGCTGAGAAAAGGTAGCCTTAGTTGTACCTTTCACCCAGTTCTGAGCCTGCCTAGCCCATGGGTTTGCTTTCTGTAGGGAATAGATTGGTCACTCAGGCATTGCAGGGTGGTGAGGAAGCCAATGCTCAAACGTCCTCTCCTGCTCCAGGCTGTGTGCTGACATTCTGCATATTTCACAGTGTGGCCATTGCTCACTTAGAAATTTTACTCTGTTATCAATTGTAAAGCCTATTGGTTTGTGGCTGGCTGCTAATGGAAGTGATAAAAGGCAGCCTCTAGCAGCAAACAGGAAGGATAACAGAGTGTGAGCCCTTGGAGCTGCTGGGCATGATGGAAAGCCACTCTCATCCACAGCCTCCACCTGGCTCTGTTTCTTGGTGTTAAATGCTTTGTCCTCCTCACTTGGACCTGTTGTGTTTCTCAGGTGTTAAAAGCTTTCTCCACCTTGCCTTCCACACTTCTCTCTCATCTGTGAGTTACACTCTTTATACTTCTGCCATGTCTTTTACCAAACCCAAGACACCTTTACTGAGGAGTCTTCCCACAATGGATGCTTACCAAGCATAGCAGATTCAGCTCAGTGGTGTTCAGAGCTGCAGGCTGTAGCAGAGCTGCTGTTTAATGCTGTTTATGATGCTACAACCTCCCTCCTTTTGCTGCTGGTTGAACACCAGGGATTTTGGAGCCTGGTGTGGGCAGGCTCTTCCTCCTCCTTCCCCAGCTGCACCCTGTTTTCCTCCCATCTTTTCCACCTTCTTGAGTGAGCTCAAGAGAGCAGGACCTGTGTGAGAGATGTTCTGGCCTGGAGGGGCAGCCTGCTTGGCAGGGTTGGTTTCTTTGGCCACGGTGGCACAGGTATCAAAACAGAAGTTTCTCGTGTGAAATATTGGTGTAGGCTTCAGCGATGGTTCTCGTCCAGGCAGTGACAATGTTTAGCTTATATTTACAATTCCCTGAGTTCTTTAAGGAGCAATTAAAAAAAAAAAAAGAATGGAAAACAGCAAAAGCAGATATTTCATCTCACCTACTTAACCAACTCTCTAAAGGAGGAGGCAGATCAGAAGTGATGTATGCCAGGAAGCAGTGAAATCTGCTTTTCCTCTGAGGTGAAGGGCACTCAGCAAATCCTGTTTCTGCAGCATGAATGATGTGATCACAAGAAAATCAAATGCACTTCACATATAATCAAGCACGTGGCTGTCCCATGTGTGGTTTAGATGAGAAAAGCTAAACCAGCCAAGTATCAGCTTCATGGGAATGAGAGCTTGCAGGGCTCAGGCAACAGAAGGAAAAAGAGCGCAGGCAGAGGGAGACTTTAAAGAGGAAAGAGCAAAAAGCTGCCCCAGAAATCCACCGCATGCATTCACCAGTTACTTAGTTTCGTAGTCCAAGGTCTGTGCAGTTTGTGTGAGGTGAGAGCTTCAAAGTGGGATGGTAAAGCAGGATCCCATCTCTGCTCAGCACTAACAGCAGGAGCACTTCCTGCAGCTCTTGGTTCAGCAGCACAGAGAGCAGTGCCCTCACTGTTCTGACACCTGCCTGCAGCTTGGCAACCTGCAAGGGGCCTACGACGGTGCTGGGAGGGGACTTTGACAGGATGAAGGGCAATGGATTGAAGCTTGGGGAGGGCAGATTGAGACTGGAGATGAGGGAGAAATTGTTGACAGGGAGGGTGGGGAGAGCCTGGCACAGGCTGCCAAGGGAGGCTGTGGCTACCCCCTCCAGGTTGGATGAGGCCGTGAGCAACTTGGTCTGGTGGCAGGTGTCCCTGCCCATGGTAATAGATGGTCTTTAAGATTCCTTCCAACCCAAACTGTTCTATGAGTCTGAATCTTCTCCTAGCTGGCCATGGCAGTGCTATTGCAGGAGCAGTGATGTGCCCAAGCACAAGGTGCATTGGAGAGGGTGTGGGAGGCTGTGCAGCAGCTTGTGCAACACAAGAGCTCGTGTGCACGCTGATAGCTCAGACTGTGAATATCTCTTTTAAACCAAACCAGGTCTCTGCTCGTTCTGGTTTCCTAGAAAGCTGGCTCCCAGGCTTACCTCTAGGCCTGCTCAGCAGATTGTATCTTAGGCTAAAAGAGGATTCTCTGTTGCAGAATTGGAGACCACACTTTGCAAGTAGTAGAAATTCCATGTAGCAGTGACAAATGTATCTGGAAAATGAGAGCTTGCCAGTGGTGACAAATGTAAGGGAGAAATCTCACCACTGTTGTGTCTCTCCAAGCTTGCCAGATGTTGCAGCAGCAGTCGAGCAGAATGTGTGCTCTGGAACACCAGTACTGACCAGCAGGTAGCTGGAAGGACTCCTCTGTATGCCGAGGCTCTTTCTCCCTGCTGAATACAGATTACTCTGAAGTCTCTGCACAGGGGAAACAGTTGAAAGGAATAAGTCTAAGCAATGCACTGCCTGAACTGGGAAGCTGGGAAGAAAACTTCATGCTTTGAGTAACCAAATAAGGAATCAGTGTAGACCCCAGGATTAACCCTAACTCTAACCAAGGCGTTTTGGTGGGCTGCTTGGAAGACTTTGCAGAAAGTCTGCACAGAATTCAGCTGTGCCTTTTTGGAAATGGAAAGAGCCACATCTGAGCATCTGGCATCAACACTTCCTCGAGGAGAAAGGAAACTGATTGTGTCTGTTGGATGTGAAAGCAAAGTAGCTGTCTTGCCAAGTGCTTCCCAAGGCTTGGCAGGAGTCAACAATCCCTAAGCAACAATCCCTTTGGGTTGTTTTTCCTTCTGTTTCAGTGTGGTCTTCCTCTCATTCAGTAGAATTTTCTTTTTCTGTGCCATCCTTGTAGGGAAATATAGAATCATAGAATGTCAGGGGCTGGAAGGGACTTCAAAATCTCATCAGGTCAGGGTCACCCACATTTTCATTATTCTGGCCTGAATCTTTCTGTTCCTGCTTGCTTCAGGTGATGCCAGAGTATAGATCTCCTGGGGCTTCCCATACTTCATCCAGTAGAATGTGGTAGCTTGGCTGCCTTTTTCTGTGGTAAAAAAAAAATCCATCCCATCAATGAAGTCTCCTTTTCTTTAAAGAATCATCTTTTTCCTTATTGCTGTGTCTATGATCAATCTGAAAATGTCTTTAGCAATGGATCTGCAGCTTCTGAAAATAGTTACATGCTTCTCCTCAGGTCCCCTTGCATCCCCTTCTCCTTCCAGACATGCTGAAAGGAGCAAAGGCTGCCAGCAGAGCTGGTGGGACTCGAGCAGAGCTTGAGGTTTCTGTGCTGCTGAGGACTCTGGCACCGTTCTGCCAAGGGTTAGCTTGCTTTGCTCTGTGCCTTCTGGGACACTGTGCTTGGGTGGCCTCTGTAAGGTGAGGCAGCAGTCAGCAGTGCCCTTTGTGGTGCTGCAGGCAGGTCCATCTGCCCTCTGCTCTGAGCACAGCATCGCTCACCACAAGTCTCCGCAGGCATTTGATCCTGTGAAGTTTCTGGTGGCCACAAGATATTGATTTTCTTGTTGCTGTGCTTGTTTTTATTCCCTAGGACAACAGTTTGTGCACCCTGGCTCGGGGTTGTCTCCTCTGGGGCTCTGTGCTGACTCTGTGCTGCTGCAGCCCAGGCTGAGCAATGTGGGAGGTCTCCTTTGCCTTATCGATTTCCTGCCCAGATCCATTTTGCTAAGCAAACTGATATAGGAAGTAGGGCTTGAGATCATCTCGCAGGCACAATGGCCCAGCCCTGCCCCCTTCCCAGAACACCAAAGCTTTACAATCTGTGAAACAGGTTTTTATTAGACCTGGGTGACCTGTGAGATTGGAAAAGCTCAGGTCTGCTGGGTGAGATGGAGTAAAAATAAACAGCTTTGCCTGCTGCTGATTTGTCCTTGCAGGGGGAATCCTTTCCTCTAGGTGTCCTCTCAGATACCAACCACAACATTCCTTCAGTTCCCTCCTGGTTCCTGAGAAGTCCTTTCTGTCTCCTCAGGGAGCTCTGCTCAAAATAGCCTTTGGTGAGTTGGTGAGTGGGCAGCTAATGCCTGCCCTTGGGAGTGAGCCTCCGTGGGCTTGCATACATTGCACTTACTGAGGGTGTGAAGGTGAGAGCTGAGCTGACCTGGCCTTAGCCATGCAGGGTAAAGAGGTTCCAGAGAGATGTCAAAATGAGTGCCAGAGACAAGGCAATGTTTTGATTAAATGTGCCATTGGATTGTGCTTAGATGAAGGTTTCAAGGCAGTCAAACAGCTTCAGTGCTGATCTCTCTCAATCCCATTTGTTAGAGCTGAATTCTGGCCACAGTACTTCAGTGTTGCTGCACATTAGGTTAGAACAAAATAAAAAGCCTTTGGTACTATTCTACCTCTTATTTTGTTTTGGTAAGATGCTTTATTACTTTTCTGCAGCTACTGAGGAGATGGTGAGGTGCTAGGTTGGACTTGGTCATCCCAGAGGTCTTTTCCAACCTGCTTGACTCTGTGATGCTTTTCAGGTTCATGGCTTTTTTTTTTTTTTTTTTCCTACTCAGACAAGCTCCTGTGGTTTCTGAAGATTTGGAGGGGGGGAAAGCAAACAACCAAAATCCAGGGCTGCAACCTGCCTGATAGGAATGACATCTGCTTCATGGGGGAAGCTTCCCAGGACAGAGAGCTGGTGTGCAGTTGTAGCTGTGTTAGGGGCACTATTGCTCAGAGCACTATTGAGGGATGTGTTTTATTATATAGACTCATAGAATCAGCCAGGTTGGAAGAGAGCTCCAAGCTCATCCAGCCCAGCCTAGCACCCAGCCCTATCCAGTCAACCAGACCATGGCACTCAGTGCCCATCCAGGCTGTGCTTCAACACCTCCAGGGATGGGGACTCCATCACCTTCCCTGCAGCCCATTCCAATGCCAATCACTCTCTCTGCCAGCAACTTCCTCCTCACATCNTCCCCAGCCTTGCTGCCCTTCTCTCAACACCTTCCAGCACCTCAACATCTCTCTGGAATGGAGGCAACCAGAACTGGACACAGCACTCAAGGTGTGTGCTGAGCACGGGGGCAGAAGCACTGCCCTGCTCCTGCTGCCCACACTGCTCCTGCTCCAGCCCAGGATGCCATTGGTGAAGCACAGGTGGGCACACTGCTGCCTCCTCTTCAGCTGCCACCCAGCACCCCCAGGTTCCTCTGTGCCTGGCTGCTCTCCAGCCACTCAAGCCTGTAGCACTGCCTGGGGTGGCTGTGGCCAAAGTGTAGAACCCTGCACTTAGCCTTGTTCAATCTCATCCCATTGGGACTCTGCCCACCCATCCAGCCTGGCCAGGTCCCTCTGCAGGGCTCTGCTACCCTTCAACAGATCCACAGCTGCTCCTAACTTGGTGTCATCTGCAAACTCACTGATGCTGGACTCAATCTCCTTGACCCCAGATCGTCATTAAAGGTAGTGAAGAGGATGGGGCCCAGCACTGCTCCCTGGGGGATGAGAGTCTGACGTCTGTTGCAGTTTATGGCTGTTAGCTCAGAAAAAGAGTTTACAGAGATGAGCTTGCCATTGCATTGTAGAAGTAGTTTGCAGAAATAATTAGCTTGGAATTTGAAGTCATTTAAGAGGAATGGCTAATCTCCAAGTTTTAATAAGAAGCTCACTTGGAAAGTGAAGCCAAGTTTTAAAGACACCAGTGCTTAAGTCAAATTTGAAATGCTTAACTGAGCCTCCTTTAGACAATTCCTCCAGTAATTGAATTTCTAAGCAAGTAAGAAGGAAATAGTAGATGAGGCAGCCTGCTGATGGATTGGAGGAGATACTGCACTGAGGTTTAATTCTGAGAGATCTCAGAGCATTTGGTCCCTTAAATCCCTGTGAAAGGAGCATATGGCAGCTTCTGATCAGTGCAGCTGCATACATTGAAGAAGACTTGGAAGCAGCAGGATAGTATTGGTTAGGAGGAGTAGCATTGAGGTGCATTCTGCACACTGTCTGCACTGCAGGTGTTTAGGCTCCTGACAGCAAACACAGGTCCCAGGTACTAAAAGATCAGTGCTGGAAGCGAGATAAAGCAACTGCTGCTGGAGTGCCATGCTCTGGAAGGTGTTTTTCTAGGAGTGCCATGCTCTGGAAGGTGTTTATCAGTGAAAGGAGAGTAGAGCAGAACCTGCTTGACCTCCCTGCTTGCTGAGTGAATGCACTGAAGGATTCCCCAGGCAGCAAAGCTCAGCAGCGAGACAGAGAAGTGTCCCCTTGCAGGGCAGCCCAGCCCCTGTCACTGGGTCTGCTTGAGAGGGTCTCTCCTTCATTTGATAGGATGGACAAGGGTCAGAGAGCAAGGGCTAATTAACTAATCTGAGGGCTCTTGTCTTGCCCCCCTTCCTCATTCTGCAGTGTTGTTATGCTCTAAAGTTGGAATACTTATTTTTGTTTGGGTTTTTTTTTTTGCATAGCAGTTATCTTTATTGTGCCCCCAAACTTCCCAGTTGTTAATTGCTGTGTTTTTATGGTCTCATGCAAGGGGATATCCCTGTTTCCATTCTCCCTCTCATAGCCAGTGTCCAGGTATGAGTGGTGTGACCCTAGTCTGAGGGGCTGACTGCTGCTGGCACAGGGAGGGCTTCCAGCCTGTGCTGTCTGTCAGCTCAAGGTGCTCAGGCACAGCTCCTTTGGCTTCAGCTCCTGATAGAAACTGACCTGTTTTGCACATCAGATCACAGAGTCACAGAGCATTAGGGCTTGGAAGGGACCTCCAGAGAGCATCCAACCCCTCTGCCAGAGCAGGAGCACCCAGGGCAGGGCACACAGCAACGCATCCAGGGAGGTTTGGAAAGTCTCCAGAGCAGGCGATGTTTGTTTATTTTCTTGGACTTGACTGTGTTGTGTTTTGTGTCTGTGGTCCCTTGGTCTAGCTCTGTGGACCTCTGAGAAGTCAGGCTGTGCTCTCTCTGTCATTTTTCATTCAAGAGGGCCCTTTGACCATCATCCACTCTGGGCACCCTGCTCTTGCCCCAATATATTGGTGCTTTCCTTGCACTGGGGAGCCCAAAGCTACACCCAGGACTCACATCCTACCTCTCTGCAGGTCTCCAAGCCCTGCCTGGATGTGTTCCTGTGTGATCTGGTCTAGGAGATGCTGCTCTGGCAGGGGGGTTGGACTGGATGAGCTTTGGAGGTCCCTTCCAGCCCCTAACGTGCTGTGATGCTGTGTGATTCTCGTGGGGAGGTGCCTCAGGTGCCTAGCAGAGGGGAATGGTCATGTCTCATCTCCTGTCCTCAGTCCATGGAGCACCTGAACGCCTGCAGTGTAAGGGTGTGCTGCTAGTGCCACTGGCATCAGGTGTTGGGGCTGCCAGTGCAGGACAGAGATTCTGAGAGGCTGGAGGAGCCACTGAAGGGCTACCAAGATGGCAGGGGTAGGAGTGTGTGCTGGAGGGGTCAGGGTGCTGGGAATCTGGGTCTTGCCTGTCCACCTAAAGAGAGGAGACAAAGCCTCTTTCTCCTCAAAGCTGCACAGTGGAAGAGCACTGGAAACAGAGGGAAAGCCTTAGCTGGGCGTGAGCAGGAGATTCTTCACCTGCAGCCTGCTGCTGATGGCAACAAGGGACCTGGAGCCTGACAGGACTGGGCCAGATGTAGCTCTGAGGTGCCTGGAAGGTAGTCCCTGGGACTAGATGACTTCTAGAAGCCACTAACAACTTCAGTCTCTTTATGATGCCTTATTATGACATTTCCCAGGCTAGAACTCACCCAGCTATGGTAGTTCATTATCTTTATGCATCTGCCTTCTCCTTCAGTGTGCTTCTGATGGGGAAGTCTACGAAAATTAACTGACATCACTTTTTACCTGAAGAAAAATCCCTGCTGCCCTTCTGTGCATGACAGACAGGTGCAGGGAATGAGTTTTGGGGATTTATTATTATTATTACTTCTTTGTCTTTCTTCTTAGCTGCTCTTTCTTCTTTTACTTTTTTTCTGTTCTCATTCTGGTAGCTGTGATGTACTTAGAAAGGTACAAACTGATCACTTGGTGGTAGGAAAGGTCACTGGAGATGTGAGGGTAGCACAGTTCACTGCTGAATCCATAGCTCAGGGGAGCTCAGCTTGCAAGGGATGGAAGGTGGATGGCTGCAGTACTGGTCCAGCAGGCTTGGACATGGCTGTGTCTGTGTTTTGAGGGGCTGGCAGTAACAGTGGCTGCATTAGGGGTGGATGCTGCAGCGTTGGGGCACAGCAGGGGAAGCCTGCGGCAGGAGCAGCGTCACACAAAGAGGAGGTATGGCCACTGCTGGTGTGGAGCTGGAGAGAAGGCTACCATTGGACCCCAGGGCAGTTTGCTGCCCAGGAAGCTTGCTCTGGGAGACTCTGTGTGTGTGTGTGCTCAGGGGGTCTGAAATGGCAGTAGAAATGGCTGTGTTTGGTGCTGGCACAGGGAGGTGCTGGCACACCTGGTGTGGCAGCTCTGGGGGTTGGACATCTGCTGTTCAGAGCTGCCACTTGAGGATGAAGTTGCTGATGTACACCAGATGCTTGCTTTGCCATGAAAAGCTGTCAGCTCTTTGGCCTGGGGGTCACTCTGCCATTCCAGAAACCTGAGTTCTTGCACAGAGAATTCCAGAACAGCTCCAGTTGGAAGGGACCCCAGAGCTGGTCTACTTCAGCCTGGGGGGGTTGAGTTGTTTGGTTATTGTTGGGCCTCTTTCTTTGGGTTTTATCTTGTTTAGTGGAGTGGGAGGGCAGAGAGAGGCTCTGTTCTCTGCTTGGTTCTGACAGGAACTCAAGCTGGTCCCCCCTAAAAGAGCTTCCCCCTCCTTTAGGCATGCCCTGTACTACTTCCTCTAAAGTGAGTGCTGCTGTGTTGGGAGGTACTTAGGTACTTATAAGAGTAGATCAGTCACAAAAGACCTCCCAGGCAATAGCAGAAGGAGGGAAGACAAAGCACAGCCTTGACTCCACCACTCCATACTTGATAAACTAAACAGCAAAGCAAAGCTCCTCTCGTAATGAGGCAGGAAAACATTGGTAGAGCTTTCTGGCAAATATGCCAAAGCTTCAGCTGCATTATAACTCCCTGTGAGTGATATTAGATCCTTTGGGGCATTCTCTGCCAGTTAGGTTGAAGTCTGTCACCTAAAAGTGGCAGCTTTGACATCTTGAGTGGTGAAGATGTTTTTCCCCACGAGCATTAGCGTCATGCTCTGCTACTACCCATTTCCATGGCCTCTCCCTGTTCCAGTTGTTCCTCTGCTGGTGCCATGGGAGCTCTGCCACAAGCATTTCCCTTTTGTTTATGGAATTACCTATGCTGAAGTGTAATCCAGATGGAAGAATCTTCTCACAGTGTTATTTTCCACTTGGAGAATCTTTGGAAGCTAGAGAAAGACCAAAGAGCTGTGTGTCAGCATGTGGAATAGGAATGGAATAGGTCAGGGTTGGAAGGGACCACAAGGATCAGCCAGTCCCAACCCCCCTGCCATGCCCAGGGACACCCTACCCTAGAGCAGGCTGCCCACAGCCTCTGCCAGCCTGGCCAAAAACACCTCCAGGGAGCTGGCCCCAAACACCTCCCTGCAGGGGCAACCCATTCCAGCCTCTCACCACTCTCATGCTCCACAACTTCCTCCTCACCTCCAGCCTCAATCTCCTCACCTCCAGCTTTGCTCCATTCCTCCAGTCCTGTCACTCCTTGATAGCCTCAAAAGTCCCTCCCCAGCTCTTCTTGTGGCCTTGCAAGATCTTGAAGGGACTACAAAAAGGTCACCTCAGAGCTGAATAGAATAGGCCAGGTTGGAAGAGAGCTCCAAGCTCATGCAGTCCAACCTGTCCCCCAGCCCTGTGCAGTGGCACTAAATGTCCCATGCAGAGTGAGCATTTCCAGATTGCTGTGCTCTGCCACACACAGGCAGTGCCTACAGACTGGGGTGCTGACAGTCTGCACAACCTGTCAGAACAAGACCCATGGCTTGTAGGGTGTGGGACCAATGAGGCCTTGGAATGACTTCTGGTGTCTTTGGGTCAGCTTTCCCAGCTCTTGGGTCTGCTGCAGATGCACTCCTGAGTGCCTGGAAGCTGAGATTCCAGACCTACAGAAACTCAGCATAAACTTTGGAATTTTCCAGTCGCAATGTCTAATGAATTGCAAAAATACCTGCAGGGGAAAGACATCCTGAATGATTGGGGAGAGCACGAGACAAGGCATCCATTTCAGTGACAGCACTACCTGCCTTGAAAGGGCAGGCTGTTACTCTTCAAGCACTGCTCTCTGTGTCTGAAAAATGCAGCTCATTACCTAGTGACTAATTGTGGCACAGGGAGGCTGTTCAGTGACTTTTCAAAGTATGGCTTCAATAAAACTGCCTTGGATTGTGTCTGTGGAACTCAGACGCACCAAAGAGCTGTAGCAGCAGCTGGTTCTCATTGCTGGTACTGAGTGGCACTGCTTGAGTGCCACCACTCCATGGACATCAGCCCACAGCTGCCTTTGGATCATCTCCATGCAGGGACAGTTCTCTAAATTGCAGATAACACAGAACAATCCTCAGCAGGGGATGCTTTCCACTGCCCAGGTTTTGTCATGGATCTGTATTTACTTATTTTCTTCTAATTGCACAAATAACTCTGGGTGTGATTTGTGATACTTGGGTTAAAAGGTTTGCCTGCTGAGAGCTGAAGGCAGCCTGCAGGAAGGCTGCAGAGGGACTTTGCGTCCGGGGGGCTAGAGACAGCCCAAGGGGCAATGGTTTGGAGCTGAGGCACAGCAGGGTGAGGCTGGAGCTGAGCAAGAAGTTGGGGAGTGTGAGGGTGCTGAGAGTGTGGCACAGGCTGCCCAGGGAGGCTGTGGCTGCCTCCTTGCTGGGGGTGCTGCAGGCCAGGCTGGATGAGGCCTTGAGCAGCTGAGTGGAGCTGAGAGGTGTCCCTGGGCATGGTGTTTGGTGGTGAGGGGATCAGCTTTCAGCTCCCTGCCAGCCTGAGCCATAAAGAGAGTTGCTGTAGCTGTGTTACAACTGAGATTGATCTTTTCCATATCCATTAAAGATCATTCTTTTCTAGCATGTTTGGCACAGAGAATCTCTAATGCAGGGTTGGATCTTTGCAGTATGGATTTGGTGGTTTTTTTTTTTTTTACTGTGGAACCTTTTTGCTGCCTCTCTTGATGCTTGGAAGCTTTTCTACATCTGTGTGACTGTCAGGGTACATTGGTTATCTGAGAGCACAATGCAGTGCCAGCTTTTAGCAGATGCCCTCAGGATCTTCTGCATCCTGAAGAGCCCAAGGCAGGAAAGAAGCTGAAGTTCAATCCCAATGCTAATCCAGTCAGTGTGGTTAAGATGTGTAATAGTTCCTGTTCAGTGAGAGCAAGCAGGCAGGATACCTGTGTCCTGGCTGAGCATCTGCTGTAGTCTGAGAATGCAAATAGGAAACTCCTGTAGGCTCAAAGGCTTGGCTGTGCCAGGAGATCCAGGGACAGCTCAGCCTGCTTCTGCTTGTGGAGGTACTTGTTGGTGCACAGTGCTCCTCACCAGCACTAGAGAGAGCACAGCAGATCTTCATCTGTGACTTCAGCCATCCCACAACCAGGGCTGATCTCTGAAGAGGTGGAAGATGAAGTGCAGTAGCCCTGATGTTCTGTGAAGGCATCTCCTTCCCAGCTGATACACCAGCAAATGGCACAGTGCCCTTCCTGACTGCCACTGGGTGCTGCAGCACTTCTGCTGGGGACAGCCTGAGCTGAGCAGCTGTTCTGTGACATGCACAAACCAGCACGGCAATAAGGGGCTGCTTGCAGCACAGCTGGGGGAGACTGAGCACATCTCTGCAGGGAACAAAGATGGACCAGAGGGACTCCTGTTCTGAGATGTTCTGCAAGCTGCCTGCAGTGCAGCACTGCTGGGGGAGACTGTGCCTGAGGATTGGGCACTCAGCTCAGAGGTGGCTGCAAGCTGCCTGCAGTGCAGCACTGCTGCTGCTGCCTGTGCCTGAGGATTGGGCACTCAGCTCAGAGATGGCTGCAAGCTGCCTGCAGTGCAGCACTGCTGCTGCTGCTGCCTGTGCCTGGGGATTGGGCACTCAGCTCAGAGGTGGCTGCAAGCTGCCTGCAGTGCAGCACTGCTGCTGCTGCCTGTGCCTGGGGATTGGGCACTCAGCTCAGAGATGGCTGCAAGCTGCCTGCAGTGCAGCACTGCTGCCCTGATCAATGCCTATAAATACCTGAGGGTGGGTGTCAGGATGAAGGTGCCAGGCTCTGTTTGGTGGTGCCCAGTGACAGGACAAGGACCAACAGGCACAAGCTGGCACCCAGGAGGTGCCACCTCAACATGAGGAGACATTGCTGTGTGCTGAGGGTGCCAGAGCCCTGGAGCAGGCTGCCCAGAGAGGCTGTGGAGCCTCCTGCTCTGGAGCCTTTCCAACCCCCCAGGCTGTGCTGCTGTGTGCCCTGCCCTGGCAGGGAGCTGAGCTGGATGCTCTCTGGAGGTTCCTTCCAGCGATTCTGTCCTCTTCTGTAAGCATGTAGCAGAAACCTCCTCTGGGTTGGCTGTGGCCAGGACGAAACAGACCTTTGTGAGCTGCAAACGATACTATTTACAATTCCTTTTAAGCAACCTGCTTACACTTGAAGGCTCCCCCCGTGAAGGCTCTCCCCGCGGTTAAAGTGTTCATTAAAAGTGGCTTAGGAAGCAGCAGGGGCCCCGAGGAGCAGCACACTTCATGCTGCCACGCTGGGCTCTGGAGTGCCAACGCTGCCTGGCAGGCAAAGTGCTGCCTTGTGTTTGAGCTTGACCCTGTGCTCCAGCCGAGCTCCCAGCTGAGCTCTCCATCACACCTCCATGTTCAGCAAGGTCTGAGTTTGTGATCCTGATGGATGGGAAAAAAACACACCCCATGAGCACGTCAGGATTGTTTAAAGTAAAATAATTAAAAATGGTGTTTGCATAGTAGAGTAAATGTTAAATTCCAAAGGTGCACATCTTAAAGCCTCAAGTGTTGGCCACAAGCCTTGGTTTTGTTTAGCTTTGTAGGTTTACAGGCTGAGGGAGCTGGGGGGGTGCAGCCTGCAGAGGAGAAGGCTCCAGGGGCACCTCAGAGCTGCCTGCCAAGAGCTGAAGGCAGCCTGCAGGAAGGCTGCAGAGGGACTTTGCATCAGGGGGGCTAGAGACAGCCCAAGGGGCAATGGTTTGGAGCTGAGGCACAGCAGGCTGAGGCTGGAGCTGAGCAAGAAGTTGGTGAGTGTGAGGGTGCTGAGAGTGTGGCACAGGCTGCCCAGGGAGGCTGTGGCTGCCTCCTTGCTGGGGGTGCTGCAGGCCAGGCTGGATGAGGCCTTGAGCAGCTGAGTGGAGCTGAGAGGTGTCCCTGGGCATGGTGGGGAGGCTGCAGGGGATCAGCTCTCAGCTCCCTGCCAGCCTGAGCCAGTCCAGGACTCTGTGGATGAAGTTGCATCACCATTCAGCTGAGCAGCAGAAGGGGTGAGGTTTGCAGTACCCCAGAAGTTGAAAGCAAGCTGCTGGTTCTCAAGTGCTTGGAGCATGAGGCTGTGGGCAGGAGGATGCTCAAGACTGGCATGAAGCTGTCTGGTGGCACTTGCTGTGCTGCTCTTTGTGCTGCCTTTCTTCACTTCTTGGGGCACAGCTTGTGCTTACCTTTTTTTCTGTCTGGTTCTGGTTTGTGTGGGGCTCTTGGGAAAGTTACAGAATTCATAGATTCATGGAGTGGTTTGGCTTGGAAGGGACCTTAAATGCCATCCAGTTCCAAGCTCCTGCCATGGGCAGGGACACCTCCCACTAGCTCAGGTTGCTCCCAGCCTCATGCAACCTGGCCTTGGGCACCTTCTGGGCAACCTGTTCCAGTGTCTCCCCGTCCACACTGTAAAGAATTTCTTTTTAATCTCCTTTTTCAGCTTCAGTCCATTCCCTTTCATTCTGTCACTCCCAGCACTGTCAAAAGTTCCTCCCCAGCTCCCCTCTAGCCCCCTCAGGATGGAAGTGTGCAGATCTCAGCTCTGACTAAACCACAGCAGCTGGGAAATTCCTAAGTAAGAATGCAAGTTCAGAGCCATGCTGCAGTGTCCATAGTCATTTATTCCTGTGTCCTGGACA
The DNA here is from genome assembly GCA_013396835.1 of Psilopogon haemacephalus. Taxonomy (NCBI): domain Eukaryota; kingdom Metazoa; phylum Chordata; class Aves; order Piciformes; family Megalaimidae; genus Psilopogon; species Psilopogon haemacephalus. The sequence goes on from VWZI01001190.1 coordinate 188,860, forward strand.
CCCTTATCAGGAAGCTCTTGTTTGGTGGACGTTTCAGGGCTGTTGGGGCTAGCAGTGCCTTTCTCTGCTGTGGTCATCATTCCAGTGGTCAGGTTCAGTGATTGCAGGCAGTTATCACAGGATGCCTGTGCTGAGAGGAACTTTCTCTAGCTGTTTCCTATCTCGTTGCTGGACAGTGAGTGATGCCTGCAGAGGGCAATTCATCCCAGCCTCGAGCTGATTTACTGTCTCAAGGTGCTTATCTTGAGCTGCTCTAATAGAGAAAGCTGCAGATGAATGGGCTGCCAGCCTGAGAACCCATGGAGATGGCTGAGCTGTGCTGCTGGCTTAGATGTGAGCATAGCTGGGCTCTGCTGTGTGCTGCTGGAGCAGTTCTTGCTGCTGGAGCTGAGGGTTTTGGCTCAGCAGATAGACACAAAGGATCTGGGTACTCACATAGGCACAGAGTGGTTTGGGCTGGAAAGGACCTCCAAAGGTCACCCAGTCAAACCCCCTGCAGTCAGCAGGGACATCCTCCACTAGAGCAGGCTGCTCAGAGCCCTGTCCAGCCTCACCTTGAGTATCTGCAGGGGTGGAGCCTCAACTCCCTCCCCAGGCAACCTGCTGCAGTGTTCCAGCAGCCTCCTGGTGCAGAACTTGCTACTCACATCCAATCTCAATCTGCTCTGCTCTCATTTCAAACCATTGCCTTTGTCCTGTCCCTCTGCAGCCTTCCTGTAGCCCTTTCAGGTACCAGAAGGTCACTATTAGGCTTGCCTGAAGCCTTCTCTTCTCCAGGGAGCTGAACACCCTCAGCTCCCTCAGCTTGCCCTGGCAGCAGAGGTGCTCCAGACCCTGCTCATCTTTGTGGCCTCCTCTGGACCTGCTCCACCAGGTCCATGCCAGTTTGTTGGTGGTTTCCTATCTGTTGTACAGGTTGGTTATTGTTTTGCTACTTGTTGATGGGCGCAGCTCAGGGGCAGAACAACTTTGCCCTTGGATCTTTGCTACCAAGGGAAAAAATGTACCCTGCACCTCTTAAACTGCCCCCAGGACTGATCTCAGCCCTCCTGTGTTGCTGGGGACGGCAAGGCAGAGCAAGAGGAAGCTCAGCAGTAATTGATGTATTCTAAACTAGCTACTTGGTGATTAGGATTATTTATTTATAAGTTGTAAATTTGCCTCTTAATTACGTACGCCGCAAAAGCTGAAGAATGCTACAAGTAGGTGAAGGAAATGAACACTGACTGAGGAGCGCCCAGCTTTTAATTATGCAAATGAGCACCGCTGCGGAAGAGTCATTTAGGCAGCTTCTGTGCCTGGAATTGCTAATCTGGCTCACCCTGGTGCCTGGAACCCGTGCAAGGGAAGTTGTGTGACCTCCTCCTGTAGGTATTGGCAGCTAATGAGCCTGAGCACCAGTACCAGTGGTGCTGAAAGGCTCCTTCTGATGGGCAGTGCCTGGCTCAGAGCAGCAGGAGAAGGCTGGTCATGGTGGGGAGGCTGGAGGGGATCAGCTCTCAGCTCCCTGCCAGCCTGTGCCAGTCTGAGGTTCTGTGAATATTGTTCTTGTAGGAGATGCTGCTTTAGCATCACTCCAGGGAGATCAGTTACCTGCTCTGCATCTTCTGCTGCTATTTCTGTCCAAGGTTTTATGAACCTTCTCTAGCTGCTTGTTTTCACATTCTCTCTCTGCTGTGCAACCCAGCTGGGTATCTCTGCTCTAGCTCTTCCCAAGTGGTCTGTTTTGTCATAGTCTCTCCCTGGGCTTCTTTTCTGGGATGCCTTTGATTTGATTTTAGCTTTTGGGTGGTGTTTTTTTTTTTTTACTTTTTGTCTCAGGTGAGATCTACAGCCCAGTGCTGCTCTTGCTGGTAGGGCACTTGGCACTCTGGCACTGCCTCAAGGAATAAAGAGTACTGAATGAACTGCCTCATTTAGATTCTCTTCACATCACCCCTCAAACGTGTCTTAGCTTCTCCAACACTGGTAGCACTAAGAGGAGCGATTCTGGATTTTATTGGAGGGTGGAAAATAGAGAGAGAATGAAAGAGAAGCCCTGCAAAACAGTATCATGACATGATGAGTAAAGTGCACTTAGACTGTACACCAAGTGGTGGAGATCCTTTCCTAAGCAGGGCAAGAGCTGGCATGAGGTGACAGTGTTGGTCACTGGCCAGCTTGGCTGAGCTTTCCACAGAGAAAAGGCAGAGTCTGCTATGCCAAACACCACACAGGGGCTCAGGGCTGCCTCAGCTCCGAGGAACAGGCAGGTACAGATCACAGATTGGCTCAACAGAGACAATTTCTGAGCATATTGTTAGAAATTAATGTGATATTAATTACTATGCAGTCACAGAATCACAGCATGGTAGGAGTTGGAAAGGATCTCCAGAGCTCAGCCAGTCCAAGCCCCTGCCAGAGCTGCAGCACCCAGGGCAGGGCACACAGCAACAGAGCCAGGGAGGGTTGGAAAGGCTCCAGAGCAGGAGACTTCACAGCCTCTCTGGGCAGCCTGCTCCAGGGCTCTGGCAGCCTCCCAGGGACAAAGGTTCCCCTCCTGTTCCCCTGGCACCTCCTCTGCTCCAGCTTGCCCCCAGTGCCCCTTGTGCTGCCCTTGGGCACCCCTGGGCACAGCCTGGCTGCATCCTGCCCACACTGCCCTGCACAGCTTGAGCACAGCACTGAGGGCAGCTCTCAGGCTCCTCTGCTGCCAGCTCCAGAGGTGAGTCAAGGAGATAAATGACAGCTACCTGTACCCAGCAATATTCCTTCCTGCTTTTCAGTGCTCTTCCCATGCTTCCCAGCAGGGAGTGATGTGAGGTGCTGCTTTGCACTGTAGACTATTAACGTTTGCTAAATTCCATCCCACCCCTGCTTGTTTCCTTTGTGAGAGACTGGGCCTGGGGCATGCTGTATGCTGTTTGGAAAGGACAAATGAGTCTTTGGGGAAGTGGGGAACTTGGCATTAAAAAAAATGACCAGGAGTGACTGTTCCCCAGGGGCATTTTGGAGGAGCGCTCCCGAGAGCTGGAAGCATTTCTTCTGAGAGGCTGAGCTCTGCAGAGTGCCATCAAGCACCACCCTTCCATGGCTGTGCCTTTGGCAGTATTTCCCTGGCAACACCAACTCTGCAGAGTTCCAGAGATCACCACAGGACGAGCCAGCCTCAGACGGGTTTCTTTTTGCCCTAAGCATCCCAGCAGCCTTGCTGCTTGCTTTAAGTAAATAAATTAACCTAGGTGTTAAACAAGAAGCTAACAGCAAAGCTACCTTTTGGCTTCTTTCTGCTTGGGTTATTTTTATTTTTGTTTTAATACAAAGTTAAGCAAATTTGCAGGCAAAAATTCCAGAGTTGACAGTCTCTTAAATTTTAAGGAGCTGTTTAATTTCCAGCAGAGTCCTGCTGTGAAATTTAGCTGCTGCTTCAGGTATGTTAATTCTCTTCAAGTAACACAGCTAAGAAATCTCAGGTTTCAGGTTTGCAATGCAACTTGGAGGATTAGAACCACAAAGCTGCTGAAGGGAATGGAAGAGCTCTGTTAGGAGCAGAGCCTGAGGGAGCTGGGGCTGTGCTGCTGGGGGCAGAGGAGCCTGAGAGGTGACCTCAGCAATGGTTCTCAATGTGTGCAGGTGAGTGGCAGGAGGCTGGGGCCAGGCTCTGCTGGGTGATGCCCAGGGACAGCACAAGGGGCACTGGGTGGCAGCTGAGGCAGAGGAAGCTTCATTTAAACATGAGGAGGAATTTTTTGCCTGTGAGGGTGACAGAAACCTGGACAGAACCCAGGGGGGTTGTGGAGTCTCCCTCTCTGGAGATATTCAAGAGCTGCCTGGATGTGTTCCTGTGTGATCTGGTGTAGGTGATGCTGCTCTGGCAGGGGGGGTTGGACTGGCTGAGCTTTGAAGGTCCCTCCCAGCCCCTGCCATTCTGTGATTCTGTGATTCCATGATAATAGATGAAACAGAAAATTATTTTAATAGGAAAATAAATCCTCCAAGAAATTCACAAGTCTGGTATTCAGAGGAGCCATTTCTCAAGCTGGGGAGAAGAATTTACTGCAGAGGTGCTGTGGAAGTCTGCCCCAGCAAATGCTGTGCCTGTGATAGTGCAGAAGGAGCCATGCCCTGTGCTTCAGCAGAGCAGCTCCTGCAGGGCACTGTGCCACAGTCTGTGTCCTGCCTCCAAATGGGAGAGTTTGGGTATGGAAATGCTCCAGGCTGCCTCCTGCCTGGGGCTGTTGCAGGCCAGGCTGGACGAGGCCCTGAGCAGATGAGTCCCTCTGATGGCACAACTGCAGCCCCCTCCTCACGGTTTGCTCAGGTCACCTGAGCTCTCCGATCCAGCTGCTGTGCACAGCTGTGTCTGTTGGTTGTCAGTAGCTGCACAGCAGTTCTCCTGCATCAGCAGAGTGATGAGCAATGCTGCTGGTGTTCCGGATTCCTCTCTGCTAATTGCTCTCTTTAGTTCAGGGAATTAAATCAGTTTCTTAAGGACTTTGGTAGGTATAGAATACTGTAGTGCATCTTTAAAGGCTTGGGCTGTGCTCCCCACAGCTGTCAGCCAACCTGCCACTCATGCTTTATTAGGTTAACAACTTCTGCTGTTCCTACCAGAAGGATAATGGGATGTCTTGCAGTTAGTTATTAAATACTGGATCTTGGGTATGTCACTTCCCTGGAAAAGCCAAGGTTGGAGAGTTCTGCAGCCTCCTGTAGTTTGTGGCAGCCTGCAGCTGATTTTGCAGTTAGCCATGAGGGTGCAGATTCTTAGGCTGCCTGTAGTGCTGCTTGGCAAAAAGCAGAATCTGTCTCCAGCAGGTTGGTCTTCCTGAACCTGAATGCTACAAGGGTTGAGTAAAGACCAAACCAGCCTCTCATGTTGCTCATGGGTTGCTTGAAGAGCTGGGAGGCAACTGCAGTAGGCATTGCAGACAGCAGGCAGAGGGAGATCCTGTTCAGAGTGCTGCTTTAAGTCCTGTTGTATGGAACTCAGCCCTGGGCTGGAAATGCTGCTCAGCAGCCAGCAGCAGGGTACGAGGGCACCAGACACTCCAAAAGGAGTTTTCACATTAAATCCCTGACGTCTGACAGAGCTCCTAAGGAAGGCAGAGGTTTGTATCCCTGCAGTTCCCAGGTACCTTTTCAGGTGCCCAAGAAAGCAGTTGTGCAGCACACCCAGGCACACCAGGGCTGCCTGCTGGCATTTCCCAGTTAGCTCAACAACTACAGGGTGGAGGATCAGCCTGGTCAAGGAGATCTCTGTGGTGCAGACACCACAGCAGGTAGTCTGTCCTGTGGTACTCACAGATTAGGGAAACAGAGAGTCCTTTATTCACACTGCAAAATAACTTCCCACTGCTTGTTCCAGCAGAAGAGTTTGTGTGACTCACTTGCCTGAGGAATAAGCACTTTGGTGTTGCCTAAAAGATCCTTGGAACTACTTCATGCCAAAGAAGAAGATGCCTTGCACTAAAGGAGAAGTCACAGCAGTTGGAGAGGAGGGACAAGGAGTGGGATATTTAATTTAAAATCCCTAAGACAGTTCACATACCTAAGGAAGCTGAGCTTAAGAAAACGATTATGAACATTTGACATTTTCACTCTGCTCATTTGTTATGCTGTGGCAAGGAAAGGAAGGCTTTGGGACCCCCAGAATGCTGGGTTCCCTCTTTAGCTGATGCTGGTCAGCGTGACAGGGGTGCTGAAAGAGGAAGGTGAAGTCACTTTCTGTAAAGGGATTCACTGTTCCAGCAAGGTGCTGCAGCTGGTGAGGAATTAACTGCCCACAGAGATAGGTTTGTGTGGAAGGGCCCCAATGTGTTAAGGCAAGATCCTAAGCCTGACCCTGCTGTGCCTCAGCTGCAAACCATTGCCCCTTGGGCTGTCTCTATTTCCCCTGATGCAAAGTCCCTCTGCAGCCTTCCTGCAGGCTGCCTTCAGCTCTTGGCAGGCAGCTCTGAGGTGCCCCTGGAGCCTTCTCCTCTGCAGGCTGCACCCCCCCAGCACCCTCAGCCTGTGCTCACAGCAGAGCTGCTCCAGCCCTTGGGTCACCTGTGTGTTCTGAATGTGTTTCAGGGTGGTTTGGATGTGGTTTAAGGTGGATCTTGCAGAGCAGGGGTCTAGGTTGGACTTGGTGTTCCTGAGGGGCTTTGCCAGCCTGCACCTTCTGTGACTCTGTGACTCCTCACTACTGCTGAACTTAAAGCAGCCAAACTCTCTGAGGAACTGCATCTCTTGCTTGTCAATCTGAGAGACTTTATCAAAAGGAAACTTTTGCTTGCTGTGTTAGCTTGGTAGAGGCAGGAGGACAAATAATCTCTTCCCCATTTTGCTGCTGGGTTTGAAGTTGGCTTTGCTTTAGTTGTGTTACTGAGGAGTTTTGCTGTCTCTGGAAGTGTGGTGAGTTTAGTCCGTGCTAAGTGTTGCTCCTTGCTTTTTGAGCCAGGTCCTGTGTGTACAGAGGTGTTCCCTGCTGGTGTGCTACCTGCCTTCCAAAAATACACACAGGATTAGCTTACTCTTGCCAGATTTTACAGTGAATGTTTTGGCTTCTTTCCCAGATCTTTGTTTACTGCAAAATTTGTTGCTTCTTGAGCCACAGTTTTGTCTCTTCTTCTATTTTTGCTGGTTTCCTTCTTTTATTTTCATCCGTTCCTCCCTTACATTACTGATGAGGTCACATTAATCATCCTCACAGCTCATTAAATAAGTTTTTCTGCCTGTCTGTGGGTCTAATAAGTTACAAATTCCATTCTGCATCATTTTAAGGCTAAAATGAGCTCATTCTTGTCTCCACGCTAGGTCTGCTGGAGAGCAGCCCCAGGGAGAGGGACCTGGGAGTGCTGGAGGAAAACATCCATGGCACAGCAATGTGCCCTGGGGGCCAAGAGGGTCCTGCAGGGCATTAGGCAGAGTGTGTCCAGCAGAGCCAGGGAGGTTCTTCTGCCCCTCTGCTCTGCCCTGCTCAGACCTCATCTTGAGCACTGCCTTCAGTTTGGGGCTCCCCAGTTGCAGAGGGACAGGGACCTGCTGGAGAGGGTCCAGGGGAGGGCTGTGAGGATGCTGAGGGGACTGCAGCAGTGGCTGGGGAGGAGAGGCTGAGGGACCTGGGGCTGCTTAGTCTGCAGGAGAGAAGCCTGAGAGGGGATTGAATCAGTGTTGACCCTTCCAGTCAAGAAGTTGCCCAGTGTGTCACTGCTGGACTTTGCTGGGCTTGCAGCTGTATGTCTGTGTCTGGTATTGATGTTGTTACTAATTTGGCTGTTTCATTAGCTTTGTGTTCGTTTCAACTTTTTCCTGATTCCACTTTCTGTTTGCTGCAGAAGGATCATTGTGTGACACAGCAACTGCCCCAGATATGGGCTAAACATAGACAAGTGCCATGAGCCACCACTAGTGACTGAACCAAACCTGTCACTGCTCTGTGTGAAGATACTGAGATGTTAGTCCTGCCCTCTCCCTTTGATGTGCTTGCCAGGTGCTGCAGGCCAGGCTGGATGAGTCCTGGAGCAGCTGAGTATAGCTGAGAGGTGTCCCTGGGCATGGTGGGGAGGGTTGAGCAGATGAGCTCTGAGCTCCCTTCCAGCCTGAGCCACTCTGGGGTTCTCTTCAGAAGCATTCCAAGCCACAGAAGGGAGGAGAATTGATGATTCTGTTCATTACATGATTATTTATTCTTAGCATGCTGTGAACCTCGTTGTGCAGTGCACATCACAATTAAATACGTCGAGCACAGCCCAGCCCTGGTGGTGATGGTGTCAGCTCACTGCAATCCATTTCTCTGAAGTGATCATTTTATTGAAGAGCAATATTAAGAGATGTAGGCAATTATTGTCCTTTTATAGACAGTTGTTCCAATAACTGTTTAGTGAGCGCTGGCATCACGGGGAGAAAATTGCATACCTCAGCTGCTGCCCTGCCGGTGGCTGTAATGAAGGCTCCGCAGTAATCCTGTTGTATTGACTTAGCAAAGAAAAACCAAAAGGCATTCCAATTAGCAGCACAAAGGCGAGTCAAGTGTCAGCAAGGACACAGGCTGCCTTTGGCCCGGTGGCAGGGCTGTCCCAGCTGCTCCTTGTGGCCCGGGAGGAAAAGCAGAGGCTTGTGCACGGTTAACCCTTGAGGCACAGAGGTGATGGAAGCAGCTGCCTCTCTCTGCAGCTCGCTGGGGACCTTATCTGCCTGTCCTTTCCCTTAGGCTTCTCAGCTGCACAGAGGGTGCCAAACCTACTGCCTCAGGGCAGCAGTCAGGTCTAAGTGCCAGGTGGTGTTTTGAACACTACTATAGTCACAAACTGGCTCCCAACCTGCAGTTTAATGATGATGGCTTCTGCCCATGGCCATGAGGACTTTGTACAGAGGGAGGTGAACAACTTAAGAAATATAACAAATAGGAAAGTGGAAGGAGAATCTTTGTTTCTGTACACCTCTTGCCCGGCAGGAGAGTGCAGAGGCTCCTTTCTGCTGCTCAGGGTCACCTAAGGATTGACAGAACCAAGCTAGAGATTAGTGAGGAGGCTCCTGAGTGCTCCCTCACCAAGTGCTCCCTGGGCTCCCCGGGGCCACACCGCAGCAGCAGGCAGTGCCCAGGGGATGCTGGTGCAGGGGCTGCTGTCGGTGGGCTCAGAGCTGTCAGAGCAGGAGCTGCTGGCCACAGCTGTGTGGCTGCCAGGGGAGGGAAAGAAGAGAGCTGTTTCTGGGAACTCACCTCTGGGCTACCCTGAGCTGTGGCTGCTCAGGAGGAGATTGCTTTTTGATAAATGGAGATGGAGATATTCCTGTTTACTTTCTCTAAATGCTGATGTGAAGAGTTTTCCCTGCTACTGACAACTTCTCCTCTGTCTTTGCACCCCTACAACTCCTCTGGTTGCTGGCACAAGGTAATTCTGCATTGGAAAGCTCCTTCATGATTTTTCATTCTGTCTAGGAGTTAAGATTCAGAGAGCTGGAGCAGCTCTGCTGTGAGCAGAGGCTGAGGGAGCTGGGGGGGTGCAGCCTGCAGAGAAGAAGGCTCCAGGGGCACCTCAGAGCTGCCTGCCAAGAGCTGAAGGCAGCCTGCAGGAAGGCTGCAGAGGGACTTTGCATCAGGGGAAATAGAGACAGCCCAAGGGGCAATGGTTTGGAGCTGAGGCACAGCAGGGTGAGGCTGGAGCTGAGCAAGAAGTTGGGGAGTGTGAGGGTGCTGAGAGTGTGGCCCAGGCTGCCCAGGGAGGCTGTGGCTGCCTCCTTGCTGGGGGTGCTGCAGGCCAGGCTGGATGAGGCCTTGAGCAGCTGAGTGGAGCTGAGAGGTGTCCCTGGGCATGGTGGGGAGGCTGCAGGGGATCAGCTCTGAGGCCATCCCAGGGCTCTATGAGAAGGAGATGAATTAAGGTCTTAAAGCCTGGAGACACTTCGCTTTGTCATGCCTGAGAGACCTCACTGGTTAGAGTTGTGTTTGTGAAAGCTTAACCTGTAAGCAGAGCTGGTGAAGGTTAGGTTTCACTGAAAGCATGGACAAAAAGTATCAGTTCTGGTTGCAAAGACTGAAGGTGCAGAGTGCCTCTCTGCCAGCTTGGTTAGCAACTGCTTTACAGCTTCATGATTCCTTTGGTTTCCATCAGTGATGTGTGCATTGTGCTTGGGGTAAGGGTGGGTACTCAGGGACTTGTGGCTGTAAATATTCACAGGGAGTTAATTTATGCCATTAATATCTCACTCACTAACAAGCAGATGCTAAAAGCTCAAGAGCTGTGATTTAGATAAATGTCTACCAATCCAGATGTTTGCATACACAGCTCTGAGCTTTACAGTTTAAAGAGCCTTAACAACTCAGCACTGCATCCTTCAGGTGGATTTAAGCTGGAGATGGGCTTGGATCTGCTGGAGAGGGTCTGGGGAGGGCTGTGAGGATGCTGAGGGGACTGCAGCAGTGGCTGGGGAGGAGAGGCTGAGGGACCTGGGGCTGCTTAGTGTGCAGAAGAGAAGCCTGAGAGGGGATTGAATCAATGTTTGTAAGTGTGTGAGGGCTGGGGGTGAGGAGGGGGGGGACAGGCTCTGCTCACTGCTCCCTGCCATAGGCCAAGGAGCAAGGGATGGAAGCTGCAGCACAGGAGGTTGCAGCTCAAGACAAGAGGCAACTTCTTGCCTGGGTGGGTCCCAGAGCAGTGGCCCAGGCTGCCCAGAGAGGTTGTGGAGTCTCCNTGCTGTGGCAGGGGGGTTGGACTGGATGAGCTCTTTGGGTCCCTTCCAGCCACTGACATCCTGTGAACACCTGTGACACTTGAGAGCATTTGTCACCTTTTACACTTAGTGCAACCAAAGGCAGATCCTGTGGGAGCAGTGCTGCACTTGGCTCTGAGCAAGAAGCTCTTCAGTGTGAGGGTGCTGAGAGTGTGGCACAGGCTGCCCAGGGAGGCTGTGGCTGCCTCCTTGCTGGGGGTGCTGCAGGCCAGGCTGGATGAGGCCTTGAGCAGCTGAGTGGAGCTGAGAGGTGTCCCTGGGCATGGTGGGGAGGCTGCAGGGGATCAGCTCTCAGCCCCCTGCCAGCCTGAGCCAGTCCAGGACTCTGTGGATGAAGTTGCATCACCATTCAGCTGAGCAGCAGAAGGGGTGAGGTTTGCAGTACCCCAGAAGTTCAAAGCAAGCTGCTGGTTCTGAAGTCTTCCAGCCTGAGCCCTTCTGGGATTCTATGAATATTCTTCTTGCAGGAGATGCTGCTTTAGCATCACTCCAGAGACATCAGTTGCAGGGGATGAGCTCTGTGACCTCCCTTCCATCCTGAGCCAATGTAGGGTTAGTGAAGCCAGCAAAGTCTGGGTGAGTGCAGAGCTGCAAAGGCAGGTCTGGGTGAGTGCAGAGCTGCAGTGGCAGGGGCAGGTCTGGGTGAGTGCAGAGCTGCAGTGGCAGGGGCAGGTCTGGGTGAGTGCAGAGCTGCAGTGGCAGGGGCAGGTCTGGGTGAGTGCAGAGCTGCAGTGGCAGGGGCAGGTCTGGGTGAGTGCAGAGCTGCAGTGGCAGGGGCAGGTCTGGGTGAGTGCAGAGCTGCAGTGGCAGGGGCAGGTCTGGGTGAGTGCAGAGCTGCAGTGGCAGGGGCAGGTCTGGGTGAGTGCAGAGCTGCAGTGGCAGGGGCAGGTCTGGGTGAGTGCAGAGCTGCAGTGGCAGGGGCAGGTCTGGGTGAGTGCAGAGCTGCAGTGGCAGGGGCAGGTCTGGGTGAGTGCAGAGCTGCAGTGGCAGGNAGGGGCAGGTCTGTGCCGGCTGGAGCTGTCCCTCGGTGCCTGTGAACTGTTGCTCTCTGTTCTCAGCTAATCTTCGTGTACTGAAGCTGTGGATCCGGAGCTGTGTTTGCTTACCTGAGCTTACATCTTTCTTTTGCAGATGGCCCGAGAGCAGTACATATTAGCAACACAACAGAACAGCCTGCCAAGGACTGAACAGCCTCAGTTTTACCCAGTGGGGATATATGGGTGGCGAAAGAGGTGCTTATACTTCTTTGTCCTTCTGCTGTTGGTTACCATGATTGTTAACTTAGCAATGACAATATGGATTTTGAAGGTTATGAATTTCACAGTGGTGAGTATCACAGCAACTTTATGTATCCTGTTTCTTGAAGTAGTAACCTGTAGTCTGAGTGCTCCTTACCATGTTGCATAGAAGCCTGCTGTGGGATTAAAGCTTGTCTCTGCTTTGAGCATGCCTGCAGGGATTTGTGCCTTACCCCTGCTCGGATGCTTTTGGGTAATCACATCTGCTGGAAACACCTGGGGCTTGGCTTTTGTTGTTTGCCCGACCAAAAGCATCGCAGTTACTGCACCGAGCTTCTGCAGGCTGCTGTCACCACTGGCAGCACTCAGCAGCAGTTTGCTTGGCTGGGGTACCTTAGGGGGCTGCTCTAGTTTCTTGTTCCTGTGTTTGTTTGCTTAGGCTTCACTGACCACTGGGACTGTGTTCCTGCTAGACCTCAGAGCATACCTGGCATGAAGCCTGATGTGGGCCAGTCCATGCTTTCAGAGACTTTGGGCAAGAGTAGGAGCAAAAGGTGGTTTTAGAGTTGACTTTGTGGTGACATGGAGTCACTGCAGCCAGAGCACCACACATTCTCGTGTCCTCTTCAAACAGCCACTCTGAAAACTGCTCCTGAGCATGACTCCTCTCTTTCTTGGCCACTGCAAGATTCTCCCTCTGCAGTTTTGCCAGCCAGTCTTGTAAGGAGTGGGATTGTGATGTAGCAAGATAGGTTGGACTGGACCATCTCGGAGGTCTCCTCCAAGCTGCCTGACTCTCTGACTCTAAGATGAACTCTGATTCCAGTCGTTCTGCTCTTGCTTGTTGGCAGTGGACAGTGCCAAAGGCAAAGCTTTTTGTCAGCCAGTCTCCAGCTGGGGCATCTAACAGCTGCAAGGTGTTCCCTGGCACTCCAGGTGCACGTCTGCAAGCAGTGCAGACTGTTCTCTGCCCAGCCACTGCCAGAGCTTGCTTTGGATAAAGGTGGTAGAAGTACTGATGGGTTGGCAGTGGAGCAGTGTCCTTTTGTATGGCAAAAGGAAGGAAGAAGCCTCCACAGTGAGAACCAGCAGTGCTCTGCCAAGGGCACTGGAGTCTCTCTTTGGACTTTGACCCTCACAGTCCCTGTTTCACTGTAGCTAATCCCCAGGGCCCAGCAAGTTTCTGCTCTCCATTAATTTATTGGAAGTAAACCCAACAGCCAACAAAACCAACATGAAAAAAATTGGCCTGTGTCTGCTGCTGCTGCTGCTGCTGCTCTGTCAGCTCAGAATTGCCTGCTGAGATGTGTCCTGCAAATACTCTGCTGCTTCTGAGCTGCCACTGGTGGGTGAGGGAGTTGATTTGCAGTTTGAGTGCCTTAAGACTTTCATATCCAGGTACTGAGGTTTAGCAGAAGTCTGCTTGGGGTTTTTTGTCGTGGGGTGGGTTTAGCATTTTGGTTTCCCCTTGTTATTATTGCTGCCTTTTATTTTGCTCCTTGTGCTGCTGGTTGGGTTTCTCCAGCTCGGGACATCCCCATATGCTCTTGCTGTCTCTGGCAGCAGCACACCTCAGCGTGCCTGCTGACTTCTGTAACTCTGCTCTGCTCTTATTCCAGAGGTGACTTTAGCAGGTAGATTCAAGTAGGCTAAGGAGATGTTTTGAAAAGCAGAGAATTACTCTGTCCATTCCAATAAAGTATTTGAAGCTCCTGCTTCCATACCTAGGCAGTGATTGACCTTCCACACTGCAGCTGCTACAGCACTGTCCAGTTTATCACAGCACCCCAGAATGGCTCAGGCTGGAAGGGAGCTCAGAGCTCATCTCCTCCAAGCTCCCCACCATGCCCAGGGACACCTCTCAGCTACACTCAGCTGCTCAAGGCCTGGTGCTAGGAGATCAGAAGGTAGCTGCAGCCTTCAGAAGAGGAAGATGCCTTTGCTGAACTGGTTTAAAGAGCACTTGCACAAAGCAGGTGCAAGACCTGCTGGAAGTGGCCTGTTCTAAATGGTTTGCTGCTTTACCCTAAGCTGGTGCTGACCTTTTTATAGAAACAAGAATAACTGCAGCACTTGAAGGGGTCATGAAGAGCCAGGGCATGGGTTTGTCATTGCTGGCTGACAGTTGCAGCAAAGTGAGTTTGTGTTAGCTGTTGACTTCCTATTTTTAACTGCAGAGCTGCAGCCACGGGCGCAGCAGAAGCCTTCTTGAGCTCGGTGTGCAGCTTCTCCAGCTGGAAAGGATTTCTGCACAGGCTGACACTGCATCTGAGCCTGAGCTGCTTGTGCATGCTCTTGGTGGGCAGAGAGGAGACCAAGGTACCCTGTGAGGCTGTTCCTCTGGCAGTGAGAGGGGACAGTGAAGAGAACTGGCCTGGAGGGTGGATGTTGGGCAGCTCATCACCAGCCTGTGTGCAAACACAGAGCAGGCAAAGTGCACAGGGCTCCTGGTACCAGCTTCACTACTGCAGCTGGGAAAGTAGAGAAGCTTTCAGCTCTGCAGCCTCTCCCTCCAGTGCAGAGCACACGAAAAATGTGAATATAAATCCAAGTTACAAATGACTGCCCCAATGTGATGTGTGCCAGGCCAGTACAACTGAAGGTAATCAGTACCTGTGCAGCAGGATTGTTGTAGGAATCACAGACACTCTGGAGGCTATTCCCATAGGAAATGCTGTGTGACCTCTGCTGCCTCTGCTCTGTCATCTGGTTAGAAAGATCCCTGTGAAGGTATGGAGGAGCTGCAGGAGAAAGAAAGTCCCTAAGCATTTTGAATGCTGTGTCCACTGCTGGTGTCCCCAGCTTGAGAAGGGCACACAACTGCTGTAGGGGGCATCCAGAGGAGGACACAAAGATGCTGGCAGGGCTGGAGCAGCTCTGCTGTGAGCAGAGGCTGAGGGAGCTGGGGGGGTGCAGCCTGCAGAGGAGAAGGCTCCAGGGGCACCTCAGAGCTGCCTGCCAAGAGCTGAAGGCAGCCTGCAGGAAGGCTGCAGAGGGACTTTGCATCAGGGGGGCTAGAGACAGCCCAAGGGGCAATGGTTTGGAGCTGAGGCACAGCAGGGTGAGGCTGGAGCTGAGCAAGAAGTTGGGGAGTGTGAGGGTGCTGAGAGTGTGGCACAGGCTGCCCAGGGAGGCTGTGGCTGCCTCCTTGCTGGGGGTGGATGAGGCCTTGAGCAGCTGAGTGGAGCTGAGAGGTGTCCCTGGGCATGGTGGGGAGGCTGCAGGGGATCAGCTCTCAGCTCCCTGCCAGCCTGAGCCATTCCAGGATTTCATGCTAGATGCACATGGCTGTGACACACCAAACTGTCCTGGCTCTACCTGGACTCATCCTCCAGAAGTGAGCCACCCTGAGGGAAGATCTGAGCTTGAAGAAAATGCTCTGCTGGTAGTGGAGCTCTGAAATAACCTCTGGGCTAAACTCATCATGGGAATGAAACAGGAGAACCTTTGTCCCTGTGAGGATGCCAGAGCCCTGGAGCAGGCTGCCCAGAGAGGCTGTGGAGTCTCCTGCTCTGGAGCTTTTTCCAGACCCCCCCTCGAATGTGTGCCCTGCCCTGGCAGGGGCATTGGACTGGATGATCTCTGGAGGTGCTTTCCAACCCCTGACATTCAGTGCTTCTGTGACTGCACAGTAGTTAATGTTACAGCTCTAATGAATTTTTATCAATCTGCTTAAAAACTATCTCTGTTGAAAAAAAAAAAAAAACCTAAAATGAAATTTCCTTAATTGGTTTGGATATGCAGATTTAATGGCACGGTGCAGGTAAAGTTCCCAAGAGCAAAAGGGAATAAACACTTTGCACCCTGCTTAACCTTGTGAAAATGATTGAATTCACTGTGGGGAGGAAATAAAAATCTGTTTACAGGATAGTTTAAGCAATTTGATTTGACCTTGCAGTGGCTTTGGGAAATTGTAGTGTCCAGGACCTGTGTGCCTGGGGGAAGCTGCCCATAAACCATGTGTGCTGTGTGGAGAGGCACTGGCAGCATCAGGGGCGTTTGCCTCTGCAAGGTCAGCGTTTGCTGCTTCATCTCATGGCTTCAGATAGCTTTGGGGCATGGCAGCACCCATTTAGAATCAGCATCAGAGGCACAGATTCACAGCTTCTACTTCTGCCCTGTGTCAGCAGAGTCTGTTGCAGGTAGTTCACAGAATCCTGGACTGGCTCAGGCTGGAAGGGAGCTCAGAGCTCATCTCCCCCAACCTCCCCACCATGCCCAGGGGCACTTCATGGGGCATGGAACCTAATTTTCACACAGTTCTCTGCCTTTTCTCTCTGGAGATCTTTGTGATCCAGAGAGATCTACCTTTTCTCTCTGGAGATCTTCCTTCTGCAAGTCTTCCCCATCTCTGTGCTTCTCCTTTGACCAGGAGTGTGTTAAAGAACTGTCACTGGTCATAAAATGTCTAACATATGATAGAGTCTGAAAAATCAGTCCCTTAGAGCTGATCCCCTGCAGCCTCCCCACCATGCCCAGGGACACCTCTCAGCTCCACTCAGCTGCTCAAGGCCTCATCCAGCCTGGCCTGCAGCACCCCCAGCAAGGAGGCAGCCACAGCCTCCCTGGGCAGCCTGTGCCACACTCTCAGCACCCTCACACTCCCCAACTTCTTGCTCAGCTCCAGCCTCACCCTGCTGTGCCTCAGCTCCAAACCATTGCCCCTTGGGCTGTCTCTAACCCCCTGATGCAAAGTCCCTCTGCAGCCTTCCTGCAGGCTGCCTTCAGCTCTTGATTGCAAAGCAATGTGGAGCCTACATCACCTTCTGCCATTCACTGCAGTGACTCTGATGTGCATTCAATTAGGGCTCCTAATTTTAGTGTTAACATTTGACAAGATTGGTGGAAGTAGAGAGAGTGTAGAAGAGGGCAGGAACCACTTCAGTGCTGTGGCAGGTTGGGTGGCAATGAAGCTATGTATTTATTTTTCAGTTTGTGTCTGTTTGCCTTCTATTAAATAATAATGATGTGTTTTAGCTGAGCCAACAGTGTTTGCTGGACAGCTTATTCTTAATCATTCCTCTGTCAAGAGGCTGGAACGAGGAGCTCAGAATTCTTCAAATATTTGCTTGCCTGAAAATTGAATTAACTCACTTTCGGTTATTGACATTTAACTGTGCTCCCTTCTCTGTGTGTTCCAGTATGGCTTCATGGCTGTGGGATTAAAAAAAAAGCTTGCCACAAAAAGAGCATTTAGAAGTCACAGAGCCACAGAATGCTCTGGCACAGGCTGTCCAGGGAGGCTGTGGCTGCCTCCTGCCTGGGGGTGCTCAGGAGCAGGTTGGATGAGGTTCTCTGCCCTGGTGAGACCATATCTGGATTGCAGTGTGGAGCTTTGGACTCCCCATTCAAGAGGGATGGGGATCTGCTGGACAGAGTCCAATAGAGTCTGCCAGGCTGCCTGGGGGACTGGAACATCTCTGCTGTAATGGAAAACTGAGAGGCCTGAGGCTGTTCAGTCTGAAGAGGAGAAGGCTGAGAGGGGAGCCTGACCAAGGTCTATAAATACCTGAGGGAGGGTGTCAGGATAAAGGTCTCAGGCTCTCTTTGGTGGTGCCCAGTGACAGCACAAGGAGCAGTGGGGACAAGCTGGAGCCCAGGAGGTTCCATCTCAATACATGGAGATGCTGCTGTCTGGTGAGGCTGCTGGAGGCCTGGAGCAGGCTGCCCAGAGAGGCTGTGGAGCCTCCTTCTCTGGAAGCTTTCAACACCCCCCTGGCTGTGCTGCTGTGTGCCCTGCCCTGGGTGCTGCTGCTCTGGCAGGGGAGGTTAGCTCAGTGATCTCAGGAGGTGCCTTGCAGCCTGTAACCCCCTGTGCTTCATCTGACCCAACTGCTGAGGACAGTGCTTTGGAGAGAGAGCAGTGAAAGTCCTTCACTCAGCTCCCTCTGCAGATCCTGCCTGGGAGTTCTTAGTGCTGTGGCAGGGCAGGCTGCAGGATGGTTTCAAGTGCCTCATCTCTCCAGGCTGTAGCATTATTACCTTTACCAGCAAGGCATTATAAACCTCCAGAATTTAAAGGGAGAAACAAAAAAGGAAAAAGCAAAGCATCTGTCTGTAACACACAGCCCCCATCCCCAAATAACTGCCTGTGACTTCAAATGCCTGAAGAAGGGGAAGGTGGGGGATAGAGTGGAAGAGCTTCCCAAGCCTCTTGCTGCCCCAAGAGCAACAAATGAGCTGTGCTGTAAATAACAGGAGCCTTTAATTCGTGTGGGCTTGGCTCCCAGGCAAGCTCCCTCCTTCAGCTTAAGGTTATTTTTGTGTTCTCAACTCGGCATGGTTCTTTGTCATGCTCCTACAAATGAGGCTGAATGTTGCTGCTCTAATGACTGTGACCTAGCATCTTGGAGCTGTAACCTGGGAGAGCCCTGGAGAAGCAGTGCCCCACTCCTGCTCTGCATCCTGCCTGTGCATGCACCATGTGCCTGGGTCAGAGGTGAGGCACTGAGCTGGGCTCTCCCATGCCATCAGTCTGTCATCAAATAATAATTTGTCCCAGCAGTGTTAGTTTTGGTGAAGGCCATGGAGGAAGAGAGGGTTTGGATAAGTTTCAGCCAACTGTCTTGAATCCCTTTCTTCACCCCTGTAGCAGAAGTGCAGGAAGGCAGCTAGAGACAAATGCCTCTGGCAGCTCCTAACGCACCCTGGGCTTGGTTCGGTAACTGCATTTAGCTGTTACCAACCAGCAGGTAAATGATCGGGGCACAGAGAGCAGTTACCTGAGCCTTAAATGAAAATTGGATCTTTATTTGGCTGAGTCATTTCCCCAAGCAGTTAACGGAGCCATTTAGGGTGCTCCAGGTGCTGAGTGCGCTCCCAGCTGGCTCCGGCAGTCTGCCTGTGCCGATCCTTGCCTGAGCTGCTGCCTACTGGGTGTGAGAGTAACTTGCGGTAACAGTTCTGCCCTGGCTAATCGAACCAAGAGAGGAGTAAATCGCTGCAGCTTACACCTCTGACAAAGCAGCCGCCCTGGGCAAGGGCTACTGCAGCTGCTCTCTACCACGCCTGGGACTTTATTTCAAGCTGATGCCTTTCGCTGAGGTCTGATGATCCACACACTCCTGACCTGAGCCAGGAGCCTGCCTGGCATCTGCTGCTGCTGACTGAAATGCCAGGGGTCACATGTGCCACATCCTTCAGCGGCTGCTCTCTGTGCCTGCTCTCACTAACTCTCTGCAGCCACTACCTGTGCTTTGTGATCTTATTTACCTACCTCTACCTGCCGAGGGACCCTCACATCAACGCCTAGAAACTGGCAGCTTGGGTTATGTTGCAGAGATTAACTTCTCTTCCCCTTCCATGATTTGCCATGTGAATGGGCTGCCCAGGGAGGTGGTGGAGTCCCCATCCCTGGAGGTGTTGAAGCAAAGCCTGGATGGGCACTGAGTGCCATTGGCTAGGGCTGGGGGATAGGTTGGGCTGGATGAGCTTGGAGCTCTCTTCCAACCTGCCTGATTCTGTTCTATTCTATCTTCCATTCCTTTTCCATCCCTCATTCCACGACTCAGTCTGTCTTCTCCTTGCTCAGCCTGAAACTACTTCTTCCTGAGACCTTTCTCTCCCAGGGCTGTAATTTTTACAGTATCATTATAGAGTTTAGAGACAGTTTTATTGTGAGCAATAAATATTTGTGAGCAGGGTCAGGCAGGCAGAAATGGTGCCTGTGTTGTGCCACCAGCACATCAGGGAGGATGATCATGGTTAGAGGCCAAAGGCATCCCTAAACTGGTGCGAAACGTACAGCTCATTAATTGGGCAAAATAACAAAGCAGCAACTCCTGAATAAGTCGTGGCTATTTCAGGCACTTGGAGCACCTTCAGTATTTGAAGACATATGTAAAGGTGTGAGTCACATGGAAGTGGCTGTGCCACCTGCCACAGAGCTGTGGGCACCTAGAGCAGTGCTGGGAATCACACCCAGCACAGTGAGTGTGCCTGAGTGCATCTTCTAGAGACAGGAGAGGCTCTCAGGTGCCCTGGGTGCTCCTGCTCTGGCAGGGAGGTTGGGCTGGGTGATTTCTGGAGGTCCTTCTCCAACCCCAGGAGAGTCACAGCTTCTCAGCTCTGAGGCCTGCAAGCCTGGGCAGCCCATCACATGCTGCTCTTTGTTACCCTTTACAAGGCAGCAGTTCTTCCTCCTGCACCTGGTGTTTGCCAGCCTCAGGCTGTGCATGCTGCACTGCAAAGCCCAGCTCTCAGCACCCAACAGCTCAGAGACAGAACATCTCACACAGCACAGCTCCAGCAGAAGGCTGTGCAGATGCTGGGTTTAAACCCATTTGTACATCATCAAGGGTGGCTTCAAATGGCTTTTGGCAGCCAATCCACTAACTGACTGCTGGCCTGAGACTTGACTGGATTGGATTGGGTGTGGAAGAAAGGTTCCTGTGCCACCTGAGCTGGATTCTCTGGTCCTGCTCTGGCAGGAGGGTTGGACTTGATGATCTATGGAGGTCTCTTTCAACCCTTAACTGGGACCCATAACCTTAAACGGGTTATGAAGGGGGAGGGGGACAAAGTAATCACACC
>VWZI01001191.1:0-55407 GCA_013396835.1 Psilopogon haemacephalus
AAAATTGAATAAATATTTTTTTTTAAATCCAGCTAAAATTAGTTTAGCTGTGTTTGATTTTTACCTTTTATTTTTTCCATCTATGTAGGCAAATTTAGTCATGGATATGGAACTTGCCCAGCTTCTAATAGGTGCTTTTTTGACCTTGTGTTTTTCTTTTCCTGAGACATTATTTCCTTCAATGGAAAAAGTGTTGGCAGATCTCATCCCTCAGCTTAACTGTTCCAGTAGATCCTGAATCAAAAATGAGGTGCTCCAAAGTTTAGTGTGTCACCTGAATCATAGTGTGCCATAATCACAGTGTGCCTACCTGTTCTTACTCATTGGATTGTGGACCAGGAGTCTTTTCTTGGAGAGAGGCAAGGGCAGAAAGATTTTAAAGAGATGTATTCATATCCAGCCACCAAAACCTACTTAAAGGATGTCTGAGAAGGAAAACCTGGACATGTGAGTGTAATGACACTTCTGACTGTAGGTGAGTTTTAGGATTTGATGAAAGGACTGAAGGTTTCTGTTCTAGCTTTGCTGCTGGTTCAGCTCTGACCTGATTGTGAGTCTCCTTAGGCAGGTACTTGTTGCCATGTCATGGTCACTTTCAATCTAGAGACATGAGGGTTTTGTCTCATGCTGCAATTTTCAGGGCACGCTGACTTGAATGCCAGCTGAACGTGGAGAGAGGTAAGGTAGATGTCCCAAAAGCCAGTTTATTGGGGAAGACCTACACTGTCATGTGCACTGTTTGTTGTTTTGTCGAGGCTTGAAGCACAAAACCAGTCTCCCCATTTCTGTTCTTCTGAACAGTGGTGGGAGTGTCTAATCGTCTTGGTGTCAATAAATAAATAAGCAACCACAAATAACAGACACTTGAGCTTTGCTTGTAACTATGACAACTGTGTCCTTGACAACTTAAGTACAACCATGGAGTTTCCAATTACATCCTGTTCTACACAAAGCCGTTAGGGTGATGAGAGGTATCAACAGCAAAAGCTTGTGAAGTGTATTCTGGTAAAATCCATTTTGGTGGTGGGATAGACATTTCCATTTGCAGATGGCTGTCGCTTCTGTTGGCAGTGTTTGGTGGGGAATGCCTTTGTGAGCTGTACTTGCCAAGGACAAACTCCCCATTCTTTGGCAAGAGTCACCCTTTGCATGGACTTTTTTGGCTGTGCCTGTGAAAGTGGCATCAGAGGAGTGTTAAGTGTCCAGAAGTCTCTGATGAGTGGGTTGTCCTGCAGACCTTCACCATGGTCTCATCACTGTAGCGATCCTGGTATGTGGCCTTGATCTCGTGGGGTGCTTATAGCCACCTCTGCTTCTGAAGTATGAGGCTGTGGCCTTTGGTTGACCAAGCTGGGTGAGGAGCAGCTTCTTTCTGTTTGCTGTCTCATGAAGTACTAGGTGCTGTTATTCTCAAAGTTGAGGGTTTCAGCTCTGTTTTGTACTGGGTTTCTGCAGATGCTGGATGAAAAATCTATTGCCAGCCTTATGTGAACACTAGAAAGAAATTTTCTTGCAACTGCCTTGCAAGAGGATTTTCCTCTTCACATCATGATTTGAGATAGCCTTAGTTTACCTGTCACTGAATTCTTGGTGTTACTCTTAACAGACATCTCTTGCAAATGCTGTTATAAGCTAATTCAATCATTTTCTCAGAACTCTACCTTTGGAAAAATAGCCTGTGGAAGTAAAAGGGCTGATTGTACTTCATTGTGTGCACTCAGACTTTCATAGCTACGTGGTCTGTATTGAACTCTTAACTCTGCTTCTGGGACTGAGGGAGTTTCAGTTAAATACATCAACACACTGGCAGGATCCTTTA
Organism: Psilopogon haemacephalus; assembly: GCA_013396835.1. NCBI lineage: Eukaryota > Metazoa > Chordata > Aves > Piciformes > Megalaimidae > Psilopogon > Psilopogon haemacephalus. The sequence continues at coordinate 1,820 of VWZI01001191.1, forward strand.
TTTGTTGTTTACTACATTTAAGTGGCTAAAGCATTAAGTCAGGATTTCTAATGTCACCCTGTGCACCACCAACAACCACTGGCTGAGTCATTCAGTGTTTTCCTGATGTGATTTACTGGATGTGGACATTCCCCATCTCCCCAAAGGAGGGTGGGCTGGTGCTTAATGATTGCAGTATGTTTTCTAACTGTGAGTGCTGTATTCATTGAACCTTGTAGATGCAGATACCACGATGACATTGGGTCTTCATCTCACCCATATGTAACATTTTGTTGTGAAGCCGTGAGGATATTGCAGATTCTGGGATCTCCCTGAGCTGTTTTTAGCAGTAAAATATGTGAGCTGTGTCACCTAAATCATGAAAAATGCTTATTCATGAACCACTGCAAACCAGGAGACTTTCTCCCCCCCTTAACAAACGCCCCTGGATTTTTTTTTTTTCTTTTTTAAGATGAGTCCCTTCAATTCTTTTTTGTGTACCCCAGACACAGAATAGTATCTGTCAGAAGTTGATGGAAATAATGCCAAATTAACAACAAGAGATTTTCAGGAGTTTACAGGGTGCAGAATGTAGGACTGGTTAAGATTTCTCTTTCTACCTTGTCATGCTATTGCAGAGTGAGAGATGACAGAGCTTGGGCAGCATGAGTGATGCTGGAAAGCTTGTTGTTGAGTTCAGATGCTGCAGCCCTGCTCAGCTCTGTTTTTAGCAGCCTTTTTGTTTTTCCTCTCTTTCAGAGCTGTTTATCTCATCTCTTACCTACCATATGGCAGTCACTGCTTATGTGGTGGGGTCTGTGACCCCCTCTAGTGTCCCTGTCCTGGCCCTGCTATCCAGGTACTTTCCAACTTGACTGCTTTATTCCAGCCTGATGCTCTTCTAGGGAAGTTGTTTGAAGAGCCTTGATATGCAGGTATGGGAACATTGTGGAGGTTAGAAAGGAGCAACAAACACTGGTGGGAGGTAACACAGAAAACCAAACAATCGAAGGTTTATCATGTTGTGGGTATTTGTAACGGTGGTTGCAACTCATTGTCCTCTGAACGCCAAAGGAATTTACTTTTAATTCCAAAAAGTAAATCAGCTTTGCAGTCTTTCACCACTTCCAGCATGGCTACCTGAGTGCTGTAGTCCCAAGAGCCATAGCTGACTTGGTCTTTCTATATGCATTTTCTTCCACTGTTAAAAAAACAGATGCAGAAAATGCCGCGTCAAAGCATGCTGAGCTATGACCCGCAGAGCTTCCACACCTGTCTGAGAAACACCCAGCTTCCAAACCTTCCCTGCCAGCTCACCTCCAGGGTGCCAGGGCAAGCTGGAGTGTGGAAGGGTGACTTTGCTTTTGGGGGTATTCTGGTGCTGCTGGTGGCCTCTCAACGGAGAGGGGAACCGTCCACCCCATCTGTGGGATGGCAGAGCTTCAGTACCTTGGGCTGCTGCCTCTGTGTCCACTGGCAGACCTTGCACAGCTCACAAAGCAAATGGGCCTCACACCGTTTTCATGTCGAGATGAATCCAAGCGACCAGGACTGAAAGATAATTAGAGATGTGTTAAATTTCACAGCAATTAAGATGTAGGACAACGATGCCCTCGCTGCTGTGCATCATGGAAAAGTCAAGTGAAGGAAAGAGCAAAAAACGGAATGTTTTTGCCTTTAGCTCGCTGCTCTCCAGATAGATGTTGTGAAGACTTCTGGGGCAATTGCCCTGCAGCTTGCGCTGCTGTTTCTAAACCACCTAATTGTTCCTGGCTAAATGGGTTTGGAGCAGCTGAGGGACAGATGAATGTGCCCCCATGAATTTAAAACAGGCTTCTGTGTCTTTGGCAGGAGCTGGTGAGAAAGGGATGCAAATCTGCAGTGCTGGATTCTCCTGGTCGTGCAGTGTCTGTTTCACCTCTTTACCTTTGCATCCATCCCCGGGATGTTTTCCCAGGCAGGCTTTTTGCAGGCTGCAGTCTGAAGCACGAACGTCATGCTGCATTAGCTTCTCTGCTAGCAAGCCAGAGCATTACATGAACTCCTAGTTTGTGTGCTTCTGCTCTTGTATCTGAATCAAGTGCCCCTAAATGTTGGGGTATCTCTTTTTTTTTTTTTTCCCCAGAGTTTCCCTCTTAAGAAACAGTGTGGTTAGCTCACAGAAACAATGGGTCTTTATCTGTTCTCAGTGGGCTGCTGAGTGACCGTTGTCGTTCCTAGTAAGTAATTTTGCCTGTCAGAAATAATCATTCAGTGCAGAATTTGAAGAGCTGCTATTAAGGGGAAAAAAAAAAAAAAAGAAAAAAAAGACATCCAGTTTCACAATGTGCATTTTAAAAAAAATCTACATATTATTCTGCTTTGCCTGCTCACTAAACTGTGCTGAGCTTCCTCTTTGGAAAGAATTTCTTACTCAAAGGAGGTGACAGACTTAAAGTGCATTTTCCAATGCCTATCTTTATGTAATGCAAAACTACATACAGAAACAAGAGCAAATGTATTTGCAATTCTATCAGCAACATTAATGTCTTGACCAGAATAGCTGTATTTTGTGGAGTCTTCTGTAGAGATGGCCTTTACCTCAGAGTTGCCACTAGAGGAAAAACATTCAGAGAAGGCTTTTATGAATCTCTTTTGTTCTAGAAGAGTCTCGCTTTGAGGTCTGAGAGCCAATATTTAGTCACAAATCTGATCTACACCTTGCCCTTCCATCTCCCTTACAAACTGATAACCTGAAATTGGTGAAAGTGTTTTGCCTAGTTGTAAAGAACTCGGAATCTTAGGCAGGTGCTGTGAAGCAGCAGAGGTGATGGAGCGTGGCTTTGCTGCGGCTTTGACATGTGCCTGAGAGGTAGCTTCTGCTGGCTTGCAATCTGTGCTGCTGCTTGTGGGGCTAGAACAAGCTGGGTCTGTGGGAATTGATCAAGAGGATTATGGAGGCAAAATTCAGTTGGTTATGATGATAACCAAATAACATGTGCTTAGAGAAATGCCCCAATCACATTGGCTGATCTCTTGTGAGAGTGTGTGTGCATAATGGAGATGGAAGAGGAGTTAATTTTAATTAAACTCCCATGTGATATTACATGATTTATTCTGACTCTGGACTAGAAAAATGATAAAACATTTTATGTAACAACTGTCAAGGAAAATTAGGGCTAAGCTTCTTTATTTTCTTTTAACTTACTGCAGTTTGTTTTTTTTTTCTGGAAGTATTTCAGAAAGCCAGTACCATTTCCAAATATATGTTTTAGCTTTTTAGGAAAGGCTTTTACTTTATCTTAACCATTAAAGACTTCAGATAAACAAAAAAATAAGGGAAAGATGCAATGACATTCTGGGAGCAAGGACATAAGTGGTTCACCCAGGGAAGGAAGAGCAGGTACTGCTGAAGGGAAACTGGACACTGGCAGGTATAATGATGTAGGGTGAGTAGAAAGTATAGTTGACTTATATGTGAGGAGACATCTCATCATGGTGGGGAAGGTAGGTTAGTCAGAAGCAGAACAAATGCAGGAGATGGCTGAAGGGGATTAGAAGGACAAAGTGAACCCAAGTTGGTTGTGACTCCCTTCTGTTATAGGTATATCCACACCACTCCACTTTGTACTCCATGCGAGGCTTTTAACTGATTCCTGAAGACTTCTGTTAAGTAATTCTGTGCAGAGCAAGCTTAAGAAGGGAACTGTAGTCTGCAGAAGTAGAGACCAGATAAATAGCTCTAAGCAGAGGACACTGGTCAAGGTGGTTAATCATTGTGAGTGCTGCAGGGCTGATTCACCCTTTAACAGCTTTTTTTTTCCCCCACAGCGATAGTCTCACTGACTTAGGCTCACATTTGGGATTTTTTTTTTGGTAGAGGATAGTCATGAGATTAAAGAATTATGGTACTGGGATATTCCTTTACGTGTCGATTATGCAGAAATTAGCACAACTAAAGAAAGAATCTGAGAAGGAAAAGAATGCTCAATGAATTTAATTAACCTCATCTTAAAGATACTTTGTTCTGAAAAAAAAAATAAATAATGAGTTCCCTCTACAGTTCTGACCCAAAACCTTAGGATGCTAACCTAGCTTTTTCTGGTGTGCCCACAAATGTTGTGCAAGTGTTTGCTCACCTTGGCAGATTTCAAAATCCCTTGAATTTTAAATTGAATTCAGAGCAAACTAAGTGAAAGCGAGTGCTATGTCAGTTGTCTGGGAAGGCACAGGGAGTTCTCTTTGTACCTGAGCATTAATAGGGCCATGAATTAATAGATCTCCCTAGGCAAGGAGTTTTGTGCTTTCTTTTTGTTAATTTTGAAGAAGCTTAGGCTTGAAGGAAAGCATAATTGGTATCTTGGCTGAAGACCACACAGACATGAGATTCCTGATGCAGTAGTGTGGGGCAAGAGATACTTCCTATCATGGTAGCAATAGGTCCACTGCTTCCCTGCATCTAGTCCTCAGGATCTGTCTGCATGTTTTATGCATAGCACAGAAGTGATATAAGCAGCTTTCTGCTGGAAGATCAGCTCCATTCTCAGAGTGTGGTTGTGAAAAAGAACCTTTCCAGCACAACTATCATTTGGACTTCAAGTCTCAGTCCATTGGTGTTGGATGATCTACACCCACTGTAGAGTGGAGGGACATCCAGTGAGGGGGGAAAAAAGTCAGCTTAGTCATTGTATGGGCAGAGAAGGCCTCTTGTGTCCTGCAGAGATCCAAGGGTCCCACACTTCTGAGGTAAAGTTTGAGTTTAACCTGTGTGCTGTGTGCCTGTTTTATCCAGTTAGGACTTCCAACCAGGCTTTCTGCCCAGGTGATCCAGAGTGAAAAATGAGTCATGTTAATGTTCATGCTACTTGACTTTATAGAAAGATCATTTATATTTAACTGGCTGAGACACTGTCACAGAACAGCTGAGGGTGGAAGGGACCTCTGGAGGTCATCTGGTCCAGCCCTTAGCTCAAGCAGTGCCACCTAAAGCAGGCTGCTCAGGACCATGTCCAGTTGAATTTTGAATATCCCCCAAGCATGGTGACTCCACACTCACTCTGGGCAGCCTGCCCCAGCTTTTACTGTGCTTAGGTGGAGCTTACTGTATTTCAGTTTGTGCCTAATGCCTCTTGCCCAGTCACTGGACGCCACTGAGAGGACCCTGGCTCCCTGCTTGCTCCTTCTAGTCAGGGATTTATTACATATTGATGGGATGCAACCTGAGCCTTCTTCAGGCTGAACAGTCCCAGCTCTCACAGTCTGTCTTCACAAAGATATGTTTCATTGGTAGAAGCTTTTTTTTTTTTTTTCCAGGGTATTGATTTTATTTTACTTCCCAGTGCTTGTCCTGCTGTCTTTTTGGTATTGGATGTGATTCTTTTTTTTTCTCTTAAACTTGAGCCAAATTGAAATAACAGCTTGGCTTGAGAGACTGGCTGGAAATCATTTGTACAAGTTCAATGTACTTCGTGTACACAGAGGAAGCAGAGAAGATGAGCAAGGGAAAATAGGTAAAATGATCTCTACCTCCTGGCCCTGCTGTAGCTGAGATTTATCCTAGAAGTCATTTGCCTCAACAAGTCGTAGCAGCAGCCTTGTGTCTCAGTCCTCAGACTGCTCTGAATGTCAGCAATCATAGAATTCTAGAATGGCTTAGGTTGGAAGGGACCTTAGAGATCATCTACTCCAAGCTCCTGGCCATGGGCAGGGACAACTCTCAACTAGACCCAGCTGCTCAAGGCCTCATCCAGCCTGGCCATGAACACCTCCAGAGAGAAGACATCCACAACTTCCTGGGCAACCTCTTCCAGAGTCCCACTACCCTTGTACTGAAGAACTTCTTCCTAAGATCCAGTCTAAACCTACTCTCCCTCAGCTTCAAACCATTCCCCCTTGTCCTATTGCTAGACACCCTTATGAAAAGTACCTTCAGGTACTGGAAGGTAGCTGCAAGGTCCCCCTGGAGTCTTCTCTAGGCTGAACAACCCAAGCTCCCTCAGCATATCCTCACAGCAGAAGTGATCCAGCCCTTGGATCAACTTTGTGGCCCTCCTCTGGACTCACTCCAGCAGCTGTGTCCTTCTTATGCTGGGGACAGCAGAACTGGCTGAAGTATTGGAGGTGGAGGTCTCACCAGAGCAAAGGGGCAGAATCACCTTTCTTGCTCCTCTGGTCACACTCCTCTTGATGCAGACTAGGATAAAATTTGCCTTCTGGGGTGCACGAGGCAAATGACCACAATCCATCAGGGCTTGCTTTCAGCATCTTTGGGTTGAAATTAGCAAAAGGGGAAATTGAAAGGAGTGGCTCAGTAGTAGTGTCTGCAGCCATAGGGACATGAATAAGTGTTTGCTGTTCTTCTTTCTTTCAGAACATCAACCAGAAAGAAATCTCTCAAGATTGAAACTTTTTGAGTAAAGAAAAAATGGCCTCAATGTTGCTTAGTAGACAACTGACCTGTTGCCTGCAGCAAAACTCCAGACTACCTGTCTTTGGTAAGTGGGGCTTTGTATTTTCTTGTATTTGGTAAGCATTCACTTTATGTTAGTTTATCCAGAGCTGTTGAATGATGTTTCTGCATCTTGGATGTTGATGCAGTCATAGTCCAGAAGTAGCCGTCAAAGGTGCTGTGGTTTTATGGGTTTTAATTCTGCAAACAAGAACCCAGTTAATAATTTGCACTGTAAACATGCTAACTGAAAGAAAGCTCCTCAGCCCTTGGAACTCTGCTCTTAATTTGTGCAGAGATGAAACAGTCATCCATTAAAATCAGCCTGCTACAAGGTGTTACCCTCTCCATCTTCCCTTCTGAAGAGGTTTTGTGTGACTTCCATGAAGAGGATGTGTGTTTCTGCCTGGATTAAAGCTTACCACACAGCATCAAACTGCCTCCTCCTAAGTGGTGTGATGACAGATTCTTGCTTGGCCCCAGCTTGTAATGTAGCATGTGTATGAGTGTACTAAACTTACAGTCTCTGTGAAATAGATAACCAAAAGTCAATTTCTCTTGGTTTTGCTGGACAAAGCAGGGTAGAATCTAAGATCTGGCATGTCTTTTGTGTGCTGGTACAGCTGCATGTTTTTTTCTGTGCCCAAGTAAATATCAGTGTTTCTTCTCCAGCCCTTCTTCTGCAGTGCTACTGTGCTCCTGCTACTGGCAGGCAAACACAAGACCCTTCCATTTGCTCAGAAACTCAAATGTGATTGATTTCCTTTTGAATTACACAGTTTGGGGAGCTACTAACTGCATAAGGAACACAAAATCTGGTCTCATAACTAGTGTTTCAGAGCAGGATGGCTTCTACTTATGGCAGTGTCACACTTCTTGTCTGCTTTGTACAGGAGCAGTGCTTGGTTGGTCAGTAGTGGCCAATGGAAAGTGCTTGCAGCAGCCAGGCCTTCTGTAGCTCATTTGAGCTAATCTCATCTCAGTATCATTCAATGCTCCGTGTCCCTCCCAGTGCCTTGCATACCTCTGTGCTGCTTCCCAGTTGCAAAGGCAGATACTGCGGATGGGCAAGATGCTTGAGGTCAGATGCAGTCACTCTTCCTCTCTCACTGCTGCAGTGAGGGGGAGTACATCTTCAGTAAGAAAGAACTCTTGAGTTCTATCAAACCATCCTTGTGTTCAGGAAATGCTTAGGTGGGAAAGCCTCCTGAAATACTGAAACAAAGATTAGAGGACCTTGGCTGCAGGTTGGGTGACGAACCTTCTGTGTGGCCTTTGGGACTGAATGCTTTGTGTGTCCAGACATTAGAAAAGATGGAAGAAGAAGAGGACCCCTCACCAGAAGGAATGGTATCCTGGCAGGTTTTTAGACTCCAGCATTCATGGCTGACAGAATAAGCAGGAGGCTGTGATACCTGTAGCAAAAATCAGAGCTTCACACCAGTTTTGGTTTTGTGAGCCCCACCTAAGCCTTTGGCCTTTGCTGCTTTTAGGAAAGTGCCAAGGACAGTGTCCAGGAGCTCTCAGCTCCAGAGTGCTCTCCTCCAAGGTATTTTTGAGCACTCAAGTCCACAACTTTACAGACTGAAAAAAGAGCCTTGTACTTTACTCCCACAAAAATCCTGTGGTGCCATTGGGTCTGCTGATTTGTTGTTTTGGGTTTTTTTCTCAGTGGGTACTGAAATGACAGGGTTTGCCAAGGGGAGGTGGAGGTGGAGAGGAGGAGAGAATAGATTGCCTCTTGGTAGAAATCTGTGTCTGTGGGCTGTCATGTTTCAGTTGTGTGTGTGCATTAAGCACAGTAATCCTCTTCAGCTCAAATCTATGGCAGATTTATTTACAGAAGGAGTTGGGTTTTTTTTTTTTTGGTCCTTGATTATTTCTGATTTTTTTTTTTTAAGTAAGTGTGGGAGTTAGCATTGTGCTGGCCCTGAGCATGAAATAAACCAGTTACTGACAAAAAAGCAGCATATGGAAGATAAGGATGTTGGCAAGTTTGCAATGGTTGTAACAAAGAATTACATGCACTCTCACTGTTGTAAAACACACAGGAACAAGAGTAACTAAGCTTTATATTAATCAAAATACTTCTAGCAATGTTTTCTCTAGCTGTATGTCAGGGACAGTTTTTAATTCTAGTTAAGATAATTTCATCTCTGAGTCTTTTAAGGAACATGGGACAGAAGATGAGCATCTGGTCAGAGAATCACTTTTCACTTGACTGTTGCTTGTAGTGTTCTCATTACTTATACAGTGCTAGCCCATGGCAAGATAACTAGAAAGGGGAAATGGAATTTATTGAAGCTGATCAAAATGCAAATGCTACAGAAAACATGGGAAGGTTATATACAACTTAAGTCTTCCCCCAAAATGTGAAGCCTGTAAGCCTTAATCAGCTGTAGATTTATTTCCCTTTTGTATTTAATCTGCTAAATAGTTAGACCTTGAACGTAAAGTTCACAGATTATATCTGGTTGGAAGAGACCTCCAAGATCAGTCCAACCTTTGACCCAGCACTGAAGGGTCAACGCTGAACCATGTCCCTAAGTGTCAGGTCCACAGGCCACTTGAACACCCCAGGGATGGTCATTCCACCACTGCTCTGGGCAGCCCATTCCAGTGTTTGAGAACCATTTCAGTGCAGAAATATTTCCTAGTGCCTACAGAATGTGAAGGGTGGCAGAAGAAGAGCAGAGTGAGCAGCCAGCCTAACCTTTTCTTACTAAGCCTCCTGCATGGCACTGTTGGTGCCAGACAGCCAAGCTGTGGGGCAGAGGCAGCTGGAGAAGAGACCATGAGTTCTGGTGCTCCTGTCAGCCCTGTGTGCTGCAAGGTGATCACAGCTGCTAGTCTGAATGGGCACACTGCTTGCACTTGGTGCCAGCTCTGGTTTTACCAGCTGTGCCACCATGCTAGGAAAGCTGTTCCATTTGTGTGCTTTGGAGGCAGGTGAAAGTGCAGCTGGTTGTTAGGGTAGGACCATAATGATGAGGACAGGCTGGGACATGCTGGAGCGTGTCCAGAGAAGGGCCACAAGGATGATCAGAGGGCTGTAACACCTCTGCTATGAGGACAGACTGAAAGAGGAAAGAGTTGGGGCTGTTCAGTTTGGAGAAGAGGAGGCTCCCAGGGGACCTTATTGTGGCCTTCTAGTATCTGATGGGGGCCTACAGAAAAGCTGGGGAGGGACTTTTTAGGCTATCAGGTAGTGAGAGGACTAGGGAGAATGGAGCAAAGCTGAAGGTGGGGAGATTCAGATTGGATATGAGGAGGAAGTTCTTCCCCATGACAGTGGTGAGGCCCTGGAACAGGTTGCCCATGGAGGTGGTTGGGGCCCATTCCAAGGAGGTTTTTGCAGCCAGGCTGGATGAGGCTCTGTCCTACCCACTAGGGTAGGGTATCCCTTCCCAAGGCAGGGGGTTTGGAACTAGATGATCCTTCCAACCCTGGCTGATTCTATGACTCCAGAGGTCTAGATTTGGTTTCCTACTGGTTACCCTAAAGGATTGAATTAATCTTTGAAGCTTGAACTGAAAAGCATGCCAAAAGGTCAGTCTTCTGCATTGAGATAGCACCAGGTTGCATTAGTACATGCCCACGCCCTTCTTGGATGCCGACCTGTTCATAAAGGCCCTCAGCAGTGCAGCTTCTGCAGCCTCCCTGGGCAGTCTGCTGTACTGCTGAACTGACTTTACCTCTCAAACTTTTTCTAATATTTAACTTAAGTTTCAAAACAGGAAAAAAAATCGTTACTATTTGTCCTGCCCTCAAAGGACCTGGAAACTGGAATGTTTATTTTTTTTCTTTATGGAAGCCTTTTATGTATTTGAAACCTGTTACCTCCCCCTAGACCTCAGTTGTTTTTCAACTGGTCTAAATACTGTTTGTATCTCTCCTCACAGGTCTAGTTTTCCTCCTCAAGTTTCCCTGCACTTTTATTGCAATTCTCTAAATGGACTAACTCTGCCTGAGGCTGTACCTTGCCTATTTTCACTTGTTCCTTATCTCTCTGCAGAGGGTAATGGTTTCTGTCATGGGTGTGCTGCAGTAAAGCCTGAGAGATACTCCTAGAATCCCCATCACAGTTGGAAAGCCATAAGAAATATTTTACATTCACTCCTACTTTTGTCTCCAGCATTAACCCTTGCTAAGACTTTTTTTTTTTTTTACTTCTTTTTTTTTTCTTTTGTTCACTTTGTACATTAGGAGCTCCTCTAGGAAGTCAAAGAAAACAATGTGCATATGGGTAAGGGATGCTGTAATGGTTCAGGAGTTCATATAAAAACCTGTTCTCAGGAGACTCTGTTATAAGACTAAGAGGACTTCAGTTCCCAATTCCTTGAGTGAGTGTAAGGCCTTTGATGTTCCCATCTAGTTTTCTTGTCTTTTCTGTGCTATAAAAGGGCAGTGCTGACTGTTTTCCCACCCGGGCATTCTTTGTGACTGTTCATCTCTAGAGGTGTCTCTTAGTTGTTAACTCTTGACTGTTGTGCTGAAATGAAGAAGGATGCTGTGACTGATTCCAATCACAGGACTTACAAGAACACCAGAAGCTGGATGCTCCCATGACTCTGCCCATGCTGTGCTGTGCTGCTCTGCCCATGCTCATTTTTGCAGGAGCTTCCACTTCTGTACAGCCTGTTTGGTACTGATTTTTACCTTTGTCTGTTGGAGAATCCTGTTCCAATAGAATCTCCACTGTGCATGTGGGAGTACTGAAACACAATCTCATGTGGAAGAGCTTCTGATCTTGCAGCATAAGCAGTCTGTAAATAGCACTCTCATTTTTCACAATATTATGCAAGAGTGATGTTCCTTTTCCAAATGTCTCTAGCTAGCCTGGCCTTTTGCCATTCCATTTCAAGATCTGTTAGTAACAGATTCTACTTGCAACACCTAAAAGAGGACTTGGGGGAAATCAGTCCTCCTACTTTTTGGCTGTCAAGGCCTCCACACTCTAAAAATGCTGTCTGGAAGGTGGCTTGACAGACACTGTGGAGCAGGAGTTAAAGGCATGCAAGGGAGGTTGCCTTTCTGGCCTTGCACAGGGCAGCAGTGCTGTGGCAGGTGTGAAGTCTCTCCTCAGGGACTGAAGGGCTTTCACTTTACACGCCTGCCCAGCAAAACCCTTAGATTTGAGAGATCTGCTAGGCCAGCATTTATTTTCCCCTATCTTTTTTCCTTCTCTCTTGGGAAGTTGCCTCTCTTATGACACTGGTGTAATTTCAGTGCCTCCACTGGCATTTCTCCCAGGTTATGGTCAGTTCTCATGCACTCAGGAACTGTGTTTATAAGAAAGTTGCTTGTGGTAAGACATCTCAGGCTTAAGCACTTTCTTTCTAGCCCTGTGTGGGACCTGGGTCTTGTTAGCAAAGGTCACTACTCAGCACAGAGGGCTGCTAACAGTAGTACTCTGTGTCTACCACCACCACCTGGTGGTAAGTAAGCTGGACTTACATGGGATGTGTTGCTATAGCAATGTGGGACTGGGTTCAAAACTGCTGAGGGAAACACTTGTAAGTGATGAGGGCAGCATGGAAAAGAGAGATCGGAAAATTATCTTTACTGTCTGCTCACAAATTATAACATCCTGCTGGATGAAGAGGAAGGATGTGATCATTTGCTGATGTTGTTTGTTTGGAAAGGTGATGTGTGTTACATGGAGCTTTGAGAAGCCCACAACAAGCAAGAAAAGCAAAATTTAATTTGCCATACCCACCTTTAAATGGGATGGGTAGAAAACTCTCTGCAAATTATTCAGCTAATGTGCTCTCTGATAATTAAGTTCATTCATATGTCTATTTTTTCACTTTGCCCTGATGTGAAGAGAGCTTTGTCAGGGAGGAGAGGGTCCTGTTCTTGGTCATGTTAGCTAAATGTAATTTTGAATCCTTCTTAGTGCTGCTGCAGAGGTGGACACTCTGCTGTAGCCCATTGGTTCGGCACACTTTGAAGATGAGTTACGGTCATGTCATTTGGTCCTGTTGGGAAGATAATACAACACAAGAAACCCTTTTTCTGTTGCAGCTTGATCACAGACCTCAACAGAAAGTCAGTGGATTGATTTGGTCCTTTGGCTCAAGAGTATAACTTTAAACATCTAGGTTCTGATTTACACACAAGCTAGAGTGCAATATGAACTGAAGAATACTAACAGACATTTTAAAATCTATTAAATTCCCAAATAACAACAACCCAAGCCCAAGGATTTGTTGGAGACGTTCAGCTCCCTCATTTGGGGAGTTAGGGGTCTCACTTAACCTCTGTGGTATTTTGTGTTCTAGATCTTTTATTCCATAGGGAATACTTTTATTTTTTTGCCATGTTACATAGGAAATGCTGTTAGTTCACTGAAGAACCTGCCACTAGGGATTGCTAATTCTTGAAAATACCTTGCTTGGACATCATAAGAATCTCAATTTGTATTTGTCCCATCTCTGCTGTCTTTTGGAGAGGCACAGTGCAGTGTTCAAAACCAAGACCTGACATGCAAATGTCTAAGCTCCTGAGTATCAAATTTAAGCAGCCTGAGTGACTTCAGGGTTTCTTTTGCAGGCTTAACTTGATATTAAAAAGTCATGTGGGTGAAGTTGTAAAGTATGTGGAGTACATTCAGAATGGAAATAACTGCAGTGTGCTTTGCTCAGCTGGCTACTGGGGGATGAAGCAGTACAGTGGCTGAGCTGACTTACTTGCATCATTAGGAGAACGCCATACCTGGGGTAGGGGGAAGCAAGAGAGACAGAGCGTGACCTTTGAGCTGAAATCCTCCTCAAGGCAAAACAAAGCAGGTATTGATGTGGCCATCCACCATGGGGTGCCCAAGTGCTTGAAAGAGCCTTTGCAGGGCAGGGAGCTGCCCCCGGAACCGGGCTCTGTGTGCAGGGCCACAGGCTTCTGGAAGCAGGAACCCGTGTCCGGGGGTTATTTGGGGTCCAGAGGACAAAGAGTTGCAGAGCGTCCAGAGTAAGGGCTGCCAAAAGCTGGTAAGTCTTCATGCAGGGAATGGCCAGACAGACTTTCAGCAGGACTGTCTGAAGGGGAGCAGTGCTGTGGCAGTACCTCTCTGCTCCCTCAGCCTGGCAGCATTAAGACAGCAGGAGTCTTCAGCCAGTGAAACCTGCTGGGCTTCCTTTCGTTTGGTCTTCACGGGCAGCTGGGCAGGTCCCTGAGCACGGAGGTACGATTAGGCTTTAAAAGCCTTCAGTCTTCAGCCATGTGGCAATAACTAGTTTGTTGTCTTGCTGTTAAGATGCTCCTAGAGGAGAAGAGCTTGCTACAGGTGAGTGCCAGTGACTCCCACAGCCTGAGCCCGGTGCATGAACTGCCCATTTAGCCTGTCACTAACAGCTCTGATCAGAGGCCCCACTTTACTTGAAGAGTAGAGGAAGAATGAAAAGGAGGGAAGCAGGGGAGCCCCTATTTCTGTGTTCTTAAAATTTGGGTTGTTTCATTTATTTGTAACGAAGCCTGTGAACAGGTATGCCTGTCTGATGAGTAGTGAAGTGGGCTCTTTGGGATAAAGCTCTTGGCCTTGCCAGCAATTCTGTGAGTTCATGTCAGTCATTTCTCTTATACCCTCAAAGGGAGAAGGGCTTCATTAAAATATAAGACATTTCAGGCTTAACTTTGGTTTTTGCTTCTGCCATCAAAGTCTTTGTTAATATGTCGTGATTTGGGGGAGGGTTGAGGGCTTTATGCTAGCCTATATTCTTCATCCTTTACTTAAGGGAAGGAAAAAAACCCTGCTTTTCAAAATCCTTTAATCTGGCCACACAGGGCATTTTCATTTTATTTATGGCAAACAGTTCCTTCAAATTCAAACCACAGCTTTTGCCAGGGCCAGGAGGTATCAGGACGGATAGATGGCTCTAGCAGCCTTGTACTGGTGTTAATGAAATAAGAGGGAAACAAGTGTATAAAATTAAGTTTGTGTCAGTGAATCAGCTTAGAAATCTCTTGCCTGTAGAGCCTGATGACATGTAGCATGATCTTACAAAGCAGGGGGTTTGGTCTTGGTTTGTTGCACAGCCTGGCTGATGGAAGCAACCTCTTGTTGATTCATAACAAGATAGGACAACAGTAAAACATTCCCCCGACGAATTCCCTGTTGTACAGCTCTGTGAATGTGTTTTCTTAGGGGAGACTGTGCCCTTGGCAATACTAGAGAACTCTGACAGAAATAATTAAATTCATGTTTAATTTAGAATCCTCATCTGTTTAAAATAATTCACAGATTGTCCTTTAGAGCAGTGGAAAACTTCACCCACACCTCACAGGCGATGCCTGGGAAATCTTTCAGCACTGGACCCAGTTTTAGAGGCTGGCAGTTGGGCATCTCACATGTTTGCAGGAGTTGCTTGGTTATTAAGAGCACAGGGAATCTTTAAATTGCTGTCCAAACAAAGGCATTTTAATGAGAAATGAGTTACACTGACTGAGGCAGGCAGCATGCCTGCCAGAGCTGCTGCTCCAGGTGGAAGCACCGTGGAGAGGAGTGGAGGGCACACAGTGGCACAGAGTCTCTGGCAGCAGAATACTGGGCAGGGCTGGGGAGGAGGAGGGCGAGGAGGACATTGTGTGGGTGTTAGGGTTCACCTGCCTTTAATTGCAGCCATGTCAAATGATTCCCAGTATGCTGCTGGGTTTTCATCTCATTCCCTTTACTATTGCCTATCAAAACACCCTGGATATTCTGAACTTCTCTTGGTACTTTCTCATTTATCATACCAAGTAGGACCTAGAGCCTGATGACAGGGGAAAGGAAGTGTTAGCTGCTGGTTTGCTGTGATCTCCACCCAGGAAAGTGCAGGATGCACAAAAGGAGTTAGTTTGGGCTCTTTCTTTTTAAACTTCCTAGTGTGTCTACTAAATCTGCAGCTTTACTGGCTATGAATTGTGTAGCTTCTGATCTTTCACATGCAGTAGGATTTTTTTCCAGCAGAGCAGTTGTCATGCAGTCTCCAATTTCCATGAACACCAAACAGAATGACACAGAAATGAAGTGGCATTGCTGTAACAAAACCTATTAATAGCTTTGCAGAGAGGCAGTGACGCATCTCAGATGGTAGGGGCTTGAAATTAAAGCTGAGGAGAATAATCATCTTTGCAAACTAAGTGTGCCCAAAATGAGCAGTGAATTGAAGTGCTCAGAGATGCTTTCAGAGGGCTGCGGTTTTTCAGATAAACTTGCTTAAAATCAGGCTTGCTCAAGACATCTCAACTTGGGCTGACACAGACATAAGCAAATGTCACTGTTGGAAATTTTGGCCAAATGGCTGCGTTCAAAACATTGCTGAGCAGTGTCAGAGCACACCTTCTGTCTGCCTTCGTTTGGTTTAGTTGACAACTTCTGTAGGGTGTTTGTGAAACAGAGCTCTGGCAGTGGGAGGTGGTTATGGATGGAGTGCCAGGGGCCTGATGCTGCCTGGGGATCCCAGCAGCACTCTTTAGTTGCGGCTTGGCTTTCTGCTGGCAGGGGAGAGTGCAAAGGATCTTCATCTGGGGCTATCCAAGTGGCACCAACTTAAAAATGCCTAGCACAGACTGAAATAAGTTATGCCCTCATGTTTGGGTGTTGATCTGGTCAAAGCAGAACTCACCAAAGTTAAGCATATTGACTTTGTCTGGTTCTGGTGTCCCCAGACACAGAGCTGCTGGAGTGAGTCCAGCAAAGAGACGCAAAGATGATCCGTGGGCTCAGCACCCCTGCTGTGAGGATAGGTTGAGGGAGTTGGGGTTGTTCATCCTACAGAAGACTCCAGGGGGACCTTATAGCTGCCTCCCAATACCTGGAGGGATCCTGCAAGAAGATTGAGAGGAGACTTTTCAAGCAATAAGACAAGGGGGGATAGTTTTAATCTGAGAGAGAGTAAGTTTAGACTGGAGCTTAGGAAGAATTCTTCAGTACAAGGGTGATGAGACTCTGGAATAGGCAGCCCAGGGAGGTTTTGGATGCCTTCTCCCTGGGGATGTTCAAGGCCAGACTGGATGAGGCCCTGAGCAGCAGAGTCTACCTGAGAGGCATCCCTGCCCATGGAGGAGAGGTTGTAGTAGATGATTTCTAAAGTCCCTTTGAACCTAAGCCATTCTATGATATTCTGCAGGATGAAGACTTGCAGGTGCTCCATGACAAAATATGATGGCTTGGAACTTATTTTAATTCAACACTGACCACAGTGTACAGAGCAAGTTCATAGTCTCCTGCTGGTCACCTTGGTCAAGCTCTTGAGTCTGTGCTTCCTTTGTTGCGAATGTACAATTCCTGTATTGTCCTGGAATCCCCTTACAGGCCCATGCATATCTGGAGTACATACTTGCCAGAACTGCCTCTGCCACATGATGTATGCCTAAACACTCTTTTGAAGCAGTTGCTTCAGAAAGGGATGCAGACCCTGTAACTGATGAAGCACAAAAAGATTTTGCCCCTTGGTTTCATTCTGATTCCCCAGTTAGACACATGGATGAGGAGCAGCAAGGTCAGAGGCAGGATCAGACAGAAAACTGTCACTACTTCAGACTTGGATTTCAGAGCTGCATATTTTAAACATGGCCATTTACCTCTCTGAGACCATTCTTTCCCAAACACCATTCTTAGAGCTACTTTAGAACATGGCAATGTGTTTTACCTGTGAACTCCACCAGGCTTTTCAGTTGTTACTGGCAGCAAACACAACAATGTCTGTATAGGAGGGGAATTTACAGCATAACAGAGAGAGCCAGCAACAGAGAAGGGAACAGATGTGCTTAGTGCTGATGGCCTTTACAGCAGCATTTGCCTCTTTCTCTAGGGTTGCCTTCTCATTTCACTTGAGTTTTGTTTTTTAAAAGCCACTTCACTGTATCAGTTTTATTTTAACACTTGTCAAAGGTGAGATATTTACTTTGCTTCAGAGAGTACAATGTAATTGGTCTCATCTGCCAGGTGTTGTCATAAGGTGTGATTATTTATTCTTAGAGGAGAGCAGAGAAAATATGGTTTGTACTCAGATTTGTGCTGTTTCTCACAGGATGCAGGTATATCAGTCAAGCTGCAGCTAAAATTGATGTGGATTTTGATTATGATGGACCTCTAATGAAGACAGAAGTTCCTGGACCACGATCTAGAGTAAGTTCCCAAAGTACAGTTGCTTGTATTCTATTTCTGCTCAGCCGTGTTTAACTTGCTAGAAAACAGATTTCATTCCAAGCTTACATTTTATATGAACAAACATCACACCATCATTTCACAAGAGTCTATGCCCACTTTTATCAAGACTCTTGAGAATGAGAGGCCCGTGAATGAAATGCCCCTCTCGAGAGAGATGAATCTCAGCTGCCAATTTCCCCCATGAAGCAGCTGAAAGCAAAAGAGCATCAGTCTGAAGAAACACCCTGTTGAGGCTTGGTTACTTGTGCTCCTGCAGAAACAGAACCTTGGCCTTTCGTGATGTGAAATACTGCTTTGGTCTTGAAATGAAGCAAGGGTTTCAGTTTCCTGTACACTGTTTTCCTCTGGCTGGGTGTGTTGGGTTGTATTCTGGTTTGAAAGGAGCTGTCTTCCTCCAAGCACTGTGCCAGTGTCCCTTCTGGCCGTCTCGGGTTTCACTCTTGTTTTCTGTTCAGTTGATCAACATAGAAGAGGCAGCTTTCTCTTTTTGGAGCTATACAAGGAAATTGTGTTTTGCAGCCCACATAGCTCTGCATGCCACAGTTACTAGTTGTGACTGCAGTATTTGCCAGATTCACCATGGAAGTTGGTGTGGCAGAGGTGCCTGCTGAGCACACCAGACTGCGAGTTTTGCATGTGATCTCACAAAAGAAACGTGCATTCTTCTTCAGCTTCTGGTCATCACACCCCTGACACTCTTTGATGTTTGCTTTTCTGCAGGAATTAATGAAGCAGCTGAATGGCATGCAGGTAATATGTCAACTTTTCTGAGTTTGGGGGGGTGTTAGCATTGAGATTGCAGAACTTGTGTTCAAATCTCATTTTGTATGTTTAACTCCATATAAAAAAACCACTGAGTCTGGGTTTCTACCCTGAGCATATCATGTATGCTTTATATCTGCATTTCAAGCAAATCTTTTATTACACTGTATTTTTAATACTGCAGAATTATTTTGCTAGGATCAGTGATGTTTCTTTTGAGTTGTTGTGAAATGGCCATTGAACACACAGGTATAGCTGAACTATGTCAACCTAAGTGCATGCTGCCTTCCCAAGATGAGCATTTCCTCAAAGTTTGTGCTTCATCTCTGTAGAAAAATAGTCCATCCTTGCACTTCTAACAGTCCTTCTACAGTTAATTCCCTGACAGTGAGTATAATGTGTCTTTGCGTCCTATCATTAGGTATTTTGATCAGGTTAGTTGCACTTTCCTCCATGCTGCTCCTTTGCAAAGCATTAATTGTTTGGGTTTTTTTCCCTCAAGAATGCAGAAGCTGTGCACTTCTTCTGCAATTATGAAGAGAGCCGAGGGAACTACCTGGTAGACGTCGATGGCAACCGCATGCTGGATCTCTACTCTCAGATTTCTTCTGTCCCAATAGGTAGAAGTCAGCTGTGTCAAAACTTTACTTCGTCCTCAAGCTGTTTTCTTATCTTAATTACTGCAAGAGAAGTTGGTTGGTTGGTTAACTAAAAAAGCCAGATCTGACATAATGTGTGCCTTGTTGTGAGCAGGGTGCACCTCAGTGCTGGCTGCTATCTACTGGTGGCTTTGATTAGCTGAAGAAACTACAAATTCAGTAGGTACAGCTGACTTGAGTACATAGAGGTTCTCCAGGAACCACTAGTATTAATCTTCATTTGAATATGCAAGTTCTGCCATTGAGTTTGTCTTTGTTTGCTTGGATTTGTGTACTTTGTGATTCTGTAACAACAGTGTGTTACTGGTTTAAACATTAACAAACCTACTTAAACATTTTAACCTTAAACAATGTGCTTTAGTTAACATTTCAACCTCTATAAAACCAAAAAGGGGACTTGGCCATTTGGACTCCAGTAGGATGAATCAAGACCTGGGGTGGTGTGTGAAAAGAAAGGTGGGAGGTCAGCTGGGCTAAGTGACCAAACAATGAGCTTGTCAAGGGCTTTGGAAAGTCAGCTGAAGTACTCCAAGAAGGAAAAGCTGCAAGGCAGAGATGCAGGGCCCAAATGCAAGAAATGTAGGTTTCAGTAGGTGTTCAGTTTGTTTGTTCCTTATCCAGGGTTCCTCTAAGCTGTGTAAAAATACATTTCTGCAGAAGCCTAAGGTGCTGGGGCAATTTAAAAGGTAGATGATGTGCTATGTATAGCAACAGTGATGGCTCAAAATCACCACTGCAGGCCTCCTTTTTTGGGAAACAGAATTTAGTGAAGTTCAGATCGCTAGTAAGTTTTTTGTCATCTAAGACCTTGTGACTGCAGTGGGGTTTCAGTTATCCCACTCTTCTTTGCAGTTAATAGTTTTGC
This sequence comes from Psilopogon haemacephalus, assembly GCA_013396835.1. Taxonomy (NCBI): domain Eukaryota; kingdom Metazoa; phylum Chordata; class Aves; order Piciformes; family Megalaimidae; genus Psilopogon; species Psilopogon haemacephalus. The sequence continues at coordinate 21,661 of VWZI01001191.1, forward strand.
TCTCATGCAGTATCTCAATAAATGTGTCCTCATTGTTCAGAACTTCTTCTCATCAGCACAAGTTGAGGGTGTTTTTTTTAGCTTTTAGAGGTTGCACTGCATTACTTTTGCCACTACTAGTGTGGAGATAGGGGCATGATGCTTGCATGCCAGTGTGGAGATAGAGGCATGATGTGCTTGCATGCCAATGTGAAGCTAACTTCAGTGGGATTACATTTTGGGTTTCTAGGAAAAGAACTGCATTTAGTGCTCAAGATCCTCCCCCTCCTAAGACAAGAAATGGTGATTTGGAGGAACTGGTGCATGGTGATGAAGGTTGTAAAGACTGCACTGAGACTTTCTGACCTAGGGCTTGTTGGTGGACACACTTCTTTTGCTACAGTTTTTGTGTATGGAATTTTGATATTATCAGGAAAATCTTTTCTAAATGGAGAAGGACTTTTGTAGTTTACTTTCTCTGGTTGATTGAAACTAGTTACATAGATATGAGAGTCACAGAATCATAGAACTGTAGGGGTTGGAAAGGACTTCCAGAGATCATCTAGTTCAGCTTCCCTGCAGAGGCAGGTGTCCAGTGTCTGTAACTAGTTCCTCCTTCCTGGGGTTCTTTGCCCTAGAGGACATGTTCCTCAGTCGTGAAAGGAACTATAGTCCAGTGCCTCATACAGCTGCTCAGATAATGGCTCTATGATGTTTGGTGACAAGAAGTTAATGGAAATTTAATACTTAACAGGCAGACCTCAATCTAAGCGAACACACAGCACTGGCTGATTCTTTTAAGTTGTACTGAATGACAAGAGTGATTATCTGAAGCTGCAGAGCTAATAATGTCCCTCTTGATGACAGTTAGGTTCTAGACTGAGACACCAAAACAAGATCACAAGGTGCTTGCTAGTCCTCTGTGCTTATCTTTCTGCAAGTAAATCCAATAAAGCCTTTTATGAATCTGTCAGGACTCCCCAAGATTTAATAATGATCTGCAGCACTAGAACATATTTATCTTCAGAGGTTGAGAGGTAATAAGTGCCTGTGCGGAGAGATAAGAATTAAAGTATAAAAAATCCTCTAGGCAAAGATGTTCTGGGCTGTTTCTTGCTGAAAAACAAAACTTTAAAAGAGTTTTATACCACTGGGTATTGGGGAAGGTATAGCATAACATACTCCTAGTGCTGTGTCTAATCCATCTCTGATGATGTTAATTTTTACCACAGGGTATTGGGGAAGGTATAGCACAACATACTCCTAGTGCTGTGTCTAATCCATCTGAGAGTCACAAACCCCACGGAGCCAAATGCAAGATGGGATTCTATCAACATGTTTACTAGCAAACACCCTGGATAGCAAATGAAACAATCTGCTTTTCAGTGCTGGGAAGGTCTATTTTTGTTTAGGGAGATGCAGAGAGGTGTAGTTGGATGTTATTGACAGCAGCCTGCTGCTCACTTCAGATGCATCCTATGGGCTTTCTCCCACTCGTTTTTTCAGCAGCCTCTATTTTTTTCCCTCTTGTAGACAGGCAGAGTCCTAAGCCTGGAGGATGTGTGCTTTCCTGCCACGTTGATCTGGGCACACAGCAAGAGTGATGAAGCAGGTGTTTGTGTATTAAGAGCCAACTCTGTCACTTTTTATAGGGATGTGTTTGAGAGTGGTTTTGTGAAGCTACAAACCCTTGCATTGGTCACGGCAATGAAAAAGCTCCTGTCTGCCATCTCAGCCTGGAGTTTTTCGACTTTGTCTGCCAGAGTTATGTAATAGTTATTTAATCATTTAGTTCTCCTGGCCTTAGTTTTGTGTCTATAAACCCACCTCCTAGTTCAGCATCTTTCTACCCTTTCAGAAAGAGTCAGGCTTGAAGAATTCTCTTTTACTGGGCTGTTTGAGGCTGAATAGAAAGTGTTAGGAGGAAGACTGAGCCATTCAGAATGGGAGAGTTTTGGGGCCAAAGGGTAAGTTACGGGTAATAGAAGCCTCAAATTTGTGTTACGTAAGAAAAGAGGCAGAAATCTCTGCATTCTCTGTGTGTCTTAGCAGCAGCAGAATGATGTTTTTGGAAGACAGAGTTAATGGTTAGGCTCCCTAAGCAATGGCAGTTATTTATAACCATCTTCTGTAAGGTTCCATTTGGAGATTTCTAAAACACTAGGTGTGCTCTCAAAGGTGCTTGCAGCAATAGCTGCAGCCCTCCGTGACAGCTTTCAACTCTGTCATTCCCTCCAGCCTAATAATTCTTCCCCTGACAGCAGATGCAATGCAGATTTTAGTTGTCTGTGTCCCCAAATAACCACTTGTACCATCTCCCTAACGATTTTAGCAGCTCATCTGCGGCATAACGTGCAGTTAAAACAATCTGGATATTTCCTTGTTTTGAACTAAAATACTCAAAACAGAATTTCTAACTGATTTGGTAACACAGTAGCCTGATGCTCCATTGCTCAAGACAGGATAATCAGGGCTATTGTCATTCAAGCAGAATGAGGAGTTCAGAGGCTTGATGAGCTTTTGGAATGAAATTAGAGTGGTCTGATTTCTTGAGCAGTAGGGAGGCTGAGGTTTCCAACTGTTTCTACAAGGGAATATAAAAGATGATGTTAATCTCTGGCTCTGGCAGAAATCAGTCTTTAAATGACATTTTCTGGGCTGCTTTGGTGAAGTTTTTTTATTTACTTTTTTTTTTACCTCAGATACGTCAGCATACCTGTAAGCAAGCAAGTTAGCCCACAGAGAGCATCAATGGGTGTAAATTAAGCATCTTTGTTGTGTTAAACCCAAAGCATTCTTAGTGTCTGGATGTTTCTGGGTAAAAATGACAAATTGTTGCATTGTTTTCCAAATGAAAGTTTATCAAAGTAAAGAAAACAAGAAGGAAAAAAGGAAAAGCTGGTTAGAGAAGTACAGGATCTCTTTTAATATCAGACAGCAATTCATCAAACAGGTTTTTGGGGTTTTTTTTTATGGTGGTGCACAGCCTGAGGCACATAAATCTATGCCTGATAAGGAAAGATTTCCAGACAAGTGTTTTGGAATAACTGATGGTTGTGGTGGGTTAAGGATTTGGGTACTTCGTAGTCCCTGAGTTTGAAATGTACAGCTGCCTGTGTAGACAGCCTCTTCCTCCTGAGAGGATGAACATCTGCAGTGTGCAGGGGTGGAATATGGATCTTCATCAGTGCCAACAGATGTGTATATATACATGAAAACCTAGAATGGTATGAAGCTGAGGGGAGGGTAGGTTTAGACCGGGTCTTAGGAAGGAGTTCTTCAGTACAAGAGTGGTGAGAGAGAGACTCTGGAATAGGCTGCCCAGGGAGGTTGTGGATGTTTCCTCCCTGGTGGTGTTGTAGGCCAGGTTGGATGAGGCCCTAGAAGTTACCAGTTAATGAAAACAGACAGCTGCATGAGGAGCTTCACTCTGAGGGTCCATGTGTTGGAAGCTGTTTCTGATCAGGGCTGAGAGAGAGCCATGCAGGTGGAGCAGATCAGGGTTACGGTGAGTGAGATCAGTGAACAACCTGCTTCAGACAGAAGCTGGAGATGCCTCTGTCCCACAGCTGCATGCAATGGCTCCTGGGCTGCGTTGGCAGAAAGTGAGTTCTGCTCTTAACTGAGGAAGAGGAGAGGCTCACATATTGTACTGCAGAGAAACCAAATACACATGGGAAGCCTGGGAGGGAGAGTGAGGAAGTATTTAATAGTGTTGATCCCACAGTACTTAGTAGAAACTGCTTCTATCAGGCAAAAGGTCCATGTCCTGTTCATTTAACTTTGTGTTACATTTTTGGCTTTCAGTATTAAAAGGTTCTGCAGTTGCCTGACACAATCTGTACCAAAGTTCCAGCTAATACATGTTGTAAAAGAACAGGAGTTTGCCCTGCTTCGAAGGTCCATTATTAATAGTTAAAATATATAGGAGTTACACAGAAACAGTTGAGCGTTAAGTTAAGGCTATTTTCTAGGTTGTGCTTCGCATCACTTTATTGAAAGCAGACAGAAACAACTATTTATTTTTTTTCTTGGTTCTTTTTAATTAGGTTACAGCCATCCCTCTCTGATAAAGCTTCTACAGCAGCCACAGAACTTGGTAAGTGAATTAAAAACATGAAGTACAAGGAGTTCTCTCCCTCCTTGTAGCAGTCTGTCTTAGTTTTTTCTTCAGCTGATAATGATTATGATCTGTTTGCTTTATTTCTCACTAGATGAAAAGAGCTTGGTAGTGTTTAAGACAACACCAAAACCTCTGCAAAGCATTACAAGAAGCAAACACTTGGGTGATACAAGCACTTGATAATGTCTGCAAACAGTTTTAAATCAGAGTTTAAGCACAGAGCTTCCAGTTTACCATTTTAGCAGTGTTCTTAAGAAAATACTTTTGACCCTGAAAGTAAGCACAAGTCCTTGAGATAGAATATAGCACTGTGAATGTGAAAATGGTGTCCTAAGTCTGGAATGCAGGGGATGGTTTTGAGTTGGGTGGTTTTGATAGGTGGGGTGGAGGGTAATGGCTGGAGCCCATCCCCAGAGTAGAGAGTTGACCAAACCACTGGCATGTCCTTGAAAAAAATCAAATCATTAGATTGGAGCAACAGGGTTACTTCAAATTAGCTTCTTAAAGAAAGTCTCCTCCTGTTTCTTCTGACGCTATACTGATAGCGATTGGAAATAACCTGGATTGAGTTATGGAAATTGGTGAAATGAAGCTGCATTCGGTTCTGAGCTTCATTTTATCATGGCTTGGACAGAAGCTTTGGATTCTATTATGATTTTGTGCACTTTTTTGGCATAATAGCTCGTACATGTAGTAGGTGGATACACTGAGCTCACTGCCTATTGAGTGCCCACCAGTAGATCCGATTGCTTTTGCTGTCTTCAGTGACTTGAGACACTGCTTCTGCAAACCAGTAATGGGGTGTCTACACTGTCTGCAAGGGCCAGTGCCTTCTCATGCCTGCGTTTCCCTTCCAAAAGAGCCTGCTGGCTTGCTCCAGCAGAGTGTAAATCTTGTGAGTGCTGCTGTTTGAGTTCCCTGAGCTGATTTGCTTCATGGAGTTCTCATTTCTTCAGGATGAGATGGTTCTGCCTTCCCTACAACTGAAATACTTCCAGTTCTTTTGAAAAGCCATCAGGGTTAGGAAAGCTGCAGGTATCCAAAGTGGATCTGGGTATTACAGCAGCACTAATGTTTCTAAATACTTATGTTAACTCATAAAAATTATTTCTGAGGAGTTACCAATGCCTTTGTTATAGTGCAGTAGGCAAAGAAAAACATTTACATAAAACAAACAAAAACTACCCAAACTCCCCCCAAAACAGCAAGCAAACAAAAATACCCCAAAGCCAACAAACCAACAAACCTGAGAAACACCTCCTGCCAGGTGGCAGTGGCTGATTTGTGCCGTGGGAAAGGGGACGTTAACCAGGCTGCCAGCTAGAAGCCTGCAGTAAAAGACACTGCCTCCAAAATCCAAAATGAATGGTGCAGCCAGCACCCCTGCCCACCACACTTGAGCATCCAAGGTGTCATCAGTGCCCTGTTCCAATCTGAAAGTGGCTCTAGCTCAGTGGGGAGGGTGGCACTAAAGCGACTTGTCTGTGCCCGGGTGCACACTCAGGATTTCTGGCAGGCTTTAGCCTCGGCACAGCATAGGCAGGATGGCAGTTTGCAGTGAAAGGCCAGAGAGCTGTGAAGAGCCAGAACTGTGCAACCTCACTGCAGCCAGGAGCTGGTGTCTGACAGCTGATAAATCACTGCTTTCTTTGTGGGAGCTAGGGTCCTCATTTGGTGATAACGATGGCATCAGCATTTTGTTGCAGGGGTTTTTGGTTTGGTTATTTGTAATGCTCCACATACCCTCTTTAGAGGCAGCCATAAAGAACAGAAAATGCATGTTTGCTGGAGACCCTAACAGCTTGATCTCGATGCTCTGTTTTCCTCAGTACTGAGTATCTCATTAACAACAAAAGAAAAATACACTGCTCTGCTTAATGGCAATTGTTGCCAATTGACTGTGACAGCCCATAATCAAATTCACCCAAATTTATGGTCTCCTATCTCTAACTTTCTGTGAAAATTCGCTTCTAAACTGAGATTAAAAAGTCATGTGAGATTTTTCATACATACTAAACCAGAACTTGTCTTTATCTGCCAGCAGCTGCCTGCCTTAGTTGTGGCTTTTTAAGCTTCAGTTTGTCAAAACACTGTTTGAAAGCAAGAGACTTCTGTAAGGTAGAAAGTCCTGGCTCATACTCTGGTGTATCACTTGAGTTTCCCTAGGAATCCTGGTGGCACATCCTTACAGTGTGACTCACAGCTCTTGTCGTGGTCCATACCTCTGAATAAATGAGTCCTTGTTTGGAGAAAAAAGACTGAAGGATGCTGGTAAATGTGCAAGCTTGGGTTGCACTGAAGAGGAGGCTCAGGGCAGACCTCATTGCTCTCTACAACTGCCTAAAAGGAGGTTGTAGCCAGGTGGAGTTTGTCTCTTCTCACAGGCAACCAGCAACAGAACGAGGAGACACAGTCTCAAGTTGCATGAGGGGAGGTAAAGGCTGGATATTAGGAAGAAATTCTCCACAGAGAGAGTGATTGGCATTGGAATGGGCTGCCCAGGGAGGTGGTGGAGTTACTGTCCCTGGAGGTGTTCAAGAAAGGACTGGATGGAGCACTTAGTGCCATGGTCTACTCGACTGGATAGGGCTGGGTGATAGGTTGGACTTGGATAATCTTGGAGGTCTCTTCCAACCTGGCTGATTCTATTCTATTGTATATTAATATACAATGGGGGAGAGAGAGAGGGGAGGAGGCAGCCTGTTCCCTCTGGAGACTCAAAAAAACCTTAAACCATTGAAGCTCAGCCTTTAATTTCAACGATGACTTGTTACAACATCAACACAATAAACAAGCAGAGAGAAAAGGGCAAATAATGCTGCCTTGCAGTAGGCAGATTTATTGAGCTTGTCTTTTTCTGAGCAAATTTAATTTAAAATAAAAAGTAGCACGTTGTGAATCAAATAAAATTACCTACAGAGACTAAGAGCAATGGCGAATCAATTTTAATCCCTGACACTTAATTTACATTAATTGCACAAACCTGACAAATTCATCTCCATTAGTGGACTGGGGATGCAGCTGAGGGTGGGGGGGGTGCATCCAGAGCTGCTCTTTAGAAATGCCTGTGTGGGCAGTGGGGCTCATCTTCCCCACCAGCTGCTGTTCATTGGCACCAAAATTACCTTTCTCAAAGCTGTGAATCCTGATGTGGCCAGTTCATGGGGCCCAGGGGACAGCTAATGTTGGAAGAGATCTCAGGTGGTCTCCTTCCCAACCTCCTGCTCAAGGAGGATTGGCTGTGAGAACAGACCAGGTTTCTCAGAGCTCTATTTGGGGTCTTGAAAACTTCCAGGGAAGGAGAAGCAGCACCTCTTTGGACAGCTTGTTCCATCTTCCTTGCTGTTCTCTTGATAAAAAAGCTTTTCTTTACACCCAAGTCAGTACCTCTTGTGTTTTGAATTCTGCCCATTGCTTCTCATCTTCACATTGAAGAGCCTAGAGTCTGGCTCTGTCTTTGCAGTAACCTTCACTTAGGCATGGGAAGGCTGCATTCCTTTAGTCGCTTGGGAAGGCTGCGTTCCTTTAGTTGCTTAGGAAGGCTTATGCTTCAGCACAAGTTCTGCTGATGTTAGGGAAAGGGAGTGGTTGGAGAAAAGAACTCCTCTTTCCATGACTGCACATTTCTGTCTGGTGTTTGTGATTACAATAAAATGTAACATCAATGTGGTATTTTACATGCGATAGTAAAACCTCATCTGTCTTCTTTTGCCATTGTAGAGCACTTTTATCAACAGACCTGCCCTGGGGATTTTACCTCCAGAGAACTTTGCAGAAAAACTGAAGGAATCTCTCTTGTCAGTAAGTTTGAGAAAGCAGTGACAAGCTCCCATGTTCTGTGTTCAGGTGTAGCCAGGGATGCTAGGGCTTTTCACAGGGACCATTACAGGTGAGCTCTTTGTCCACTGCCCTTCCCACTGCAAGTAACAACATGGAACTTGGTCTGGAGAGGAGGAGGCTCCGAGGTGACCTTGTTGTGGCCTGTCTTAAGGGGGGCCTATGGGAAAAGGTGGGGAGAGACTTTTTAGGCTGTTGGGTAGTGGCAGAACTGGGGGGAATGGAGCAAAGATGGAGATAGGGAGATTCAGTTTGGATGTGAGAAGGAAGTTCTGCACCATGAGAGCGGTGAGAGCCTGGAATGGGCTGCACAGGGAGGTGGTTGGGGCCACATCCCTGGAGGTGTTTAAGGCCAGGCTGGATGAGGCTCTGGGCAGCCTGATCTAGGGTAGGGTGTCCCTGCCCGTGGCAAAGGGGTTGTAACTAGATGAGCCTTGTGGTCCCTTCCAACCCTGACTAATTCTATGGTACCTTTTTTCCTGATCTGAGAGCGGAAGGTGAGAGGGTGACCTGTCTGCTCTGCACAGGTACTGCCTCTTTCCATCTAGATTCAAGAACTGAAGAGAAAATACACTTTCACTAACTTCTGTTCACTCTGCTTTCATAAGACATAGTGGGGGAAGTTGTTTGTGTTTATCTTGACTTAAATTTGAAGATGCTTGGGAGTGAAACCGAGTTAAGGCCTCTGAGCTGCAGCTGAAATTGGCTTTCCTCCTCCTAAGCACAGTTGTGCTCCATCAGACTGAAGCTCAGGATCACTTTGCACTGCACTTGTGCAATTATTTTGGAGTAATTTTCTGTCTTCATTGCCAGGTGGCTCCTAAGGGCCTGCCGCAGGTGATCACCATGGCCTGTGGATCCTGCTCCAATGAAAATGCCTTTAAAGCAATATTTATGTGGTACAGAGTGAGTAAAATACTAAGTTCTTTGGGAGGTTGGATACAGAAATGAGTATTTGTTCCCCATTAGATCTGTTACTGTGAAACAAAGCAGCACCTTCAGCTTGCCTCATTCATGATGTTATTTATATTCAATCTAGTGTAAAATCTTTATTAAAAACTCTTCTTCTGAGCTTTTACTTTATATCGACACAAACTTAGAAGTCATAAGGAAAAGGAATTTAAGAAAATGCTGATTGCATCAGTCTGTAAAAGCCACAACCAGGGTCTTCAGTGGCTCAAATCTGGAATGCCAGCATTGCTAATTTGTGATTCAGCCACAAATGCATTAGTTGCAGCTGCAGGGAAGTTTGTTGTGCCATTGTTTGGTTTCTTTTACAGAACAAGGAGAGAGGCCACAATAATGTCACAAAAGAGGAACTGGAATCTTGTATGATTAACCAGGTAATATTCTTTACTACAACTATCCTTTCAGGGGAAGATAGGGAGGAAAAATTCCCTTTCCGACCTCAGAAGTGGAATCTCAGTTTGCATTTGGTGCAATACAATCTGCTCCCAACAAATAACCAAGACCTGCTGCTTGCAGGTTCTTGCATCCTTCCCAGTTGTGAATCCTGGGAAGATCTCCCCTTTTTTCACTGTGTATCATTTGCTGTGCTAGAGAAGGGCCCATGTGATGGATGCATCGCTGGAGAACATTAATGCATGGAAAAGTTTACAAACAACAATAACAAACCTTCTGATTCTTTTGTTCAGAAGTTGGGATTTTAGAGCTCAAAACTGATGAAGGGCTTGGTTAAAATGTGACTAAATATGGCTCCTCCCCATCCTTGGTACAGCAAGGCACTGGGACTGCCCAGGGCCCCCGGTGCCACACCTGGGCACAGCCATCCTTGTGCTTGGGGCTGCTGTGCTGAATGTTCAGCCCTGGAGGGGGAGCTCAGTGTGAAGTGAGGCTGCGAGACAGCAACCGGCCACGTCCGCGTTAGGACTAATGCTGTACTTGAGGCAGTTTTGGGGCACCACCAATGTGTGTAAGTGGGTGACCAACACTGTGTGGTGCCCGAGGGCATGCCTGCAGAGGCAGCAGCTTGGCAGCAGCCCCCCACCTGCTCTGGCCATGGGTTGGTGTGCGGGCTGAGGGTGGCAGTGCCACCTGCCCACGGCACCCCACGCTGACTGTGCCCTCTGCTCTGCTCTGCTTGCAGCCCCCCGGCTGCCCCGACTATGCCATGCTCTCCTTCATGGGCGGCTTCCACGGGAGGACTCTGGGTAAGGAAATCACTGCCAGCAGCACCTCCCTTCCCTTTCCCTCCTCAGCCACAGCTGTCACCTCACTGGCATTTCTGAAACCCGTTCTTTTCCTTAGGCAAACAGTACCAGTGGTTTACTGCAGCTTTGCCTTGGAAACCCCACAGGCACTGAAAGAGAATAGTTGAGTGACAGTGGGAATTAATTTCATCTGGTTTGAAAATTAAATTAATTTTCAGAAAGTCTCTATTTTCATTCTGAGTGCAAGGTTTTGTGTCTATGCTAGTAAAAACCTAGCTCCTGCAGGAAAATCACCATCATATGCAAAGAAGGTATCACTCATTTTTACTGTTATATCAATTCAGTCCCTCTTCTAAACAAGTTACCCAAGAGTGCTGAGGTTCTGAGCTTTCTGTGAGCCTGGAGAAGAGAAGGCTTCAAGGAGACCTTATAGTAGCCTTCAGTATCTGAAGGGGGCCTACTGGAAGGCTGGGGAGGGACTATTTACAAGGTCTTGTAATGACAGGATGAGGGGAGACTTAAACGGGATATTAGGAGGAAGTTCTTCAGTGAGGGTGGTGAGACACTGGCACAGGTTGCCCAGGGAGGTTGTGGCTGCTCCCTCCCTGGAGGTGTTCAAGGCCAAGCTGATTGAGGCCCTGAGTGACCTGTTCTAGTGGGAGGTGTCCCTGCCTATGGCACAGGGGGGTTGGAACTGGATGATCTTTGAGGTCTCTTCCAAGCGAAACCATTCTGTGATTCTGGGATTCTTTGAAAAGGCAAAACCCATTGTGTCTGAGCAGCCTGTTCAGACTGACTGAGGATCTCCTGTTCTTCTGGAACAGTGCAAGTGGAAACTGATGCTGAAAAGCTACAGCAGCCCACTGAAGCTGCACTAAATCCCATTACTCAGTGCTTGAGAAAACGCAGTAAAAATCATACAGCAGTGAAGAGAATTCTGCAGTCCTGGTGTCAGGCAATTTGTCACCTCTTGGTAGCTTTTCTCCTGTACTATTCCTAGGCAGGTTATTATTTTAATGTGTGCTTTTCTGGGTTTAGGTTGCTTAGCTACAACTCACTCTAAAGCAATTCACAAACTGGACATTCCATCACTGGACTGGCCTATTGCTCCATTTCCAAGGCTGAAGTATCCTCTGGAAGACTTTGTGAAAGAGAATCAACAGGAAGAAGCCCGTTGTTTAGAGGAGGTAAAGCACTCCCTGGCAGCTTGCTGTTGTCTCTCGTTTGAAATGCTGAATGGTCTTTGTGGGGTTAGCTGCTTTTCACTAGCAGAACGTTTTCAGGGATGGGAACAGTATGTGATTGAAGCAGCATTCAGAAGTTTGTCCCTGCCTCTCAGAACAGCCAACGTGCTGTAATCAGAGGTCTACATCAGTCATACCAAAGTGACGTTAATTCTGTCACCTTGCAAAGGGACATAGGTAAGAGAGAGCAGAGTGTCATTAGTCCTTTGGAGGAGAACCTGGAGCTGTGTTTCAGTTTTTTCAGCTTTTCTAAGGTAGACTTCTGCACAAAGCTCTGATCCTGCCTGTGGCTGCAGGGAGTGATTGAGTGGGCAGGGACTCTGCTCTGTCCCTTCTTGAAACCAGAAGAAAGGAACAGTGCATAGGAGAGGAAAACCATTGCCAGGAATCAGAACCATGGGCCTCCCTGCTGGGCTGACAGGGGTCTGGGATCTGTCACTTGCAAGAGGGATCACTCTTGAGACAGCAGTGGGGAGCAAAGTCCAGTGTGCCCTGTGGCTGAAGCTGAAAATAGTGCAGGATCTGGAGCATCAGTGCTGCCTACAGAGGGCTGTGGTGTGCTGAAGGCACTCAGGGTGGCTCTGCAGGGCAGGATCAAAGAGATGAAAACAGAAGACAGAGCAGAAGACCCGGTTTTTGCTCCACCATAGTTTGGGGTGGGGCAATTGTGATGCACAAAATCAATCCACAGATTGAAGCTGTTATTTAAAAAGCTGGAATGCTTTCTTTGAAAATCTGTGGACTGGCTTACTGGCACCCTTTGGAAACCAGTGTTATACACCGCCTGCACCAGTCTGGGCCCTGAAAGCTCTAAGGGCCATCTCCAGTACAAGTGCCACTACTAATTCACTGGTGCTACAAGGTCATTTCTCTGCAAGCCCCTTATCAGCCAACAGGATTCCTGCACTATTTTATCTGATTAATTTTAAGCTATCTGAAGCAGGTGACTAGAAAAGGCAAATTTACCAAATGACCACCATTAGCTGAGTTTTTGGATACAGAATCTGTTCTCTTCTGTGTAGTATAGGTGTGGACTAAGGGCAGTGGTTGAGACCATATTCTCAGCTGAAATTCACTAGAGCTTTCACACCATTGCAGATAAATATGTGACTAGGTACAATGTGATTATGATTTCAACCTCAGGAGCATGAGGGTAGTGTTAAATGCTTTAGGAATGACTTGATGATTCCTTACAGTTCCTGACACCTTTCTAGCCAGGAATGTCTATGGAAAGTTGAAGTTCAGTTGCTAGGATTTAATCTTTCTAGAGGAAATATATGAATGTCCTGTTGGATTTACAGGTGGAAGACCTGATTGTGAAGTACAGGAAAAAGAAGAAGATTGTGGCTGGAATCATTGTAGAACCAATCCAGTCAGAGGGTGGAGACAACCACGCTTCAGATGACTTCTTCAGAAAGCTACGAGATATTGCCAGAAAGGTAGTGCAGCATTTTGCTCTTCACTCAGTGGCAGCCAATACCTCTTCTTGTCTCCAGAGGCCTTCCCCAGGCACTCTGAGGCTTTCACAGGACTCCTTTGTGGCAGCTGGGGGAGTTAAGACATTAGTAGACATTCTCCTTCCCTCGGGAGCTTTGAAAATGCCACCCAGAGCCCTCCCCAGATGTTCAGGTGTCCTCTAGCAATGTTCATTTGGTTAATTTTGGAAACAGCTGAATGTGTCATTGTGAAATCTCACTTACAGTGAGCAGCACTGGAGGCTGAGGGGGGAGATTTGGGGCAGTAAAGGGAGGAAGGATGCTGCATGTCCTTGGCTTGGATCTGTTCTGTAAGGGGGGTTATTTTTGGTTTGGAAATGTTCCCTGATCTTTACATCTGTTTTTGCAGCATGGCTGTGCCTTCTTGGTGGACGAGGTGCAGACAGGAGGTGGCTGCACAGGGAAATTCTGGGCACACGAACACTGGGGCCTGGACGACCCAGCTGATGTGGTAACATTCAGCAAGAAGATGATGACAGGAGGATTCTTTCACAAGGAGGAGTTCAGGCCAAATGCTGTAAGATTTAGCATTGTGCTAATTGGTGACCCAGTCTTGATGAACTGCAATGCCCACAGAAGAGACAAACCTTCCTTCATACAGTGCAGCCTCAGCTAGATGGAGCTGCTACTTCATACTTGCTTTGTACTTACACAGAAGGTCATCACTTGTTCACTTTTATTTTAGTTGCTGTCAGTCACAAAGGTCATAAAGCTGATGGGAGGGAGGGAAGAACTGGGCTTAGCCTAATGAACCAAGCTTCAGTACAAAGTTCAACCACAAACTGACAACTTTTTCCGTAGGGCAACTAGTTATCTTCAGAGCTCGTGTGTCAGCATTACAGATTCTGTCAGCAAGATTTCTTCTGCACATTAATGACATTTTAGATGTTAGAAAGAAAGCGGCGGGGGGGAACCCTCAAAGGAAAGCATTAAGCCTACATGTAAAATCCAGATACTGCTGATTCCCGTGTCATCTGTAGCCATGTTTCAGTGAGGTGTCAGGGCAACAGGACAGACTGAACTGTATCTTTAGCACACGTTTGGCAGATGTCCTTTATTTTGCCCAGCAGGGCAGCTGTATTTTGCTCTTTACAATACAAAAGGGCAGTTGATGAGGTCAGGGCATGCTCTTTCATACACCAGATGTTTGTGTTACTAGGTGGATGGGCTGCTTTATTAGACTGATTTGCCTAACTAACTAACATGTTCCACAACCCTTCTTTCACCCTAGCCTTACCGGATTTTTAATACCTGGCTTGGAGATCCATCCAAGAACCTGATGCTTGCTGAAGTCATTAAGGTTATTAAAAGAGAGGACCTTCTAAACAACGCAGCTCATGCTGGGAAAGCACTGCTGACTGGGCTGCTGGATTTACAGGTAAACCTAGGCAAAGATTATAGATGAGGAGAAATGTGCTCAGCAAGTAGAATCATAGAATCAGTCAGGGTTGGAAGGGACCACAAGGATCATCTAGTTCCAATCCCCTGCCTAGGCAGGGACACCTCCCACTAGAACAGGTTGCTCAAGGCCTCGTCCAACCTGGCCTTGAACACTTCCAGGGATCAGAGGATGTCAGGGGTCGGAAGGGATACAAAGAGATCATTGGGTCCAACCTCTCTGCCAGAGCAGAACCATACAATTTAACACAGATCACAGAGGAACACATCCAGACAGGCCTTGAAAGGCTCCAGAGGAGACTCCACAGCCTCTCTGGGGAGCCTGTTCTAGTGCTATGTGACCCTTACAGTAAAGAAGTTCCCACTTGTGTTGAGCTGGAACCTCCTGTGCTGCATCCACAGCCTCCCTGGGCCACCTGTTCCAGTGTTTTACCCCCCTCACTGTAAAGAACTTCTTCCTAACATCTAGTTTTAGTCTCCCCACTTCCAGTTTAAACCCATTACTCCTCATTCTGTCATTACAAGACCTTGTCAATAGATGCAAGGTGCTTTCTGCTCACTTCAAGAGGCTTCAAGATTTTGTTTGGCCCAGCTCAGGGCTGCAGATCCATTCTCACTTCCTGCTCAGAAGTTTATCTACTTTGTGAGGAGGGAACATAGCTCCTGTTGGGCTCTGCAGCCTATGGCTACTCAAACCTTTGTCAGAAGGGGTGAACAGGACAAGATTCTGCGGGAAATCCAGCCTGTGCAGTGACTCCACTCCACTAGATCAGAGGCAGCAGCAGGGTTTCCATCTGGCAGAAGGCCTGGCAGAGCAGAGCTTGCCACCAGGTGCCCTGTTACAGCAGCTGCCATGTGTACTTCCTCACCTCTCTTTGCAGGCTCGTTACCCACATCTTATCAGCAGAGTGAGAGGAAGAGGAACATTCTGTTCATTTGACACTCCAAATGATGCTACTAGAAACAAGTTAATTACAATAGCCAGAAACAAAGGTAAGCCAGTTTGTGCGTGTGGCTTAGCTTCACGTGACAAACAGTAGTATTTCTAATGCTTTCAGTTTTTCCTTTTTCACATGGCTTGTGTACTACACTGTCAGAGGACAGAAGGGAAATTATGAACAAAGCTGGAAGTACTTGTCAGAGCAGGCCATTAGAACTCAGTAGGTTGTGATAGCACTTCATGTTCCTCTGTGGTGACCTCAGATGCATGTAGGCATGCCTTGCTTCTAGAAGCAGAGCAGGAGAACTAAAGCTAATAAAACTAAAACTGTCACTCAGGAAAAGATAAACAGTAGGCATTTTATGGAATACCTAATCATGAGTTGCCTAAAATGGGCACAAATCTACAGCTACATTCCCCTTTGACAACACAGCTCTTCCCCAGCTGTAGACCAGTACAGGTACCAGGAGGGATCTGCAGTCTAACATTTCCCTTGAATCTCTGTGTGTGGCCCCCAGCTTTGCTGCTGTCAGGCTGTGCTGTTAAATCATCTTTTGAAAGAAGCAGGCATGACGCAGCTAAACTGTTGTGAAACCAACACGTTAGACTGTAAAGAACTCGATAATTTTTGTTCTTGGAAACCAAGCCAGCAGGGAGAGGTTTGTTTCATGGTAAAACCAAAGCTGTACTTGGAGACACAGTAAGCTCAGCTCAGCAGTATGGATTTTCGTTGCCCATAAACATTTGAAAGGATTCAATTGAGGGTAAAGTACTTTGAAGCACTGCAGGAAGAAGTTTGCTAGTACTGAGAGATGTTCACTTTTCATAATTAAAAAGTAATTTGAAGCCAACTGTGTCTTGTTCCGGCACTGAGGTACCTAACCAGTAGAGTATTGGAGCTCTGCAGAGCACTGGATGGAGTGTTTCCATTGTTGCTGGGATTAGTCCCAACATCCCAGGTGTTTTACGGAATGCCTACAGCACCCCTGCAGTGCTTCCCAAGCTGTGAAGCCTAAAGTCCCTTTGCTGCACTGATCATGTGCAGCACCAGTCAGCAGTGATTTGGGGAGCTGCTGTTTGCCATCAGATGAGATGAACCTCATTCAGAGACCTGCATTTTTTGCCTCTGTGGCAGAGAAGTACACGAGTCTCAACCTGTTCTATTCTCATTCCAGGTGTTGTGCTGGGAGGCTGTGGCGACAGATCGATTCGTTTCCGTCCCACGCTGATCTTCAAGGATCATCATGCACACCTCTTTCTGAACATTTTCAGTGACATCTTAGCAAACTTCAAGTAAAAAGCAGTTCTCTCGCACTGAACAGCTGATTATGAAATTAGTTTGCATTAATCCATGTCCTCTCTACTTACAAGATAAGTGTAAAGTCATAAACTAGGGTTTGTGTTCTGTCTGTAGTCCTGCCCAAGGCAAGCTGCTCCATGCAAACTCGACCCAGGCAGAGCATTGGTACTGGTCACCAGCAGGTACATGCAGCTGTCCCACACTGTGCGTTTCTAGAAGCTGTGGCCCTCCACCTTCTGGCTTGGGCCATAGTAATTGCAGAGCCCTCTCAATGTTCATGGCCCTGGTGTGGTCTGTTTTCAGAGGTAATCCCAGTAGATTCGTCCAGAAGCAGCCACCAGTATGGTATAACCTTTGAAGCCACATGCCTGCCATACAGAAAGTGCCATTCTCTAATGGTAGCTGGAATAAAATCAGTGTTTCAAGGAAAGCTCTGCTTTCCACCACTGCCAAGTACAGTACTTCACAGAGCAAGTTCCAGCTCTCTTCCCTTGAACACAGATGTCTGCCACAGCAGCTGGCTCAGGATGCCATCAGCTGCTCCGTGCCCAGGCTCCACAGAGTGCCCTCAGCCAGTGGCCAGTGCTCCAAGGGGAACTCAAGTGCTTGTACTTCCTTCCTCATCTTGGATGTAGAATCCTTTGATTTCTCTTGCAAGGAGACTTGTAGAGAGAAAACTATACCCTGAAGTATGTAATTTGGCAAAGCTTGGAGAACCATGTGAGGCACATTACTTCCACCTCTGTCAGCAGTCTAGACTGACTTGAGCTGCTTTGCCCAGCTGCCCAGAACACAAGCTGATCACAAGTCACTGATCTCTTACAAGCTCCACGGGAATACTTGGGGTATTTTGTAGAGCTACAGCACAACTGCTTGGGCTTGGCCATTACCTGACATCAGTGAAGGCCTAGTCCTAACTAACTGCACATGCATAATGCAAACCAGTTCTGGTTTTGTTCTCATAGTTTATTCTAAGTCACTGCATCTTCAGAGAGCCCCTAAAAAGCCACAAGATGAAAAAGTGTCGACAGTTTGTTGATGTTTTTTTTTTCTCCTCAGAGCATTGTTGTGGCTGTCTCTCTACTGCATACTCTGCTGTTTGCTTGAGGCTGACTTAAACTATGTCTGGTGCCTTTTATTTTTCCTTTTATCTTGGATAGCAAGCATCTGGATTTTGTTTTCCCAGTTTAACTTTATGTTGTGCACCAGAAATCAGGGACCACTCTGAACTTCAAAGCTGCCCTATTAAACCTGACCACAACTTAAGTACATAGTAAGCGACAGAGGAGTTAAAAAAGATTTACATTTCACCACAGCTACCAAAACATGAAAGGTTTCTTACCTGCTTTGAGAGATGTTAATCATGGTTTGCCCATTCCACTTTTTTTGGGTGCTGGTACTGGGAATCTCAAGTACACTCACTTCTGCTAGCTGAAAATAACAGGACTTCTGTAAACCTCTCTGCAGAAACCAGAATTCTGGTACCAGCTGGTCAGACCTTTAGCAGGTTTTTGAACAGAGGTTGTAAGCATCAGTAAATTGGCATGCAACACAACCTCCTTGTCATCACTGTCCTCATAAGTGTACTGTCAGCAAGAGGAACGTCCAACTGAGAACTGTATTTGACAGCATTTTGGGAATTAGTTTGTTCAACATATCAGTGCAGTAGTTTTAGTAAGTGTCTCTAGTAAGTCTTGTACTTTTACAGAAGAGGTCCAGTAATTTGAAGTCTTACCACATCTTCACTTTTATTATGAATACTCTAGGTGTTTTTATAATTTTTACTGACACTACACTCAGTAACTGTATAACTGTGTACAACATGTTGAGGAAATCATGTTAGAGATTACTTACAAAGCACTGCAGCTAGAGCGTATTAAAGTTCATATTGTTTACACCATACTGTGGACAGTGCCAAATAAATGTTTAAGCAAATACTTAACTACACTTCATGGTGTAACCAGTAACTGTACACAGACTCATAACAAATGACATCTCATGTGTAATCAATATTCTTAAATAAAATATTTATAATTGAACTTCTGCAGGGCTTTCTATTTTACACCTAGTATGCAAGCAGCACATCATCAGCGCATAGCGAATATGTTCCTGTGAAGGTAAGCCCCCAAAACTAGCACATCATCAGCACATAGTGAATATGTTCCTGTGAAGGTAAACCCCCAAAACTCAGTGTCTGCGTACAGTGCGCTCTGTCTTGCTGCCCTGGTGTTTAAGCCAAGGTCATTTCTCTTTTCTGACATTGCTGTACCACACAGTATCAGTCAAAATGTAAAATAAAATAACTGAGCCCCCATGAGGCAAAGTTTAACACAAGTCAGGGTCAGCCAGGCACTTCACGGGCCACCGCACTTACCTGCATCTGCTGATCCAGCAAGAGATGGGGGGGGAGGGGCCGGAACAGGTGGCTGAGAAACAGGGAAAAGAGCACTCCTCACAGGTCTCTGTTGGTGAGGGTCAGTTTATTTGCCAGTTTCAAATGAAGTAAAAGCTAGAAGAGTAGCTTAAGATAACTCAGTTCCCAGGCTCTTCAGTAACCTTCATAGAAGACTGCTTCATTCACACAGGCTAAGACAGTTTTGGTAATGTCTCCTGAAGGTTTTGCAGCTCAAGTGTTAGAGCAGTGATTAGACGTGATTCATACAAAGGACAGGAGTTAATACGCAAGGAAGGATGAGTAGTTCCACATTTTCAAGTGATCATTAGGACCCAAACTGAACAGGGTGCCACAGACTGTCCCTGTAACTTACAGCGTAACAGCTTAGGTGTGTTGTTCCTTGATTTCCATAAGAGGTTCCTGAAATGCTGTCCCAGTCTTGAACTTAACCCTTGCCACTGAGCTGCCCCTATGTTTTGTGATATGCACCCTTGTTCTGCCCATCCTGGAGGACCTTGCCAAGAGACAGCACACACACCATGCAGCATTATACATTGGCCTTTCCAGCTACCTCAGCTTCATTACTGTACCAACATGTATCTGACATCCAGGACTACTAAACATGTGTATGTATGAGACAAATTTTAACTCCCAAGAGCCTTCCCAGTCAACCTAAAGTTCACTAAAAGAAACAATGACTTTAAAGTGAGGATGCTCTGGCAGTCACTGTCTTTCACCTCAAGACCTTCCCTGTTTCAAAAGCACCCCGGAGCCCAGTTCAGACAGTCACTACTGTCTTGAACAGTCCTACTTCAGTCTCCTGCTGCAGATTCCCAGCAGGACAGTTTGGACTTAGAGTCACTGATGAGCGCCACATAATTCCCTGTCAAGGCACTGAATGCAGTGGATTGTTCTGTACTTCCTACAAAGAGTGCACTTACCAGCACGCGTTGCACAGGAAAATGACACAACCAATTAAACTTCACAGAAGAATAAGGACAATGAACACACAGCAAGAAAAGCCACTGGAAATTAACTGCTGTATCTCTCAAATTCTCCAAATATTTGAGCAAACTTCTGCCTGTCTACAATCTGTCCATACTTAATGGTAAAGTACAAAATATCTGTGTTGTCATACCGCTTGAACTGCAGCAGCAGCTCCCCCTTTCTGTCTCCAACTTCATCCAAAGGCACCACTGCCTCTTTGGGACAGTAAATGTCATTCCGTCTCCCCCAAAAGGTCAAGTGGGCCACTCGGACGGTGCAGTCAGTTTCATTTAAGTAGATGTATCCGATAATTCGTCTTAGAAAGTAGCTCATAGCATACAGCATGGCGCCAGCAAAGAGCGCAATGCCGCTCGTATACAAGAGCACACCCTGAGAGACCTGGTCTTGCAAATACAGGTAGGTGATGGGTGGCAGCATGACCAGGGTGGTGGCAGTCTGCAGCAGCTTCAGTCTGGACAGCATCCTGCAGTACTTAATCCCTGGAAACCTGTATACCAGTCTGAACTCTTCTGTCTTCTGCTCCACAACAGTTTGTCGGCCCACAGCAGCAGGGGCTGAGTGGCACAGACAGACAGATGGCTCTTGCTGTCTCCCAGGATGACTATTAACACCATTAACTCGCTGCTTTGGTGACTGCAAACACTCCCACGTACCCAAAGACCACGGTGGGCGAGCATCCTCTTTCTTCCATGACCTTGTCCAGAGCTCATTTTGCAGACATCTCCCAAAAGATGGTACCATGCAGATTTTAGTCCTAATTCTGCAGAGCCTAGCCTACAAGGAAACATTCCCAGAGATCATCATTTGAGCCTTCTTTATAACCTAAACACAATTACCTCAGACGCTGTTCCTAGGCTACCTAAAGACAGTGAGCACGAGCTCCACCTCACCATAACCGTACATTTAAAACTGGTTCCGGTATTCACACTTAGCGCCCTCCCTGTAGATGAAGAGGGGGAAATACTTCGGATACCCGCATTAGTTTACTGCACAGACTCCTATAGTATCCCCTTGCCTCCCTCTGAGCAGAGCACAAGTAAAGCCCCAGCACCATGGGCTGCTTCTACGCAAGGAGAATGAGAGAACGCGGCGCTGCCAGCAGGTGAAACCATTGAAGCGTTAAACAACCGCGCAAAGAGCAATCAGCAGTGCAGGGGAAGCGGGAGAACAGCGACGCGGCAGGAGCGCTCAGCCACGGGAACGTGCAGGACAGGGGCGCAGAGAGGCAGAAAGGAAGCCGCTGCGCTGCCCTCATGCCGACACACGCAGGCCGCCGTTCGGGCCGCTGCAGGGCGGCCACGGCCACGGCCTGGGGCCGCCATGGCTCGGAGCCCGCCGCCGGGGGCGCACGAGGGCGGAGGCGCAGGCAGCTGAACGGAGCGCAAAGACACCGCTGGCCCCGGCGCCCTCCCCGCTGCTCCGCGACCGCCTCTCCGCCAGCACGGCGCTCCCGCAGGGGCAGCTCGCCCGCCTCGGGCCGTTAGGCACCCAGGTGACCTTCCTGGGCCGTTACTCGGCCGTTAATCCCCGCGATGCCCTTCCGGGGTCCGATAATCCGGCGGTGACCCTCCCCGGGGCCGTTAATTCCCGCGGTGACCCTTCCCGGGGCCGTTAATTCTCGCGGTGACCCTCCCCGGGGCCGTTACTCGGCCAGCAGCCGCCGCGCACGGGCACCCTTTGCTCCCCACTAAGGCGGCGCCGCAGACCGCTCGCGGCCCAGCCGTGCTGCCGGTGCCTCACGGTGGCACCGCTCACCCCGCTCCCGGCCCCGAGGACGGGACGGGAAGAGCGCACAGCCCGCCCCCGGTACCAGGCCGCCTCCCGGCGGGGCCGCTCCACTCACCACCGCCATGGCTCCGTCGTCCCTCAGCGCGGCTGCGCGCGAGCGGCGCGCGGCAGGAAGGGCGGTGCCTGCGNGCGCCGAGCCCTGCCGCGCTCTGCCTCTTCGACGTGGACGGCACCATCACGGCCCCGCGCCAGGTGAGTCCCGCCACAGCCCCCTGCCCTGCCCTGCCCTGCCCTGCCCCGCCCCGCCCCGCCCCGCCCTGCCCCTCCCCTCGCTGGGCTCAAGGCGGGAGGGCTGAGGTGGGGCTGCCAGCCCTCGGGGAGCTGGCCGTGTTGGCACTGCGGGTCCTGTGCCCCTTCCCGCGGTGTGCAAGCTTGCTTTGCCCTTTCAAGGAAGGAAAAACAAAAAGAAAACCCAAGTCCTCCCTCCTTGAATATGTGCGCCGCACTGCTGGGCTCTAGCGGGCGTTGCGGAACGGGGATGCTGGTCTTAGGACAAGAATGCTGACAAATGTCGCTGTTCTGCTTTGGAACCTAGAAAATCACAGCCGAGATGTCCGCCTTTCTGCAGAGGCTGCGCCAGAAGGTGAAAGTCGGAGTCGTGGGTGGCTCGGATTTTGACAAGATCAAGGAGCAGCTCGGCGATGACGGTAAGGACACAGCGGCTGATGCAATCGCTGCCACCCGGCTGCTGAGGAGGAAGCTGTGAAGGGTAACTGCAGGTGAAACTCTGTGCCTGCTCCTCCTGAAACTTTTTTTCCTGGTTTTCTTGTCTTGCTCTCGGTCTACGAGGAGCTGTTCACAGGCACTTAGAAGCTGCAACCTGTGTTTGTGTTCACAGATGGGTCGGTGCATTACTAAGGGGTTGTTACCCGATGTCACAACAGGGCGTTTTGTTTAGGAGGGTATTTTGTTGTCTTTTTCAAATGGATTTATGCACATAGCAGAGATCTGCAGGCTGCTCAGTGGTGGAATTTATCCCTGAAGGATCTGATTTGATTAACTGGGGTCATGATGCAGATGGACTCTTGCTTTCATTCTTTTCAGAGGCATTTCTTTTCTGTATAAAAGACTTCTTCTTCTTAAAGGTCTTTCTGTAACTGATACCACTGATTGCCTTCTGTAACGCCCAAATAACTCAGAAGCTCCTTGGCTTACAAGCGGTCTCCAGTAAGCCACATCATAGTGCATGGCAGTAAGACTGTCACAGCTCTCAGAGATCTTTGAGAACTTGGAGAAAAGAAACCTAAAATGGTAGCATTCAGTTTGCTTTCTAGCCAGGCTGGATGCCAGGTTTCTGTGACAACTGAGGTGTTGAGTGTGTTCCTTACAGTGAATGCAGAGAGATGTATTTCTGCTGGGAAATACTTCACAGAGAGGGTTACCAAACGTTGGAATTGTCTGTCCAGGGCAGTGGTGGAGTCACCATGCCTGGAGGCATTTAAGCAGCCCCTGGACCTGGCACTTAGGGACATGGTTTAGTGTTGACCCTCCAATGCTGGGTCAAAGGTTGGACTGGATGATCTTGGAAGTCTCCTCCAACCAGATGTTTTCTGTGATTCTGTATTTGCAGGAGAGGGAGAGCAAAAATAGAGGAGGTAACTTGCCTGAAAGACGTCATTGGTTTGAGATGTGTGTTAACCTTGGAGGGAAATGAGAGTGTTCCATGTTTCTCTGCTGCATTATAGACAGTTTGGTGTGTACTCAGACATACAGGGGAGATTACAGTTACTGTCTGTTTGTTTGGTTGTAGTGGTTGAAAAATTTGACTACGTTTTTCCAGAAAATGGCCTTGTAGCATACAAAGATGGGAAATTCTTGTGCAAGCAGGTAAGTGGAAGAGTAAGGTGGAAGAGACATTTTCTAAACTCTTGCTCCAGTGCAGTCCTCTACAGTCACCCATCTAACTAAGGCCAAAATTGTTGCTGTCTTCATTTGTTGCTTCTGTAAGAGATCACTCATTTGGTGCTATACATAAGCTTTATTATTTGGGGCATTTTCCAACCCAAAAATTGGGTTCTCTGTCTGATCAAACAAGAACTCAAAATCCTGGAGCAGCCTTTCCCTCAGCTTATCCACAGAAAATGTGCCCTCTGTTCCTGGAGGTCCTATGGAATGTGGCATTTCATAGCTGAGGCCTTTTGGGTCTTAGGGTTCAGAAAGGTTCTTGTGAATTTGTAGCTGCTTCCTCCTATTTATTCAGAGTGCACATTCCCATCTGTCACATAAGCTAGTAAGTGAATACTCTAAATTAACATAAATGGACATCAGATTCTAGATACCCTGATGGCCTTCATTGGTGATGAGTAATGGGGTTCAAAAATATAGAAGAGCTCCTGGGTGAAATTGCTGCCTTGAGCACTGGTTCCCAAGGCACTGCAGTATCAATGTCCATCTCTTCACGCTTGGCTAGAGCAGACGTTAAGTGCAGCTATTTGCTGAGCTGTGCTGTCTTTGCCCCACAGTGTTTTCTTATAAAGCAGAGAGTTTGGTCTTATGGTTTTAAAAACCCACAGTAAATGAAAAGAAATAGGAGAGCCTTTAGGCAGTACTGTGTGTGCACCACCTGAGTGTCACTCTCCAAAGACATGGTCCTTTTTGCTACCATACATGCCTGGCTATCAGCGTCTGTGCTTGGCCAGCTGTGTAACTCATGTTCAGAATCTCAGATTCTGGCCCCTTGGCTGAATGGTGTTTGTTTTTGTTAGAACATTCAGGGCCACTTGGGTGAGGAAGTACTTCAGGACCTAATCAACTACTGCCTGAGTTACATTGCAAAGATTAAACTGCCGAAGAAAAGGTATGTGCATGCTCTGCTGAGACCCCACCTCAAATACTGCATCCACTTCTGCTGTCCCCAGCATAAGGACACAGAGCTGTTGGAGCAAGTCCAGAGGAGGGCCACAAAGATGATCCAAAGGCTGGAACACCTCTGCTGTGAAGATAGGCTGAGGGAGTTTGGGTTGTTCAGTATGGAGAAGACAAAGACTCTATCAGCTGCCTTCCAACACCTGAAGGGATCCTGCAGGAAGGCTGGAGACACTTTTCATAAGGGTATCTAGCAATAGGACAAGGGGGAATGGTTTGAAGCTGAGGGAGAGTAGATTTAGACTGGATCTTCTGCAGTACAAAGGTGATGAGTCTGGAATAGGCTACCCAAGGAGGTTTTGGATGCCTCCTCCCTGGGGGTGTCTGAGACTAGGTTGGATGAGACCTTGAGCAGGTGAATCTAGCTGAGAGGTGTCCCTGTCATGGAGGTTGGAGCAGATGGTCTCTAAGGTCTCTTTCAGCCTAAGCCATTCTGCGATATTAATGTAACCATATTCTCCATGTTACAGTGTTCTGGATCAATGTGTAAAGCAAACCCTCTCAGAAAAAAAAGAATAATTTGTGTTTTAGGAATACTGTAGATATGAAAGAGAGCTCAGTCCATGCATACAAAGACAAGCTCCCTGCTGCAGCACAGCATTTGCAATACTGCTTCAGCATTTGTATTTCAGAAGAAAGGAAGTTCAGATTTGAAGTAGGAATATTTCCTTGGGATGTTTGGAATTGAGCAGCATAATGTCTTCCAGAGATGCGAAGCATGCAGTGAGGTCAGCTGTATGTGACAGCTCATGAGGGTGCAGCTGCTCAAGGCACTAACAGGTTCCATATGTGAGGCAAGCTAGAAACACTGCCTAGATTGCTCTAAATATTGCTACTTCACCCCAAAGCTGAGAGACTGGCCTGCCAGGGCCTGAGATTCAGGTTGACAGGATGCTCCAGTCATACTTTTAGAAGTCAGTCAGGAAGATGTTGAAATTTCCAGATCCAAATAAAAGTTCAAAAGACACCTTCATGTCAGAGGTATTAGTTCCTGTACGTTTGGGGGTTTTACGAATACAATGAGAGGCTGAAGTAGACACTGATTCCCGTTGTGTCTGCACAATTAACTTTTGCTTCATTCTGGTATTTTGAGTGACTTTTCATCTACTTTCTTTCCAGGGGCACCTTCATTGAGTTCCGAAACGGGATGATAAATGTGTCCCCCATTGGAAGGGGCTGCAGCCAGGAAGAACGAATTGAGTTCTATGAACTTGATAAAGTGAGTTACAGGTCTTGAAAAATCTCCAACTCTTCTGGAAGAGGCAGTCATGGCCAGGTCATGATTTTTAAAAAGCTTTTGTAATTTTCGTTGTCTTTTTTTTTTTTTTTTCCCCATTTAAAATCTTTTCCATATGTTTTAACTAACTTTGATCAGATGTCAGGAAATGTGCAAGAGGTTTTCTGTTTTGTGATGATTACTTGCAGAAGTGTTTGACTTTTTTTTTTTTTTTTAACCCTGTATTCAGAGCACTGACCATCCACTCTCTACACACAGGGTCCCTGGGAAAACCCTGCCCCTAGACTGGTTTTATTTTATTTGAAGTGGTCTCTAGTATAACCAGATTCTACCCATCCCAAACAAAACTGCTCCTTGCCATTGTGAAGCAGAATTTAAAAGCTGAAGTCAAACAGTGCACTGTTTGTTTTCCTTTGTACACAGCTAAATGTGCATGGCTGAAGCACTCTGAGCCATGGTGTCAGAGTTCTGTTCTCTGCAACACCATGACAACTGTTTCTGATCTGATACAAAACCTGAAATCTAATTTAGATTAGATGCAAGGAACAAGCTGTTCACTGCAAGGGTGGTGAGGCACTGAAATAGGTTACCCAGAGAAGTTGTGGATGTTCCATCCCTAGAAGGGTTCAGAGCCAAACTGAATCAGTCTTGGAGCAATTTGCTCCAGTGGATGGTGGGCCTAGAACAAGGGGACACAGTCTCAAGTTGTGCCAGGGGAGGTACAGGCTGGATATTAGGAAGAAGTTCTTCCCAGAGAGAGTGATTCGCATTGGAATGGGCTGCCCAGGGAGGTGGTGGAGTCACCATCCCTGGAGATGCTCAAGAAAAGACTGGATAGAGCACTTAGTGCCATTGGCTAGGGCTGGGTGATAGGTTGGACTGGATGATCTTGAAGGTCTCTTCCAACCTTGCTTATCTTATGCTATCCTATGCTAACTAGATGATCCTTAAGGTCCTTTCCAAGCCAAACCATTCTGTGATTATAATTCTTCAAATGCAGTCATTGCCTGTAGGTCAGTTAATGGGTGCTGGAAGATATCTAAGCCCAAGGCTTTCTGAAAATAACTTTTTTTTTTTTGTGTATATGACATCAGAAGTTTGAGACTCTTCCTATGCCTCTGTCTCCCTACTTGCAGAACTGAACTTTAGCAGGAGCTGAAGCACAGAGCTCTAATATTCCAAGATTTTCAGACAAAGAAGCAAATAGTACCCAGGTGAAGCTGTGCTGTTGTTTTTCACAAGCTGGTAATAGATGAGAGTGGAAATGCTCTCAGGATGTTTTCAGTAATAATAAAATGTAGCTGTGTCACACTAGTCCTGGTACTCAGATCTTTGGCTATTTTGGGGGTGGGCTTTTTGAGTTCTCTTTCCATTGATGAATTAACACTGCATGTAACTGATGTTTTGCTATGTTTTGCTTTTTAACAGAGGGAACATATAAGAGAGAAATTTGTAGCTGATTTACGAAGAGAATTTGCAGGAAAAGGCCTCACGTTTTCTATAGGTATCACATTAAAAGCTTGCTTTAAAAGATGAAAATTTCACTTAAGTCATATCTCCTTATGTCTAGGACAGGCCCTGTCTCACTTGTGTGACAGTTACCTCTCTGGGGGTGGTTGTAGGCATTGCGTGCAAGACTAAGCCTCTTTTTCTTCTTAGGCTTTCATTTGTTACATTTTAATTGAAATGCATCAACAAAAAGGACTTCATTGCTTGTCATCAGATCATTGTCTTTTAATGTCACTTGTGTGACTGATTCTGCTCGTTTTGAAACCTATCACGTGCTGCTGATTAGTCAGAGCCGTTTCTGTGAATCAGTTTTGATCAGAAATACTACATCAGTACTGTGCCATCAGCCTTTAGTTTTACATGAATCTTTTTTTCTCCTTCTCTCCCCCAGTCTTTTGGCACGTTCTTGATTTTTTTTTGAATTACAAAAAGTAAAGTTGGCCTTAGTGCTGTGGTATTGAAACAGTAGGGCAGAAATGTGCTGCAGTAGCACGTGGCAGATACTTTTTAGACAGCAGCCTCAGCTGGGAATCGCTTTAATGTACTGGTAAAGTCCAAGGGTTTGAAGGGGAACAGGTGTCCTGTCAGACTATGCTGCAAAGGCTGATTTCCTCCTATTCTTTACAAAGTCTCACACATCAGAATCTCTGGCTGTGCATACACCAGTGGCTGCAGTAATTCATGCAGTTTCTTTCTAAAAGGAAAAAGATTACATTTCATTGCTTTGTGTGAGAGCAGGGAGTGCTTGGGAACATGTTAAGAGTTCCATATTTGCTTAAGGGGTAAATAATAAATCACAGCTGTAATAACTGATGCCCTGTTTCACTCCAGGGTCTTGTAATGTTTCATACTTCTTACCCAGTTTAGTTTTTCTCACTTACTTTTCCCTCAGAAATGTGTTCTTGTAATAAAACAAAGTTTGCTTGTTTGGTGTCTGTCCTAGGAGGCCAGATAAGCTTCGATGTGTTCCCAGATGGCTGGGATAAGAGGTACTGCTTGGGAATCGTTGCCGACGAAGGATACAAGACTATTTATTTCTTTGGAGATAAGACTATGCCAGTGAGTAGATGGTTTTGTATATACATTTCACAGCTTCTGTTTTAAATCACAAGCACTGTAAGTCCTAACTAATTACCTTACACCTGACAAGAACTGAAGTCAGGATACAAATGTGTGTCCATGTTTAGCTGGCTGCTCAGCATAAACCTAGGAGGCAGCTGTGAGCACAGCTTTATCTTCCGTTTCCTGAACACAGTGTTCTTGACAGACTTAACAGATTGTGTTTTTAAACTGAATTTGTGTAATTACATTAAAATCCTAGGTGACGTGGCTACATAACAGGGATTATCCTGTTTGGTTACTGTAGATTGATGCTTCTTGTTGGCTGGTGTTTATTAAACCTATTTGTTTTCCATTGAATTTAATGCTGTTCCTCTGCTAACCAATCTGTCTGTGCACAGAGGAACTGAGATTATCCATAATCCCTGTCCCTAGTCATAGGGCAGAGCTACACAACTCCACAGAGTGATTCAGAGGCTTTGGGAAGTACTGAGCAGAGACCTGTCTAGAGGTGGCTGTTCAGTCTGGAGAAGTTCCCAGGTGACCTTATTGTGGCCTTCCAGTATCTGGAGGGGGCCTACAGAAAAGCTGGGGAGGGACTTTTTAGGATATCAGGGAGTTATAGGGCTGGGGGAATGGAGCAAAGCTGGAGGTGGGGAGATTCAGACTAGACATGAGGAGGAAGTTCTTCCCCATGAGAGTGGTGAGAGCCTGGAATGGGTTGCCCAGGGAAGAGGTTGGGGCCAGATCTCTGGAGGTGTTTAAGGCCAGACTGGATGAGGCTGTGGGCAGCCTGCTCTAGGGTAGGGTGTCCCTGGGCATGGCAGAGGGATTGGAATTAGATGTTCTTTGCAATCTCTTCCAACCCAGGCTGATTCTATGATTCTAGACCAAGCCTGGATGAAATTTAAGCTGTCTGAATATGGCCAAGGGAATGTGTCAGGTTAAGTTTTATATGAAAAGTCTTAGTTTTATAAGAGTGTTTTATAACTTACAAAACTTTATAGCTTTATGAGTTTTTTAAAGGTCAGGTTTTATAAGAAAAAGACAAGCTTTGAACTAAAAGATTTCCACCTCCTTGACATCAGCTGTGAAAGAAATCACCTGTCCCTCTTAGCATAGAGTTTATGGACAGCTGACTTTAAACTCTAAGTGGCAGTGCAGCATTTTCAGTGATCTGCAGCAGTTTTGGCAGACTTGCTGGGAAGCAGCATGGCAAACCAGCTACAAAAGTTAGGTAACTCCAGCACTCAAAAGCTGCAGCTTTTGGTGATCTCTGCTCGTGCAACTGGCAGCTTATTTGTTCCTTCAGCCAGCTGCAAAAGGAGCTTCCATTGCTCTGCTGTGATTAGAAACCAGTTATAAACATCCCCTCAGACCAGTAACAAAGCCAAAATTCTACTGCAGTAGTGAAAGATCAATGAATGTAATGAGCTAACTAAAACAAGCAAGAGGGAAAAGGTTAATGCAAGTAAGTAACAAATGTCATGAGCTGGTCAAGTGTCCTGTCACAAGCCTCGTAGCTGAGTATTAAGCAGTAAAGGCAGAGTCATGCTGGGCTGCTACACAAAAGGAAAAACATGGCAACACTTGCACTGAGAGTTCTGTTACCAATGCTGGCATGCAGGTTAGGAAGTTCTCATGGAGTTCAGCAGATGTGTCTGCACAGGTATGCTATGAACACAGCTTTCTGGAAGACACCTCATATGTGACTATGTTATCTTAGAATATTTAGTTCCAAGCCTTCCACTAGACTTTAAGTCTACTTGAAGTCCAATGCAGCCTGGTCTTGAAAGCTTCTAGGGATGGAGAATCCCTAACTTCTCTAGGCAGCCAGTGTCAATGCCTCATCCCCCTCACAGCAAAGAATTTCTTCCTGATATCTAACCTAAATCTACCCTCTTGCAGTTTGAAACCATTACCCCTTCATCCTGTCACTACCTGCCCTTACAGAGAGTAATGTGGAGAGGTGATACTGTAATCTTAGAATGCTTTAGGTTGGAAGGGACCTCAGGGATCATCTACTCCAAGCCCTCTGCCATGGACAGGGACACCTCTCAACTAGACTCAGATGCTCAAGGTCTCATCTGACCTGGCCTTGAACATCCCCAGGGAGAAGGCATCCACAACCTTCCTGGGCAGCCTATTCCAGAGTCCCACCTCCCTTGTGCTGAAGAACTTCTCCCTAAGATCTAGTCTAAAGCTACTATCCCTCAGCTTCAAACTGTTCCCCCTTGTCCTGCTGCTAGACACCCTTATGAAAAGTCCCTCCCTTCCTGTAGGATCTCTTCAGGTTATGGAAGGCAGCTGTAAGGTTCCCTGAAATCTTCTCTAGGCTGAACAACCTCGCCTATCCCCACTGCAAAGGTGCTCCAGGCCTTGGATCATTTTTATGACCCTCTGGACATGCTCCAACAATTTCCTTTGTGTGTGCCTTCTCCACCCCAAGACTGTGACTACAAAGTAAGTTAAATAAAATTAAATCCTCTTCTGTGTTTTTTTTTTTTTTTCTCATTTCAGGGAGGGAATGACTATGAAATTTTCACAGACTCTAGGACAGAAGGCCACAGTGTCAGCTCTCCACAGGACACCAGAAGAATCTGTGAAGAACTGTTTTTTAAATGAAAGACTTTGAGAATTCAGTTGCCAAACGGTTAGGCTCAGTAACTCCAAACAGCTTCTGTACTGTTTTTATTAACTGTTCATGAATACCAAGAACTTTGGGAGCCTCTCAGTGCTGCAGAGAAGGGTTTGCACTGAAGAGAATCTCACTGACCAGTGGGACACAGCAGAGCTCAATTAGCACCATCCTTCCCCTGTTACCATTTGACAAGTACTCCATGTTTTTTTTTGGTGGGCTATGGGGTTTGGGTTGGATTTTTCTTGTTTGTTTTTGGCTGCTGGGGTTGTTTTTGTTGTTGTTTATTGTTTGGTTTTTTTTTATTAATTACACTGTAGGACAGAGGGGGTGGGGATAATCTGCCTGTAACTGATTTATGATCTCAAAATTGGCCTGCAAGCCTTTATCCCTTAACTTTTAATTTTGAAGCTGCTATTTAAAAAGCTGAGTATTTCAGAGCCGTGGTTTTACACCACCACGTATGGTAATGGATTGTTAAGACCTTTGGGATTTCCTTGTTTAAAGCTGGAAGATGAGTGAAAGAGGTGGGACTTTCTGGCAGGGGGAAGGTAGACCCATAGAACTGTCAGAGCTGAAAGAGACCTCAAGGATCATCCAGCTCTAACCCTCCTGCCATGGGCAGGGATACCTCACACCAGATCAGGTTGCTCAGAGCCCCATCCAGCCTGGCCTTAAAAACTTGCAGGGATGGGGCTTGTACCACCTCCCTGGGCAACCTTTTCCAGTGTCTTACTACTCTCATGGTGAACTGAGCCAGAAGTCCCTGACTCACATGTGTTGCAGTGTGTGGTCAGAAGTCCATCAGCACCAGCTGATGCTGAAGCTACCTGCACAGTACGGTTCATGGTACCTACACTTCTTGCACATTGTTTTTTAAATCTTAATAATAAATTTTTAAAGATTAAAATTAATTAAAACAGCTTAAGCATGGTAGCAAACTATTTCTGTCACTGATTACATTTCTGATTTTCCTGGTAATACATTAAGGGGTAGGTGAGATTTTAGCACTAAGAAAAAAATGACCTGTTAAAATTCAAGTTGACACAGGACAGTGTAACTGTTAATGTTACTTTTCTCATCTGACATTAGGAAAGTAATTGTATGAACAGTAATTTAGTGGAGGATAATCAAATCTCACTTTATCATGAAAAATTACTATATCTCTCTGTCATTTTTGCAAATAAAATATCTAAAGCAGACCTATTGTACTCTCCCTGTGTCTATGATTGACCTGAATCTTTCCAGTTCCAAGTTTATGTGATACTTGCACAGTGCAAACAGAACACAATCATTGTGTGCAACCCCAAATCTCCAAAGGGACTTAGAGAAAAGGAGTGAGTTTTGATGCCCTCAGGCATCAGAACTCTCTCGTCTCAACCCCTTCACTGTCTGCTTCCAGAGGGTAATTGTGCCTTGAGCATTTCAATGGGCTCAGAGTTTGGACCAGAAGCACCTGCAGTGCAGGAGAGCCCTGTAAAAGTGGCCAGATTTTAACAGCTGCTGCAGATGTGGTGCATCTGACTATTTGGTTACTTAACTGCATGGTTGGTTCCTGTATTTGCAGTTACCTCTGCAAAACATCCTGTGCAGGACCAAGCCCAGATTAGTTCTGTGTGCACATACCTGCACGTGTTCAAGCCTTAAAAGCCTGCTGGTCAGCCTTGTGCATCCACTGCAAATAGCTGTTTATCTTCTGCCTTTCCTGCCAGCAGATGACAAGCAAAGTCTGTGGGGGGAGAAAAAAAAAAGCAAAGCATCTCACAACTCCCAGTCCCTTGCCTCACCTTCCCTTCTCCAGTGTGAGTTTAAACAAAGAGGGCAGGCACAGCCATTCCAACTTCTAGCAACCCCTGCTTGGCTCCCATCCCCTGAAGCCTGCGCACAGCCTTGCTGCAACATTTTACAATGGTAGCTGCTCTGTTGCAGGAGCTCCTTCTGAAATGCTCTGGCTTTCCTCCCCCGAGGTGTCAGCTGAAATACCCAGGCAACACTATACCTCTGCTCCTACAGTATATTACTAATAGTTATTATTAGCTATTATAATGAAAATAAACATATGTCACAGAAGTAGCAGTATCTATTATGCACTCCCCTATTAAACAGCTAGAAAACTCCCAAATTACTCCCTAGTTGTTCTGGCAACACTCTACAAAGCTTTTAAATACCATCCCAGAGGTGTACCTGTGCTCTCCTCTCTCTTAAATGCTAATCATCACCTTCAATACAGAGAGCAGGCTGAAGACAGCACCTATTGTTACAACTGCAGTCAACTGAAGTGAAACTTTCACCCTTTTTTTTTTTAATGTCTTTTATTTGCAAAGTCAATAAAAATCCACCATTAGGAACATAATAGAGAAAAATGCTTCATTTGAAAAACAAAAAGACAGACACTGAAGGCAAACAGGAACAGAAGTAACTCACCTGCACTACGACTACATAAAATCTTGCAGACAGAGAAAAGTCAGAGCAAGGGTGACCATATCACATCCTACCAAGCAACTTTTCCAGGGAACCAGCTGCAGAAGCTGAGCCTGTTAACTCACAGAGTATTTTATACACAGTCATCTGAACAGCAGGGAATCACTTTCCAGAGGCACAGCTGTTCTGCCTGCCCTGTGGCACACCACAGCAGACATTCAACTATAGGCAATCTCCTGCTTTGTCTAAACTCAGACACAGAGAGGGGCTATGAAATAATCCACTACTCTACAGCTTTCTACCACCTACCTTGAAGCTTTTTTTTTTTTTTTTTTTTTT
>VWZI01001191.1:55417-197425 GCA_013396835.1 Psilopogon haemacephalus
TTTTTTTTTGGGCTGGGTTTTTTTTGTTGGGTTTGTGTTGTTTTTAATACTGGCCTACAAAATCTGTTGCTAATCAACCATCAAGGCACCTAAGTAAATTCACAAACAATCCAGGCTTTGAAACCTCAATATTCCACACGTATGCCATGTGCAAATGGTGCACCTGAAGGGCACTCAGCCATGGCCATCAGAGCATAACGACCAGATAGAGCTTTGCCGCCCTGCAGCAGCTGCTCTGTTTGTGAACTTCCTTCCACAAGGAAAAGAAATGGCAGCAGTGAACACCTTTCTCTCTCTCATCCATGGCATTCAGGCACTGTTAGCAGCAGCAAGCACGCTCCAGCCCTTACAGAAGAGCAGCTTCAGGGAAGACACCTCTAGGGCCTTGCAGCCCACGCCTCTCTGGGCTAGAAGAGCTCTCCCCTTCAAACCTCTCCCTGACTGCCCTGGCCACTTCCTGGAACCAGTTCACAAGATAAAAGCAAAACCAAAACTTCCCTTCCTCCACCAAGCACACAAAATCCATGTTTGCTAAACACTTCATGCTAGGTTTTTTCATTAGCGTTTGAATTGCCTTTTGTTGTTGTTGTTTTGGTTTGTTTGGGTTTTAGGCCAGCTGTAGAAAAGGTAAATTTGGCCAGTTTCTGCTTTATTGACAATGCAGTATTTCCTCCCACACAATACAAAAATACTCTTAGGACAGGTCCCCTGCAGCCGGTTGTTGAGCAGTGACCATGCAGGCAGCCCCCACGCTCCCTCCGGGACCCCTCAGGAGCTCACGACGTGCCCTGACCAGGTCTCATGCTTGGTCCCAGGAGCTAGATGGGTAATCACCACCTCCACCGCCTGAAGCTTCTCGTTCTTGGGAGGGATGGTGCACATCTTGTAGGTGACCTCGTCGCCTGCCACCGGAACGTACTCGCCCTCAATGCTGTAAAGGGAAAGCTTCTGTTAGTCATCACTCACACCAGCACTCAAATTTGTCTGCAGCTTACTGTGGCGCTTTTGCAGTTACCTGCTCCCCACCCCTCCACATACCCCTTTTGATATAAACCCCAGCTAGGACTCAGAACACTGGAAATTGATAAATGAAGCTTTATAGTTACAGCAATGCACAATATACAAGCAAATATTTACAAGGTATAACAGATATTTACAAATACACGTACAGTGAAAAGGTAATGCGGAAACACCACAGCCCTCTCAGAGATCAAAATCCCCAAGAGGGGTAACCAACCACCCCCTACCACCTTTCCCCCCTTCCCCAATCTTATCTCCCCACGTGTTGGTGCTGCAGATAAGCTGAGGTAGACCGGCCAGGGGGATTAGTAGTAGGAAAAAAGTTAGTAGAATTATTAAGAATCAGCTACAGAGACAAAAGAACCATGCAAAGAGCAGCTGCAGCCCAGCAAGGCCTGAAACCATCTAACTATCTATATTTGGGTTACACTTTTTTAAAGCAAGGTTTTTCTTTCTCAGTAAAGCTCTGGGTGAAGTGACCTACTGTGTTTTCTTCTCTCAGCCAATAGTCTAATTTCTCACTCAAATTCTCCAATTAATTCAAACCAGCACACTTACTTACATTTTTTTTAATCTTATCCAGATACTCCAGGATTTTTTAATAGAGCCCATCATCCACCAAAGATGAAGGTTGATTTTGGTTGTCTTGCAGCAAAACCCTATAAAAAACATTACAAAAGCCACCCCCACCCTAAAACAACACAAAAAAAGACCCACAATCTAAAATGCCCTAAAAACCTGGGTGAGCCAGGCCATGGGCAGCATTGCTTTAAACCATGCAGTACCTTCTTCCTCACTGGCAGCACTAGAGGGCAGGGCTGACCCTTCCTTTGGGGTTTGCTGGTTTTTATGTACTATAGGAAGCTGATTTTTTTCCCCTCCTCTCACTTAAGCTTGCAAAGTCTGCGATTTTTCCCCTTTTTTTTTTAATGGAGAATTGGACCCTGCCAGTTGTTGATTTTACTGTTAGGTTAATTCACCGTTACACACTTTGTCTATGGTATTAAAAAAAAAACCCCAACATTAGAGCCCAAGGAAGACAACAGTGTCACACAGAATGTTTGGCATCAGAAAGGACCTCAACCACCCTGCTAGAGTAGGATCACCTATGGCAGGTCACACAGGAGGGCTTTGAAAGTCTCCAGGGAAGGAGACTCCACAGCCTCTCTGGGCAGCCTGCTCCAGGGCTCTGTCACCCTCACAAGAAAGAAGTTTTTCCTTATTTTCCTGTGGAACCTCCTCTGCTCCAGCTTGCACTGTTGCCCCTTGTCCTGTCATTGGACATCAGTGAGCAGAGCCTGGCTTCATCCTCCCAACACTGCCCTTCACATCTTTATAAACATGGCTGAGGTCACCCCTCAGGCTCCTCTTCTCCAAGCTGAAGAGCCCCAGCTCCCTCAGCCTTTCCTGAGAAGGGAGATGTTGCCCTCCCTTCAGCATCTTTGTGGCTCTGTGCTGGACTCTTTCAAGCAGTTCCCTGAGGTCCTTCTTGAACTGAGGGGCCCAGAACTGGACACAATATTCCAGATGCAGCCTCAGCATGGTCTGCCAGAGGGGGGAAGAGAACTTCCCGTGACACACTCCTACTACACCCCAGAATATTTCAAATATTTCCAAATAACTTGTGGTGGAAAAGGAGAGTTCTGTGACCCTGACATGTTACAGTGCAGAAACTTCTCCCAGCACTTGGCAATTCCTGATTTCCAAGAGCTGCTTCACTCCTACAAAGCCTCTAGCAGGCAGGGATGCTGGAAGTCTCACACTGAATTTGCTACTGCCTTTGAGTCCTCATCCAGAAAACAGTGGGAGATGACAAGAGGGCTGTTCCCTTCTGTTCAGAATGATGTACTGGTGAAACAGACCTCCAAAGCTTTCCTCACCTCTACCACTGTGTGCAAGATCAGAGCTTTTTAATAAAAATGCCAGCATGTGCCAGAGAGGACAGGCAGAGCTGCCTTACCGTGATGCTCTGCCAGCAGAAAGGATGCCACTTCCCCTTGCTGTAAATATACCTACACCATCTCACGCTCAAGTTCCCCTTCTCTGACAACCTAGGCTAGAGATTTCCTGTTTGAGGCTTTTCCCCAGTGTTTCTCAGCAGCATTTGTATTTGTGAACAGCCAAACACTCGTTACAAGTTCTGCTGGATGCCTTATCAGTAGGACTTAGCTTGTGTACTCCTCTTACACTGAGGGCTTGGGGTAAAAAAAACACGATCTTGTGTGTCAGAAACTTGGCATAGACTGTTGGGTTTGTTATTTGCCTTCACTGAACACACTGGGAGCATACTCACACCACCCAGGAATTTTATCCCACAAATGTCTGTTAATTGCAGGGATCCAAGATTTTAGCTGTGGGATTCATATCAACCCTCATCTTGTGAGCCATTACTGATGCAGCTTTTGTATTGCAGGAAAGACTGGCAGCACTGATAGGAGAGAAATATTCTGGCCCTTACTGCCAGTTGTAACCTCACATCAGATTCTGCTTCTTCCACAGCTCTGCAGAGCTTCTTCGGCTTCATCTCCTGCATTGCCTCTCCCCCCACCTTCTCCTTTAAAGGTCTGCCTCAGCTTCTGCTGCCCTCTGACTTGTGCACTACCACTGCTGCTCAGGGAGCTGGTGCATTGGGCTGGGGGGGCTGAGCAGAAGCAACCTGTGCTCAGGATGAGACTGGGTGAGCAGAGATGTACAAGACTGACCTATGATTTATAAACTTCTCCCATGGGAAACTCAAAAGAAAAGTCACTGTTTGCTCACTGCTTGTATCAGCATGATCTCAGAAATACTCCTGTATCTAAATATGGATCTAAAACCTGCTGTGAGGAGTTAAAGGCACTCCCAAGGCCTGTGGTTGGAAACGTCCTTCACACTTGATTTCTCCTACTCCAGAGCTGCCCATGACTGCAGGAATCAGATCCAAGAGGGCACGTCCTAAGCTGAACTCTTCAGAGTAGGGCCTGGGAAAACAGCAGTAGATTGAAGGCAGGTAAAGTATTTACAGAAAAGTCAAGGTAAAGCCTCCTTCATCAGACCTGACAGCCCTCTCCACCACATGCAGGCTGATCCCACTGACCTTTATTTGCTTCCAAAGTCTCCAGGCCAACCTGTCAGCCCAGCCTTGAATCACACTGGACAGACTGTTCAAGCTCCCACATCCAGACTCTTGCTGTGGCTGCCCTCTGCAGTTACTGTTTTCACTTATACCTCACTTCCCACCCTCTCTAGGAGGTTTAAGATTCCTTCAGGTGTTATGGGGCTGCAAACCCAACATGCACTATCCTTTCAGGAACAGAGATTAGTTCACCTTAATTTCCCACCAAATTCTCTGCAGTTTACCCTGACTTTGAAGAAAAGAATTTTAAGCAAAGATGAGAAGACGCTAGTGTACTGTCTCAGCCTGACAAGTGGCCATGAAGCCTCAAGAAAAGACAGAGGAGAGGATCAAACCATGAGTGAAAATAGGAGTGCCATGTGGAAAAAAACACCAACAACAATAACAACAACTTATTTCCCACTTGAATGATCCCCTGTTGCCACAAGTGCTGCTATTGAGCTAAAACCACATTGCCACAAGGAGTAACTCTCAACACAACCCATGCAGGATGTCAGCCCCACCTGATCAAGGTACCACCTTTCAGTGGAAGGCAATGCAGCACAGACATTTCATCTGTACAAAGGAACACAAGATTAGCAAAACATCCTGAGCAGAAACCCTTACCTGGCTCCAACCAAGCTGTAGAATCCTCCTTTTCTCCAGGCTGAACAACCCCAGGCCCCTCAGCTGCTCCTGACAAGACTTGTGCTCTAAAGCACACAAAAGCTTTTCATACACTTGATCTCTCTGCTGCCCTGGCTGATAAAACTAGATCAAAACTATGTGACTTTTTTTGTACAAGGTGTACTGACAGTTCACGAACTCCACTTTCTCCACACATGGAGACACGTGCACAACAGAAGACAATAGGTACCGAAGTGGAAAGTCTACAGTGACTCAAGTACAGCTGAGCCACTGGAACAATTTGCCACAAAACATATTTCTTCACGTGGCCTTGAGCACCAGGACCAGCTGTGGACCGTGTTTCAGGGAGCACAAAGCAGTTACAGTGGGGCTGGAACCAAAGTAGCATCTCCTCTTGACATCACAGCCACCCACTCCCTAGCCCCAGGTACTGCCTTTGACTCCTGCACAGAGGATGAATACACACAGCCAGCTCAGAGCCATCACTTAGAGGCATCAAATGAACGGATGCCCTGCCCAGGAAGGCATCTCATGTTGGGCTGAAAGGCTTTTTTTAATGAACAGGAACCTTACATGTGCTTTAAAAGCTCCTGTAAAACAGGATGAGATACAGTTAATGAAATAAACACTTGAAATCTGCCAAAGAGATCAGTAGAGGGATAGTTAATACAGAAAGGAAAGTGGATTCACACTGTCTCCTGAAGCACCAAAGACATGCCAATACACAAAGGCAGGGCTTGAAGCTCCTGAACAGCACAGACAAATCAGGTATCACTTGAACCTTCAAGTGAGAAAGAAAGACAGTTTCAGTAATATAAAAAAAAGAGATGGGTGTTTTGTTGGGGTGAGTTTGGTTTAAACCTGAAATATGAATATATGGCAGGATGTGTTCTGGTAAGTAAAGGGTTATAGGTGTACTGGTAACCACGCTGCTCCTGGTTTTTCTGAGAAATTAACAAGTGAACAAGTGAAACAGCACACCCCATGTAGGACAAGCTGCAAAGCGACTAGCCCAAACTGGAGGGGACACTCCCAGCCACCACTGAGAGCCTCTGCATCCCTCAGCACTTCTTAGGTGACTGTTTTAAAGTATCATCTACAGCCTTTGTTCTGCAGAGGAAATAAAACACAACTAACCAAAACATCTGTTAATCTAAATTTTTTACACACTTGAATTGTGAGGTTAATTGTTCCTGTTCCTTCTACTAAACAGATCACCTTAGTCCCCACAATCTGCATGGAAAGGTACACTTCTCTCTACTGAAATGCACTTCTCACAGGGCTGAGTGTCACACTGACAGCATCAGATCCTTTCTTGGTTTCTTTCCTTATCCAAGCTGACATGACAAGAGACTGAAACTGGTGATAAAACCTCATTCAACTCCAAACAGCTTCTCATCCCCTAGTTTCTCTCTTTCCCAGCTTGCTGAGGTGACCTTACCTCACCAAGACCAGGCCTGTTCTTTGCACAGCTTTGCAAAAAGGCTGCAGCCACAAAACCATCTCAAATTTCATGCTCTGCTTTAGCCCTTTGAACTTTTCTCCCACAGATCAGGCGTTCTTTTTCTTCCTGCAGCTTTCTGACTACCAGCTATTCTTGGTACCTACCAAACACAAGATCATTAACTCATTGCCCCCAGTGCACATGAAATGCAAGAGAGTAGAGGTCTTAGTTTGCACCCTGAGTAAAGCTCCTTGTGAACAGTGCTGCCAGCACAGAGTTTGCCCACCCAAAGCTGCTTCTGAGATAGCTGCAGACTTACTCCAGAACTATGTGATGCTTAGCAGCAGGACCAAACAACAACCAGACTGTGCAGTACTTCTGGTGGTGTCAAGAAAGAATCCAATGGCACTTGAAATGTGCCACACAAGGAGGTGGTATGGCACTGGAGGCAGAGCCCTACATAAGGCTGTGGGAAGATCCTCCATCAGGAAGCAATTGCCTTAAGCACTGCCAAGGAAATGAACTGGGGAAGATCCAAGAAAGTAAATATCTTGGAACAGATTCAGCCTACAACAGCATGCACTCTATATAGAAGTTACCTTGTACAGAGAAGTCAAACATGGACTCTCCTGATGTTATATATGGATTAAATACTTTTATGTTTGCATTTTTTAACTTTTACCATTACCCCATATCAAGTGTTGATTTAGAGGACGGTGGAGATTTTCTCTGCTATTTAAGAGATTAGCATGCACGTTCTCCCCAAAATACTAGATATCCAGATAGCCAGGAATTCTAGGACACTTCAATAAATTAAGCTTAAAATAGGAAATGCTTTCCTGATGCTAGTGTTGGAATAGAGACACAATAGAGGGAGTTCCAGATCAGCCAGCAACTCCCATTTCCCAGCTCAGCGCCAGTCTGGGTCGGTGGAGCATTTTATCCTGCACTATTTTTAGGGAAATGGGAGGTTACTAGGAAATTACCTAAATAAGGAATGTTCTGGTTCTTCCTTCTCACAGCTGCTACTCATATTCCAGGGCTCTACTTAAACCTCTTGGGAAAAAGACAAAGTCACATGGAAACATTTTTGAGGAAGAGTTTTGTGGAGAATTCAGAGCCTTGCTGATCAACAAGTCCACTGTGGATTGCACCACATAGCTGCTTCCCATGGATCAGGGGGCTGTACTATCTTGTGGGCTTCCTAAAACTCATTTAGCACCTCCACACAGCTCCCAGGATTTTTATGGAACAGCAGGACAAGACAGAGGAATGAATCATTATGAGCTACTAATCCTGAACACCCTCCTGTGCAGCCCTGGGGTAAACTGACAGCTCAGGGACTCATCAGCAGAGCCAGTCATGACCTTGTCAAGTCAGCTGGCAGACAAAGCAGGGGCAGGGCTGCCTCGCACCCACGACTCACACTTGCAACTGGGACAGACAAGTGTGAAAGAAATACAGACAGTGAAAAACCCCAGCTGTTGACATCCAAGGTCTCTGCTACGGGATTGCCCTGGTCTCTGTCTCTGCAGAGCAACCTTCCCAGAAGCTGCCTTGTCTAGGACAGTAGCCGCACAACCCTCCCAGTGCAGTGGATGCATCATCCTCCTGCCCAGTTCTCTGCTGAGATCTCTAGTCCTGGTTTATTTAATTCAGGGGTAGTTATGGCTCTGTATCTACTTTCAGCAGCTAGTTCAGCACCAGGCAGCACACCACACACCAGGAGGAAGCAATTGGTGATCATGAGAGGCAAATTCCCCTGTATCTGCTGCTCAGACTTGCTTCCCAGCAGCCACAGAGCACTCGGCTACAGCCAGCAGAAACTCCTTTGCTACTAGTTCATAGAAAAGGCAGCTCAGATTCAGCTCTCAGATTAACTGATAATTACCAGCAATTTCCAACCTGTATAGTTCTCTCCCCCAAAAGAACAGAATCACAAAGAGCCAGAAGAGAAGATGTGACATTAATGCTCTGCATTAAAAGAGTGATCTGGCAAAGAGCACAGGAAGGGAGGGAGCATGAAAGATGATCTCTTAACAGACATGAAAAGCTTGAAGTCAGCTCCTCAATGCAGCAGGACAGCAGCAGAGGTGCAGCCGAATTCTAACCTGCAAGAAGATGTGGCTAATAGTACATCTCCATCTATAATATTTGGGAGTTAATTGGAATATTTTAACGAGAGGAAATTAGGTTATAGGCTGTGGAAAGAAAACAATGCTCATAGGTTTGCTGAGATGTATAAAAACAAGAACATAAACACAGATAAGACAGAGTCGCTCTGGTCTGAGCTCTGGCTGTGGATCTCTCTCCCTCTCCTTGCCTTCTAGGTAGATCTGTGCAACCCAACTAATTGATTCTGCTTCTAATCCCCCTTGCTGATCCTCCTAATTCACCTTACATGTAAGGCAGATTCTGGGATAAGACTGGAGGGAGGGGAGGTGGAAGGGTGGTTGGGAGCCCCTCTTGAAGACTCTGATCTCTGGGAGGGATGTGCTATTTCTGTATTACCTTTTTAATGTATATACCTGTAAACATTTGTAATATAATGTGAATATCTGCTTGTATATTGTGCTAAGCTCTAAATATAAAGCTTCATTCCTCAAATTCCAGCTGGCTGAGTCTTCTCTGGGTGATTTCAGGGAGGTAGTTGGGGCCACATCCTTGGAGGTGTTTAAGGCCAGGATGGATGAGGCTCTGTCCAGCCTGATCTAGGGTAGGGTGTCCCTGCCCATGGCAAGGAGGTTGGAACTAGGTGATCCTTGTGGTCCCTTCCAACCTAGGCTGATTCTATGATTTCAAAAAGCGTTGGGGGGAGAGGGGCATGTAACTCCCAAACCATCACAGCCAGAAAATGAGATCCAACAGAAGAATAGGACCACGTCCCCACCTGCAAACAGACCAAGAGACCAATTCTCTTCTGTTCAACACTCTTGAGTTGCAGGCACTATAATCACAGTCTCCACAGATCACAACACATAGGCAAAACACTGCAAACTCCAAGGACCCAAGGGTACCAGGTGTCAGCATTCCAGGGGGAATATAGTCAAATCTCCAGAGCCATCATTAAGCATGAGGTCAGGAATCCAAGCCTGAAGGACAGCCTGAAGACCTCTCTGCAATGCAGCATTTTCCCCTTCACAGCCAAGTATCAGCAAACTACAAAAAAGCCACAAGCACTGCACGTTTTTTTTCCTGTTCCATTAAGT
This sequence comes from Psilopogon haemacephalus, assembly GCA_013396835.1. Taxonomy (NCBI): domain Eukaryota; kingdom Metazoa; phylum Chordata; class Aves; order Piciformes; family Megalaimidae; genus Psilopogon; species Psilopogon haemacephalus. Next base: position 64,833 of record VWZI01001191.1, read on the forward strand.
CAGCTGCTCTTGCAAAATTTAAAAAAAAAAAAAAATCTTTAAAACACCAGGAGTGTGGTCACTCACTCATCACTGCTCTCTGGTAAGCTACCTCCTTGCCTTGCCCTTGCAGCTACGCAGACTTCAGGCCAAATCCCCACCACAACCAAAAGCCCAGAGAGGACGAAGTATCCATTGTGTGCCCACTCCCAAATGCACTGGGAAAGCAGAAGAGTGGGACTCACAGGCCGTGCTCCAAAGCACATCACTTGATCTGCCACTACAGGCACCACACCCCAACTGCCCCCATCCCCCTTGGTCTGCACCCTCAGGACCCCCTTTGGAAGATGAGCTGATGTGAACCTGCCTGTATAGGCAGCACAAAATGGGGAGTCTCAGCAGCCAGCACCGCAAGGATTCCCTGCCCACCCTCCAAATGTGCCACATCTGTAGGAAGAGTGGCAAGAGAGTGAAACTGAAGCCAGGAGAGCCATTACACTTCTGAAACAACCAACCTGGATGGGATTTGTGACAGCTATGAAATAACAGTGGAGGAGGCAGAGTATGAAGTGGGATCCACAGATGTCAGTGCTGGTGCTTCAGTAGCACCATCAGTTTGGTGACAGTGGATGACGGTGCAGGCTGGTGGAAAAGAAAGCCTTAACAGTACACATCACTACTAAAATGTCATGGAGGGCTTTTTAAAGACTTCAGGTAAATGAATTTGCCTTTGCTTCTAGATTTCCAGAGACTTTATCAGGACTTCCCATTCCAGCATCCCCACCCTTGACAGCCATGATTTTACACTCTCACTAGCAAGCACATTATGTCTTCTGCCCTGGAGAAAACAGAGCAAAATATAAAATCATAGAATCCCAGAATGGTTTATGTTGGAAGAGACCTCAAAATCATCCAGTTCCAACCCCCTGCCATAAGCAGGGACACCTCCCACTAGATCAGGATGCTCAAAGTCTCATCCAGCCTGGCCTTGAACAACCCATTCCCGTTTCTCACCACCCTCACTGTGAAGAACTTCCTAACATCCCGTTTAAATCTCCCCTCTGCCAGTTTGAACCCATTCCCCCTCATCCTGTCATTACAAGACCTTGTGAATAGTCCCTCAGCCCTCCTGTAGGCCCCTTTCAGATACTGTAAGGCTACTATAAGGTCTCCTAGAAGCCTTCTCTTCTCCAGGCTGAAAAGCCCCAACTCTCTCAGCCTGTCCTCATGGCAGAGGTGCTCCAGCCCTCTGATCATCTTCGTGGCCCTCCTCTGGACTCACTCCAGCAGTTCCATGTCCTTCTTGTGCTGGGGCCTCCAGAACTGCACACAGTACTCCAGGTGGGGTCTGACAAGAGCAGAGCAAAGGGGCAGAATCCCCTCCCTTGCCCTGCTTAATGCAGCCCAGGACCCAGTTGCTGTCTGGGCTGCATGTGCACACTGTCAGCCCATGTTGAGCTTAAAAAAAACCCCATTTCTCGCCAGTCAGTGTGCCCCAATATCTGCCTGTACACTTGGGTACACCAACTTGAGAAGTGTTTCCCATGAGCACAAGGAAGCAGGGCATGCTCTGCATGCAATGCAAAAAGTGGCAGCGAGCCTGGGGTGGGCATCTTGGGCTGGGTGGCAGTGGTGTGAGAGCCTGCTTGCTGTGCCAGGCCACGCTCCTGCTGGCAGAACAGCCGCTCAGGTTGGTTTGTGGGAGCCGGCTCTAATCTGACCATCTGAAGCACCAACGGTGCTGCAGTTGGGGCACAGAGTTTCAGCCACAACTGCTTTACCCACAGGCCAACTCAGGAAGGTGCCATGAGCGCTGCCAGGAAGCTGCCACCACCTGCAGTGACTATGGGCAGAGCTGCCACCATGGCTCTCTTTATCTGCCACACAAGGATGGCTCAGAAGAAATTCAACCACCTCATAGTGCCAGCACTTCCAGAACACTGCAGGCTGACGTGGCTCATTGTTCAGTTTAGTGCAGTTTTACCTAATCAGTTAAAAAGCACAACTGGCTCCATACAAGTGTTATTGATGCAAATCTTCTCTGGGGCCTTCAGAACCACAAAGACAAAATAAAAAAACACCTCTTTAAAACCTGTGTGGCCTTTCTTATGCTGTGTATCTACCCACAGCTGAAGCCCAGCTTCACAGTAGCACAGCTTTGCTGCAAGTGCCACTCATCAAATATAGGTCCACATGCCCACATTCACCTTAAATTCTCACACAGGCATCGAAATCTAAAATTTTGCAGATGCCAAGTGAAGAAGCTTTTGAATGCCACATCTATTTGACCTTATTTTTAGGCTAATGCTCATCTAGCATGGCATATCTATTTCCATAAGTGTTGTTACCTAACAAAAACAAATGGAAAGCAGACATCCCATTTTGCAGAAGACATTTTCACTGAAATGTAACCTTACAAGCTCCCCAAAGCTTAAGGAAGGCGGGGGGGGGAAATCTTCAAATTAAATTTTAATGTTTACAATTACATTAATTTGCAAGATAGGCAGGTGGTCCCAATGCTCAAACCCTTCCCTAATCATCACAGCTTAGTGATGGTAGTCAGAGGAACCAGTCTATCTTGCTGAATCCAAACTGTCATAGCACTGTATCCACATCCCTGAAACCCCAGTGTTCAGGGAGAACTGACTCAGAGGAAACAATCCTCTTTTTCACAAGTAGATGCCTACAGCACACCCAGACATGGAACAGATTGATGGCTCCCTCACATTCAGGTTTAACTGAGGAAAAAAAGGTAGAAAAGAACCGTGTGATAAAGATCAGCAGTATCTCAAAACTCACACTTTGCAAACCAGAGTCATTAGAGTCCCCTGAGCCACACTGATGGTTACAGAATGCTGCTGCAAGCAGCAACTCCCATCAATAAAGAGCAGCGTTTCTAGTTCACTGTGAAATGAACTGAAATGAAAGGCATTATTAATTTGTCTTTCCACTGCTGCCTCCCATCAGAGCCCAGATAGTGATACCATCACCCTCTAGCACTAGAAGTTGTTTCCAACAATTTAAAGGCACTCAAGGTAATTAAAGAACACAATGTGCTGAAACCTCCAGTACTCCAATAATAGCACTTTTTACTAACGGGTTGAGGCAAAAACATCAGCTATGATTGAATTTAATTTCCAAGGCAGTACCTACATATAATTAAAAAAACCCTACATTTAAAGCAGTGGCTCAGCCCTGGTTCGATAGAAAAAAAAAATCCTGTGGGTTTCAAAAGGAGCAGAATTGAGCCTATTAAAAGTTGCATAAAACATATCCTTCAGACCTGCAAAATTCAGACGAAATTAACCTTGCTAAAACATTTCTGAAAGAGCAAGGAAAATGGCCTTTGAAGACATAAATGATAGGCTTAAGCAGGCTCTGCTGTGGAGATGGAAGGGAATGAAGAGCCATACTGAATGTAAGGGAGATGCCAGTTAAATCTCAGAAACAAGAGCGAGCATGTCTATTAATTACAGAAAGAGCTTGCCCAGGGAGGCAGCAGATCCCCAGCACTGAAACTGTTAAGAGTACAACATGAAAACCTTCTGCCAGAAAGGCACAGGAGCCTTGCAGCAAGCTGCAGATGGGGTAGAAGAGGTCCCCTCCAATCTTCTCATCTACAATAAACTTAAGACAGCTGCCATGCTGGAGAAAGACTGCAGTGTGCCACATTATGGCATGCAGAAGCAGCTCCCCACCCTAAAAAAAACAGGAGAAGCAGCAGGTAGGGCACTGAGCTGAGACAGGGGAAAGCAGAGCTCAGGCTGAAGTTTGTTCCAGAGCCTATACAGTGGCTCTCCCCTTCTCACCCTTTATCTGCTCCAGCTCTCCAGTGCAAGGGTGGTCTGACTGCACGGCTGGCTGAGGGTGAGAGCAGAGAAACTGACCCACATCAGCAAAACAAACATGCTGAAGATAGACCAAGAAGGGAGGTTGCTCAGGAACTTTTATAATCTTGATGACTCATTCAGCAGGTTTTTTGTTTTTGTGACAGGTTGAGTGCATGGAAGAAAGGGGAGGATGGCACACCATGTCCAGGCCACAATCACCCAAATGCAGCTATTGATGGCTCAGAGGAAAAGCCTTTTGAAAGCATACAGGATTGATACACCAGCTAGCATAGCCCCAGAGAGGTCTCTCACACAGACCACCACAGGCACAGCAGAGAGTAAAATATAATAACCATGCCAGAAAGGATTTTAGTGGAGGAGAAGTATGGCAGCCTTCAGTAGCCAAACAGAAAAACATCACTGGAGTGTCAAAGAATTACAGCTAATAGGAGGGAATTGAGGGTAGTAACAGTCAGTGCTCTGTGGTGGTTTTACACCACTTACAATTTGGGATTTACCCCTCCCAAAGCGTAAATTATCACACTGCTCAGAATTTGGAAATAAAATGAAATTATTATTTACAAAAGCAGGCTAAGTATAAAAAGTAATAAATACACACAAATAAATATGTACACACACACATACAACTCAACAATAGGTCAGCTACCCCCCTGAACAAAGCCAGGACACCCTCGTGGACACTGCAGCCTGCAAGGCCACCCTGCCTTACCTCCTGCTGCAATATAACCCAAGCAATGGTGGGTGCAGAGAAGCAAGCAAGGCCAGAGGGAGAGACAGGGGCAAAAACAAGCAAGCAAGAGAGCAAGAACACTCTGAACTCCAAACTAAACAGAATTTTCTTAGACCAATGCAATGGGATAAACATCTCTCTTATATTTCATTCAGCCCCTTTGAGAGTAGAGTCCATCCCCCTGGACTCTCTCTGAATTCTCTAGAAACCTTGATTTACAATTAGGAGCCTAGTCCTAAACTGTTACATGCACCCAGAATCAAGCACTGGGTTTGGCACCAGAGACTAAAAGATTGGTTGGGTTATAGTACAGGAACTAGGGAACAGCTGAAAGTTTAGGTGATCTTTTGTACATAGAAAAAAAGGGTAGCCCAGATCAAAAAGCTCTCCAGAGTCATAGAAGGGTTAATTTCACATAATGGAAGAAAATTTCACTGAACTTAATTGGAAGAGAAAATGTAAGGGAGAAAAAGCGCCACACTTCTTAAAATAGACAGTTCTTTTAAAAAAGAATTCATTAGAGGGCTGAGAATTCATGTTTCTGTGAGAGGGCTGTTCTAGCTAAAGCCTTGTTAATCAGTAACTGCATAGGTCAGACTACTGTTCACAGTAACAGCTTTAAATCGTGACAGGAGAAATGTTGGGCTTAAGTTCTTCAGGAAATACGAAGAAATTCTGCATTTGTATTAGACAAAAGAAAAAGAAGACAGTAAGCAACATTTCCTTAGATTGAGCACACAAGTCAGCCCACTCTGCCCACTTGCACCCAGGAGTCCTAAAACACTTTTGGCTTGCCAACACCCAGCACCATTTCAGAGAACTGGAAGAAGCCCAGCATGCTCCTTCTCCAAGGACGTGTGCTGCACACACAAGCTGGAAAGACAGCTGCAGCAATGTGAATAGCTTGGGTAAGGCTTTTGTGGATAACCACTCCAAGCACCAAACAAAGATTATACAGCTTCAACACGCAGACTAAACACTGGTGATAGATCTAAAAGGTTGTTGGAGAACAAACATTAAGCAATCTTTAATACGCATCCTCAAATGCCAGTGTGAGCCCCAGTGCAGTGCTGGGCAACACCTCAATCTAGAAACAAACCCCAAAGGGTTTAGTAAACCTGGTAGATTAGCCAAGCAGTGACACAGTGCAGCCCCAGAGTGTGATGTGGATCCTCTGGCAGGCAGGGACCATCCACCTCAGATATGCTGCACTGCAAATCCAGCATGAAGTCATCACACATCTAAGGAATGCAGACACTGCTGCTGGAGATGCCAGACTGCACTGGAACTGCACCAAACTCTGATGCTGCTAAGGAGACTGAGGTCAGAGCAGATAAGCAACTCAGACAAGACATAATTATGGGATGTAAAGAAACAATATAGGAGTCTAGAGGAGTTTTTATCTCCATATGCTGACAATATGTGTGCAGTGTATTGTTTTAAAATGGTATCTAAATTCTACAGTACACATAGAAAGGAGACTGGAAAGACTTAGATTGGACAAAAAAGTTCTCAGTGAGAGGCTTGAAAAACAATCTATTTAGTTTACCCAAAAGTCATTTTCAGAGATGGTGGCTCACAATGTGTTTAAGGCAAAAATAGGGGAGGTACTGACGCACTCTTAGCAGATAAAGTTTTAGCTATAAACAGCTCCAAATTCAAACAAGAAAAATTCAAGGAAGTAATAAAGTAAGACTTTTCTTAACAGTAAAAGGCAATTGACCTTTAACAGTACTTGTAGCACCATTAAGCTAAGTAAAAGCAGTGAATTTTCAGTGTCATAAATCTGTAAATTAAGACTAGATACCGCATGGATTATTCGCTTCAGGTAAGTGCAAGTTTCTGGGGCTGGGTGAAACTGTACAGATTATTCTAAGAGATCTGACAGGATCATCTTCCAGTTTCTAACTCAACAGATTTATAGTAAGACAGGAAAAGAAGAGCATAAGCTACTGCTGCCAGTAACATCTGCATAACTCCTCTTTGCTGAGGTAAATATGACAGATTATAAATCAGTCTTGTATCTGAATCAAAATGAATCAGCAATTAGCAAACCAAAGCTGCCTCCAGCCTCCCTCAGCCCCCCAGATGACTTACTCAGAGATATGTACAAAGATGTCAGGCCCTCCATCTGCAGGGGTAATGAAGCCGTGGCCTTTGGAGCGACAGAAGCACTTACAGACACCTTTGTAGATGGGCCCCTCCGACGCTCTCACGGTCCTGCACAGAAAGCACAACAGGGGCAGCTTCACTGCTGAGCACGGTCATGACAGCCACAGCACACTGAGCAAACGACATAAATGCTCCCAATACTCACTCCCAGTGAGTACACTCCAGTGTAGCAGCTGTTGAATACCCCATTTCATACACCACATATGTTTTGCCTGTAGCCTTTTAAAGGGAGATAAAAAATGATGATGTTTGCTTCATTACAATCCATCAGCTGCCACCCTGAATCCATCTGCTGTTATGGTCCTGCCAAATCTTCTCTTAGATGCTATACTAAACACAAGCATCTTCTACCTGAGTCCAGGAGTGCCAATGTGCCCCCAGGTTGTGACTGTGCTTTCCCCAATGTCACAGCAAGTGTGTGCATGTGGGGTGGTAAGGATGCCCTGTGTAAGGCTGTGTGACGCTGCACACCTATGTGTATACACACACAGACCTCTTCTGCATTCATGTCTATTGCTACCCTGCCAGACCAGTGTCCAGTGAAGTCAGTATTTCACCTCCACTGGCTCCAGCATGCTATGAAGCCTAACTGGTATGCATAATACCAAGACATGGGATGGGTCTCCCCCTCAGTCATGGGACTTGTACTTTAAAACAAGACAGATTTTCATAGATTCATAGCATGTTTGGTTGGAAGGGACCTTAAATATCATCTAGTTACAACCCCCACCTTGCCATGGGTGGGGACACCTTCCACTAGACCAGAATGCTCAAGGCCTATTTCATCCTGGACTTGAATACCTCCAACAACCTCTCTAGGCAACCTGTTCCAGTGTCACACCACCCTCACTGTAAAGAATTTCTTCCTTATCCCCATTCTAAATCTGCCCTCCTCAAGCTCCAATCCATCCCCTCTCATCCTATTACTATAAGCCCTTGAAAAACTCCCTTGCCAGCTTTCTTGTAGGCCCCTTTCAGGTACTGGAAGGCTGCTATTTGAAGACAAATTCCTTGCATGATTTGCTGCTATCATGAGAAACAACTTGCATGAACCCCTGGAAACCGGCCCATGCCAAAACCTGTGATTAAATCCCACTAAATATGTTGAGTCCAGTTTCCAGAGATTCAATCTCACTCAAATACTTTCATCAATTAAGCCAGCTGCTTTAGACGTCTTAGAGAGTTGACATAAAGAAGTCATTAGGTCATCTCATACCATGACTATTCAAGAGGTTGCTTCCATGTTAGAAGAGGCTTTTGGTGCAATTCTTCAAACTCAGTAGGTGTTTCTATTGCCCTTGGTTACATGCCTCATGGCAGTATTGACATTGCCTTTCCAAATATTCAAAAGTTCTCAGAAGTTTAAACAAAATCATTTTAAAATGTGGTAACAGCTCTGTTCCTTAAGGCAAACTGACACTAAAGAAACACAGCAGAAAGTGTTAAAGAACTCCCCATTAAATCTCTTCACTTCCAGCTCTATAAAGCACTTACCCCAGGCATGCTGGTTACACAGAAGAGCACTCCCTGACCTAAATGAGCCATTACAGTTTAGTTGCATCTTTCATCTTTCAATGAGATAAAACACCTGGGGGTGGAGGGGGGAGGAGAAAGGAAATATGGCCCCACACTTGCAATAAACCAAAACTAAATAATCCCACTGAATAGCAAGCTACTGCCTCTCACATTCCTCTTTTTCATACAACTGTAGGGCCAGAGCTTACCTCCAGCTCCTCTTTACAAAAAAAGGACACTTAGAAAATAAATGAAAACTTAGAGCTATTTACTTCATTTTCAAAGGAAGTAAGATTGCTACACTAATTAGAGAACTGGAAGCCAAATAACAAATTCTTTAGTTTTGCAAGAGCCAGACTAGAATGAACAGCTGAGAAGGATTACAAAGAGTTCATTATTAACACAGCACCACCAAGGCAAGCTAGCTTGGAATTGCTTTTCAAGGACAATCCCAATTATCACTACAATTATCTCCCTCTGAACAATCTACTTCCATTAGGAAGTTCAAGGCATTTGGAACTGACAACATATAAATTTTTCTTCTGCTGCTGCTGTTCTTTTTCACCTCATTTTGAATACAGAAGTAATACCACAAGGCATCATTGAGATTGAGGCTATTTAAATCCACATAGATAATTCTTGAAGAAGAGAGCTGGGTAACAGTGCAAGAAGCAAAAAAAGGAAAACCCATGCCAACTAGTTTAAGCAGCACAAAATAGGCTGGCTGTGGGCTTGAGATCTTCTACAGTGTTTCACAGAGCTCTACCAGATCTCCCTTACACAGACGTAACTGTAAGACTGTGGCAGAAGTGTAATGGATTGACCACAACTTCATGTTAAACCCTCAGACCCCACTGAGATTAATGAAGAAGTCCACAGTGCCTTGTGCAGGTCAGCATCTCCCTAGGAGACCCATCAAAGAGAAATTTTTGCAATGGCCAAATCTTACAACACAATCTTCTTCTCTTGCACTGTGGAGGAGTCTTCCTTTGGGAGGGAGGCTCCCAGGAGCCTGCATGGCACCATGGGGTAACGGGAAACCTCAGGGAAAGCCAAGATCAACACCTCAAATAACTACAAATAGCAGCAAAGCCCATTTCATTTTATGGAAAGCCTCATATGATCTTAAGAGACTCATGGAGATCAGGGATCATACCCTAAAAACCAACATATTATTTTACAGGTCTATTTGACCAATCTTAAGATGGAGATAAGAAAGATGAAAAGCAAACAAGCCCTGCAAAACAGTGACAGGGTCATGGACCATCCCTAAGAGGTAACATGGCTGATGACAGCACAGGTGTCAGCAGTGAAAGGATTAGAACCTCCAGTGAGGTCTGGTCCACTGCTTAAGGGATGGTAAAAAAATCGTGCCAGAAGAAGAGGTGGAGCTGATGAAGAAGCACCAACAGGAACTCGTCCTATGAGCCACAACGCAGTGTCCAAAGTGAAGCAAAGCTTCAGACAAGGAACTGTGCTTTGAAAAAAATCTCAGTGCCTTTCCCCCTCCCTTTAGAACTCTGGTCTTTAAGACTGGAAGAGACCCTGTCCATCCTTTACACAAACAGAGCACTGAACAACTGCAGGTGAATTGGACTAGAAATCCAGTGGCATCAGAACGTATTGGAGATGAGATAAAAGACCAAAGCACTGGGATACAACCAACCTCCCTGCTACAAATCCCTTCAGCTGGGGTCAAGGTTTCTGCCCAAGGCAGGTGAAAGGTAGGTTTCCCAGTACTCACGCTGAAAAGGTCCTGGTGCGCCGGGTGGGCAGCGGGCTGGGGATGAGGTACCCCCTCATGGGCGACGGGGAGCGGTCCCTTGGCCTGCGGCTCTCGGGCAGGTGGAGAGAACTGGGTGAGGGTGGAGAGGTGGGGGGCTGCTGCGAGGCGGAGGAAGTGGGCTCAGAAGACATTCCTGGTGCCTGGGAAAAACCTAGAGAGAGGAAGAGATCTGACTTAGCCCAAAACGGGAACTGTCATAAAAGTCAAGAATTCTTCAGCTGATGATTTTGTAAGAGGACAGCTCACTTCCTGCAGACGCACACAGCTGCACCGAAGCCTCCTGCTCTGTCTCACCGAGCTCATTTTTTAAAGTTTGTTTATTTTTATATCTCATAGCTTTTGTAAGCTATACCAGGAAGCTCCACTGAAAATGGATTACACCACACCTAACACGCATTTGCTTGCTCCTGCCTCACTCACAGGCAACGGGTTCTGAAGCAGAGCCCTGTCCCAACACCAGGTACAGGTGTGCACCACACAGCTGGCAGACAGTTAGGGTTCGACCACTGATAGCACAGGAGCCTCCTGTATCTGCATACAGAGACATTACAAGAAAGAAACACCAGAAGAAATGCTGAAATCAAGACTGTACCTCTGCTGCTGGCAGTCAGCTTTGCTTTGCAATCACCAATGCTAACTCTATTGCTGCTGCTCAGCTATTAGCACAGCTCTGTCAGAGCTTGTAACACCTTCAGTTTGACTGTAAGAGGAAAATTAAACAAGTGCTCCTTAATTCACTGCAGAGCCAGACAGTTAATTTACTCTGCTAAGGACAGGAGTTCACACAAAGCTGGAAGACAGTGGCTGACTGCAAGGAAGTGACTTCTTCAGTCTGTAGAGGTCTGGCAGACCCAGCAGGATGCTTTTGGAAGGTCTGAGTGTGCTACAATCTCGCAGGAACAAAGAAACTGATAATCCACATTTGCATTCAGATCCCCAGTAGCCCAGGCCAAAGTTGCTCTTATTCATATTCCACAGCATTGGCAGGAGAAAGTCCCTTTGTCAGCACACCAGCAGCAATACACATCTCATCACAGGACAAGCAAAACTCCAAATCCATGGGAAGCATCAATAAGGTAAGAACCAGCAGCACTTCTACACACAGGAATGCATGGCTTACAGGTGCAGACATGGCAGAGAGAAGAGAAATCAATCAGCACAGCTCTGGTATCACTGTGCAAGTCTCCATCTGCATTGGAAAGGGAATGAGCTGTGTAAAAATAACCAATAGCCCACCACACTTTTATTTCAGAAAATCTAGAAATACCTGGGGTTCGTAATGAGTCAGCCTAATGTGGTGATCTGGGTCAAGAAAGTAGCAAGAAGGCAAGAAATGCTGCCTTTAAGACCAATAGTTTCATTGAACTGAAATCTCTCATATCTATTACACACTCTTCACACCCACACTCCCCAGCCCATGAATTATGGAGTGGATCCTTCACACGACATTTGAGATGCAGCCTTCTTGTCAATGACAAATCCCATTATTTCTTCCTGAAACTAAAGATTAACATTTTTAAAAGCCTCTTAAGACTGAAGTCACCAGGGAACAAAGGCTTTTGTATTTAATTGCTCAGGGTGCTGTTGGGAAGGTAGAAGTAGCTAGTCATGTTTCCTCATCTACCAGCTTATGCTTTCCACACTGTTCAAGAGCAACAACTCACGATGAAAACAAAAGCACAGCTTTACAGGTGGCATTTCAAATATGCATGGCATTTACTAGCCATAAGCCAATGCCCTGCCCAGCGTTCAGCTGAGATCGAGGTGATACTGCTAAAGGGATGGGATTTTCCAAACTTCCTCTTCCTCCAAAGACCTGCTGTGCTGGCTGGTAATGAGAAAGTCTCCCCAGATTTCGCAAGACTTCTCATTTAGGTGCCTTGCTTTCAAGGAATGCATGTTTGACATAGCAGGACTAGAAAAAGTCAGAGGAAAAATAAGAGCAAATAATTAAAACCTCATTCTGGTAACTCAGCACACATGGCCTGGCCTTTGCACAGGTGAAAAGGCAGCTTTCAGAATCACACACTTTCTCTCCTTATCTGAAGCTACAGCAGCCCTCCAGGTGACAAGCTAACTACAGAGCCCTCCACCCATCTGCAGCAATACAGCACAGCCAGCCACAAAGTACTGCCCATCCCCTCCCTCAAACAAGGGCAGAGAGCCAGGAGAATTTTCCTTTCAGAATTCATCCTCCAGATAAACCACAAAAACATTTACAAATAAAGAAGGCTAAATGGAGTCAGAAGTGTGCTAAGATACCTTATTGTTCCCACGTCTGTTATTCTTGTGCCTACTGCTCTGTAACGTAAAATAAAACGGTGATGTGGAACATTCAGTGCCATTTCACTTCAGCGCCACTTCAATACCCTTTTTGTTCTCTGCCCATGGCCGAAGCAGATGAATGGCCTGGACTCTCAGAATTTCTATTACACAAGTCCTAAATTGTGACCAGAGCTCGGTGAGAGCAGGTACGCAAATGCACACAGCTGGAGGCGGCCAGGAGCAGCTACGCTCAACTTCACACCCGCTACAGCAAGCCAGCACAGCTGGGAAGAGGAGGGATGCACACGAGCAGGAATGGGAAGCCTGTGGCTCAGCAATAATCTGTATTGGCAGGTGTGCTGTATCACTGCCTGTGCAGTGCACTGGCACATCCATCTGCCTCTGGGGCTTCTGCAACAACTGTGAAAATCGGATGCAATGAGGATTCGTCACTGAATCACCGAGTCTTACCCTGTGCACTGCACACAGGGCAATGACAGCAGCTCCTGCCTCCTGTGAACCTCTGCTCAATGCCGAAGATCACTTTGTCTGAACCTCTTTCAGGACAGTGATGGAATTTAACTATTTGAGTTTGTTCTGGTGTTCATTTCCATTGGCAGCACTCTTGAAAGACCAGAACACTATTCCCCTTGTAAGTGCAGCTGGAGGCACTCGGAGGCTGGGCAGTGTTTATGCAGGAAGCCTACAGCAAACACTCAAACCCAAACCCCATGGCCCCAGCCCTCTCAGCCTTCCTTTTTGTATAAGTTTTGCCTTCCAAACACAGTTACTGGCAGTCTTTGAAGATGCTCTTCAAATGTTACCATTCTGGGTTCTGAACATACCCTCTGCAAATCAGGAATCTCCCTTGGGATTCAGACAACTGCTTCCCAGCCCTTCCTCAGCAACCAGGAATACCTTTCTCTCTTTGTGACTAGATGAATAAACCTACTTTATTACACCTCTCATGAATCCAACACCTTCTTTAATTTAGTTTTCCCCTGTCCCTCCAAGTCCAGCCACAACTCTCCACTTCCTCACTGCAAGGAAGGGATCTGCTGAACCCCTGAGTGCTAACAGCACACCGCACCACCTGAGAGCATCCTGCTTGCCATGCTGTAGTGGATTTGCAGTTACCTGCCCCTCCCCACCTTTATAAACCCCGGCTAAAACTCAGAAAAAAAACATTGGAAGTTAATAAATAAAGCTTTATCTCACCACCTGATGATGCTGCAGATAAACTGAAGATCAGCGAGATTAGTGGTAGGAGAAAAAGTTAGTCGTTTTACTCTGAATTAGTTCAAAAGCAGAGAGACAAAGGAGAAAGCAGCCACAGTGCCCAACAGACAGAAGCCCTCTCCTAATCTGATTGTTTTCAGAACAGTTCTTAAAACAACTTTTTTTTTCCTTTCTCAGTGAAACTCGGTGAAGTGACACAATGTGTTTAACTCCCTCTCAGCCAATAGTCTAATTTCTCACTCAAATTCTCCAATTAGCTCAAACCAACACACATGCCCTGTGAAGGCAGCCCATACTTCACAGCAGCAAATCATCAGTACCAAGAGCCTAGCAGCATGAGATTCCAGCCTCAGAAATGAGGGACAATACAGGCAGCATTTCTCTTCTGCTGGAGCCAGCAAAATATTTGCCTTTGGGGATTCACAGAATGCATGTAACAGGACACAAGGAGATGATGTTTTCAGGCTCCTTAAGGAAACTCCAACCACGAGCCACATTACCCTTAAATCTGCCCACATTTCAACATGCATCACTTACCTTTCACCAATGTGATTTTTCGTTCTTAGGTTTTGGGTTTTTTCTAGACTGAAGGTATGCACCAAACTAAAATAACACGAAATCACAGAAGCACTATGAAAATAGACTAACTTAACATTTCAAAGCAGAAATATATATATTTAATGTGATTTTTTTTTTTTCAGAATAATTGGCCAACGTGTACACAGAGACTCCAGAATGCCATCTGTAATACATAACCTACAAAGGACACAGTGCAGTACAGGAGAGAGAAACTTCTGAAATTCTCTATAAAATACTACCCATGAAAAGCTATTGAAGGAATTAAGTCTGTGGGTGCCACCATTATTTCTCTACATCCCCACACATTCTTCTTCTACTCCTCTGCAAGTCTACCCCACAGCTCTAAAAACAGCGGTTGAAGGGAAGTCAGCCATTCTGAGCAGCACAACACTACCACAGAAACCCAGCCTCACTTTTAATTACACAAAATGCCTGGAAAAAAAGTCAAAACGGATAGGGCTGGGTGACAGCCTCCAGGAAATCTCTCCATCTATGAATGTTTTCTCTTTCACGCAGCAGACATTGCAGCACCTCCAGCAGGCACAGAGCTCATCCCCAGGAAACGCTGCTCTGCACGCTTCAGTGCTCCAGCACAGAGGAAAAGCTCTTCCTAGCCTCCTTAGCCTGGAAATGACCCTGTCTCGGGGAGCTGCTTTCAGAAGGTATCCACAGCACTGGCCACACATGCCTGAAAACCATTCCATTCCTCAAAGAGAGAGCAAAGCTTCTGTACCTTGAAACCAGCAGCTTCCAAGTGGGTTTTGCCGGAAGTTAGCTCTTTCATTTCAACCTCCTAGAGGAATGTGGACATCTGAAGACTTTTTTTTCTGGACTTTCCCTGGATTTAGAAACAACATGAAGAACTCTAAGTGACTCACTTTTGAAAGCCCTCATTTCCAAATTCATTTTACACAGCTGAATTTCTTTCCTTCCCTAAGCAAACTGTGCAGATAAACCCCTGGGCTTTGCCTGGTCTTCTGCTGACAGCTACAAGCTTCTCACAGCAAGAGGAAAAACTGGGCTCAATGGCACATAGTGACAACAGACTGACTCTGCTTCAAAGTGCCTTTTCCTAACAGAATGTCCCTTGATGTCACCTACTGAAAAGAGTAAAAGTCCCAGAATCCTCTGCTCCCCCATTACTTTGCTCTGATGAAGGTGAGGAACTAAGTGTGCCTGGCTGTCGAGGGTGCCCTCAGTTCTTCTATAGCTGCTCCCTTGCACCTCTCCAAGGCACCCCCTCACCCTAAGCACCATGCCAAAGTACTGCTCCCACCTGCAGTTTCTCTCCAAAGCACCTCCTGATACTGAGACCCAAGGATTCCAACAGCACAAAGCATCACAACACTCCTGTGTCACAGAGTTAAGCACTTGCAAAACACACACAATTACGAAACAGCTGCTTCTAAAAGCTTCCCCTTCCAGCTTAGCTTGCATGACTAAGTTTCCACAATTAACCCTGGTATTTCAATTAACACTGAAACTCAGAGCTGCAACATGCATGTGGCACGTCAACGTAAAGCATTACAGCATAAATATTACGCTGGTAGGGATTGCAGAGGAGTGCCCACACACTGCAGTGATTCGGCAGCTAATGGAGCCCAGGACATTGCCCAACCATCCCCTTGTCCAGTAAAAGCCTAATTATAAGGTAAGCAAAATGTGACAAGGAAAATTCCTATTGCTTGTCAATGCATACAGATTTGTTTTAAAAGTTTGCTTGGGAATAGCTGCAGCTGCTTAAACTCGGTCTCAGCAGTGAAGACCTTGTCCCCAGCAACTATGGCTGCCTTTCTGCTCCTCTAGTGAAGAGTTTGGGGGGTCTGAAAACAATGCTGCCTGAGCAGCACAAACCAGCCCTGCATGGCAGGCAGCACAGAAGGGGCTGGGAAGGGAACGAAATCAGCAGCAGTCTATACAGCATACTAAAAACAACGAGGCCTTCTTACAGTCTTTGTTTCTGTAAGCTGAAGATGCACTGAAAATGCATTTAGGTTAATGAAGAGAGTAGGGAGACAGAGTGGGTACGTTTCAACTTGTTTATGATTATACTGAAGGATACGCAGTGATACTCTGTGGCTCATTCTATCACAAATACTGAGGAATCAAGACCCTCCCTCCTTGGAAATCCAATACTTGCCCTGACTGATACTGATAAACTTCTTGTGCCCAACTGCCCTGACAGTTAGCCAGGGTCCTTCACCTGTAAGCCAACACAGGAGGCCATAAGCAGCTGTAGCGAGTAGCTGACACAGGTGACAGCACTCACTAGGAGCTGCCTAAAGGCAGAGTGTGGACAATAAGAGAAGGACTTTATTTCATCCTACATCTTGTCGAAAGGTATTTCAGTGGGAGTAGAACACAATAGCACCGATTGCTAAGGTCGCTTCTTCAGGACAATGCTGGGCAGCAGCTGGGCACCAAGCTGGGAACAACACAGAGCTTCTCTGAGAGCAGCACACCTCACCACACACTCTCACAGCACAAGACTTCAGCATGCTTAAAACTATATCGTAGCTAACTCTATTTGTTTAAAGAACAGATTAAGAGATGGAAATCTCTCCCCAGCTCAAGGCAAGCCTGGACAAGCAACAACAGGTCTCAGGCAAGCACTCTCCTCTGGGAGTTCTTCCCAAGCAAGGATGAAGATGATGGCAATAATTAGTGCATGCTAATCAGGTACAAGTGTTACTTAGTGACTTAAGTTCCCCTGAACATCTATCCTTGGCTCATGTCATCAAGTATTTAGGTGACTGTCACCTGCAATGCTGTTTATTTTGCTGCGCTTATCTCTAGTACAAACAAAAAAGCCCACAACAAGGCAGGGACAGCAGGAAGGTGGGGGGGAGGTTCTCAGTGCACCCACCACGCCCACACTATCAGGGCTGCAGGCACAAGGCCAAGAGAACAGTGTGAGAAGGGCATGGCAACAGCATGGGAAAAGCTCTGCCGCAGCAGCTCTGGGACACCCTGCCTTATCAGCCAAGAGTGGGCTCTGCCAAGGCTAAAGCCTGGAAGGGACTGAACCATGTCCTGCATGGGAGCTGCCAGCTGCATAGCAGTGGCCTATCCTGTGCACTGAAACCCAGTCCCGTGGGGCTAGCATGGGCTTCTCCAGCACCATGGTGTGCAGTGCAGCAGATATGTGCAGACCTTACCTGAAAAGTAAGCCCAAGGGAAGTCTAAAGATCATGCCTTCATGTCCTCCTTCAAGCACATCTGCAGTTTACAGAGCACCTTGGCTGAAGCAAGTTTGGGAGACAGAGCTGCACATCACCCCATACACTGTCTGCACCTGGACAGCACACAGCAGCCTCTCATCAACCAAACGTGCTGGGACCAGGTGGCAACCATCACAGTGGGGGAAGCTGTTACACCCATTCTTGCAGTGCTGGGGCAGCTAGTGACCCAGATCTGAGCCAGTTCAAAGCACAACAGATCATAAGTCATCACTCCTGGGCTAGCAAGTCAGATACAGAGCCAGAGCAAGCCAGGGGTGTGATGCCTGGTGCCTTGCCTTGCTTTCAGTCTGCCAACTGCTTTCTGCACGAACTGGAAGTCTGCAAACCCGCCTGTCTCTGTAGCAGAACAGTGATGCTGTGTCACAGCAGTGCCCAGCTGCTTGCAGAATCCCTGCCAGCAACACCTGCACCGCCAGAAATGGGAGCAGAAGCACACATACCAAATCCCAAAGCCCTGCTCCAAGCACTCTCCCTGGAGCCAAGCACACATCACCTCCAGCAGCAAGAATTGGTTTCCCCAGTTATGAGCCTTCACATGTCCCAGCTGAGCTGTAATAAAGAGACAGGGAAATGTGAAGAGAGACCACAATAGGACCTTTGTGGTGAAATGGGTGAACATGAGGATGGCTTTACTTGGTCTGACACCGGCAGCCAGGTCTGGCTGCCTAGGTCAGAGTCAAGTACGAGGTCAGCACACAGTGATGCTTACCCTCAACAGCTTTCCAGCATTCTGGATGGATGGTTTAAATAGATGCCAAACTAAGGGTTGCATAATGATACTTAATAACCTCCTATGGCATCTTTCAAGCCCTCCCTAAGTTTGTATAATCCTTTAGCATGCATAGTATTCTGTGTCAGGGAGTCCTACAGCTTAACTGCCATGCGGGAAAAAAAATCTTTAGTGAACAGCGAGGAGTGGTCCTTCTTACAGAGAAATTAGAAGAGGATTTAAAGAGGAGAATGAGATTAAAAGACAGAGCATGGCAAATAAGGTAGCAAAAGGAAAAGAAAGGGCATAAATGTAAGGGACCAAACAGGGAAAAAAACATTCTCAGAGGAGCACACAGGGAAAGGAGCATACTTGCTTGTAAACAAACCTTACATTTTCCACCAGAAGTGACATAAATGGGATAGACAGCAAGAGGAGCCACAAGCTTCTTCCTGGTGTTCCCCTTCTCCCTTTAAATTTCTAAGTATAAAAGAAAATCCTTATGCCTTTTTCAAGCACATCTTAGGTTTGTTTTCTTCTAAGTCACTCCCTTGATTTTTCACTTGAATGGCTGCCATTCCTTTTTCTTAGACAATAAACCCTGCAAGTATCAAATATTTCTAAACATTTAGCTTGTCAACAAGGTAGCTGGTTTTGGCCAGAAACCAGATATTATCTTTCCAATGTTTCAGGCTCCCCAGCACAGAGCCATTGTACTGATCACTCTGGGCTCCTGCTCCCTTCATCATGCCTCCATTAGCCTGTGGCTGGGAACTCTGCTCTTGGACAGCAGAGGCAACCTTTAATAGATCCCATCCTGTTCTTGCTAAACGCAATCACAGTAAGCTCAAGTATTTCCCAGATGAAGTACAGTATATGGCTGAACAGGGAACAAGCTGTCCCTTCCAGCACTTGCTCAGCAACTCAGCTCCTCCACCAGTGCTTTTTACAAGTCTGAAACTCTGCCTCTGCAATCACTTCCATGCTGGTGCATCCCATGTGAATTTATTCTGGGATTTCATTTTGGCAGAAAAGATTTATACCAAAACAGGGGAAATATCTCATGTGTCTTGCACCTAAGCATCTTAGGGCTCATTTACATGGCAAAATGGGCTTACAGGGTGTCATACCATTACAAAGCTTAGCTAGACATATGTAAATCTCCAGGTACTTCTCTAAAGTTCACCTTTTTTGCCTTGCCTCTCCCATCACAGAACTTCAGCCATGATTATGGGTAAGTTTGTTCATGTGCAACTTTGAGCCTTTTAAGGCGACTGAAATCCCCTGAAATATTTATGTGGCTCAAGTGCTACACAGAACAATTAGTTCACTGTGTTTCCTCCCTAATCAACACGTTCAATAGGGAAAAACAGTTCACATTACAGAGATCTATAACCATGGAAATCTGTGAGGCGTACAAGTATTAGTGAAGGGGGGAAAAAAAAAAAAGCTCCTCTGAGGATATTTCATCTGCCAGCAAGATGCAGATGGTAGGGTGCAGAGTCAGAAACCACTCACAAATAACTTGATGCTCACATCAGTACTGAGGCATCCACAGACCCCAGACTCCAATTTTGCTGGGCCTGTCTTTATTTTCTGGCTATTGCAATGCACAGGCTATCTCCCAGTCTCATTGCCTGGCACCTCCTATGCATATCTTCAAGCAGTGTAGTCTAACAACCTGAGCACACTTCAATTAAATCACTCAGAAATCAATTAAACAAAAGGTCTGTGACTGAGACATCACTAGGAACCTGCAACAATATCAAGTTATGACCAACCGATACACAAGATACCAACATGTTCAGGGACAAGAAGATCCTCTGCATCCAACACAAGGGAAGAAAATCCTCACCTTCTGTTGAGCAGCAAAGAAATGCTCTTGATTTCAGTTAAACCTCCCTCCTGTCCTGTCCCACTTTCATACCTGCATCCTACTTTCCAGGCTTCAGCGGCACAACTGCTCCCTACACAGGCAACTGCACCACAGTAGGTTCTTCAACCACAGCAAAGTTTTTACCTGCATGAAAAGTGAGTGACTGGCTTCATCACCTCAACAAAGACAGCACAATGAAAACTATGTTCAGCCTGTGTTGACAGAGCAATCAGAGGTGAAGAAATCTACATTCCACCAAAAGCAAAGGGAAACATTTTTACACACATACATACACAGCCTGGGAAAAAAATGGTGGGATGACAAGCCTAAATCTGAATGCAGAAGTTTCATATATATATATATATGCCTGTAGATCACTGGTCCATTTAACACCTGCATTTTGTTTTCCTTCTTCCCTCCACCATATTTCTCAAATCAATTTACATTATAGTTCACCATGCTGTACAGAAGGTTATGTTTGTGACCCCAAGACCATCTTCAATGCCCTCATTTCCTCACCTTTAAAGCAAAGGTGACAGTCTCCTTTGCAGTAGCACAGTGAGGATCAGCCATGACAGTACCATTGGGTACAAAATCCTGAGTGAATTGGTGGAGTTCAGTCCTCCAATTGTGGTGGTTTAGCAGTTAGCTGCCCCCCCACACACTTTGAAAATAACCCAGGCTAGGACTCAGTCAGCTGGAAGTTAAGGAATGAAGCTTTATATTTACAGCAATGCACAATATACAAGCAGATATTTACAATGTATAACAGATATTTACAGATATATACAGTAAAAAGGTAATACAGAAATACCACAGCCCTCCCAGAGATCAAAATCCCTAAGAGGGGTTTCTAACCACCCCTACCACTTTCCCCTCTTCCCCAATCTTATCTCACCAGCTGTTTCATGCAGCAGATAGGTGGAGGTAGATCAGCCAGGGGTTTAGTAGCAGGAAAGAAGTTAGTGGAATTACTCAGATTCAGCTACAAAAGGCAGGGAGAAAGAACCATGCAAGAGCCACAGCCCAAAGGGGTCTGAAGCAGTCTGACCATCTGACTTATCCATATTTGGGTTACAACTCTTAAAACATTTTTTTTCCTTCTCAGTAAAGCTGTGAGGGAAGCAGCACCATCAGTGCTTTCCTCTCTGAGCCTATAGTCTAATTTCTCATTCAAATCCTCCAATTAGTTCAAACTAGCACACCAATCCAGAGTTAGTCTCACTCCAGCCTGGAGAGGAACAAGGCCTACAACCAGACTTCTTGCAAACCAGCTTAACAGAAGGAGGTGATGCTCCCCATTTTTGCTATGCCAGCAGGTAAATGTGCTGTACCTTCTCATCCTGTGCCTGATCTTGGTAAGGCTTCCTTACCACTGAGCTAATCCCAGCATTTGCCCCTCCAGAGGGACACCTGTGCCACAGCAGCAAGCAGCATGCAGCACATCCACTGCCAAGGTGACTGTCTCAAGACCAAGAAAACTCCTTGCAAGAAGTCACATTCTGCTTTTGGTGAAAAGGAGACCGAGCTCCACATTCATGAAGACCATTCACGAACAAAAGTCACTCACGCTTCATCACCACTGTAAAATGAATGACCATTTCTTGTCTCAAGCTGAGACTGTCTTCATTTAACTAAAGCCTACAGGACAAGCACTGTAAACACGTGCATTGCACCAGTCTGGTTTCTCTTACATAACTAAACTACTCACAAAGCAGAACACACAACCAAACTCCCTGCAAAACAGAGTGTGGTACCCCTTTACCTTATGTCTTGTTAGACCTCTCCTCAGCTCCGTCTTGGCCGCACAACTGTCGCCACCGCAAGCTGTGCTGCTGTAGACAGATCTGTGTGGTCTACTGCACTGACAAAACAGGTAGTCCCTAGCTGGTGTAATCAAATCTGTGATTGCAGAAATAGTGATAGAGTCAGAGCACACACCCACAGCTCAGCCTCCAGAGCTGCTGCAGGGACAGCAGCCACTCAACAAACACCTTGAACCCTTTGCAGACTACACTTTATACAAATACACCGTCATGTTTGCCAAGCTGCCTCCCAGGAGGACATCACTGATAGTTCAGTTTTAGACTTCTAGGGGTAAAAAAATCCTTTTAAGCTCAAAAAATGGCTTACCACACCCAGAGTCCAGCAAGCCTACTGTAGTCCGTGCATTATTCTTACCTGGCTAAAGAGAAAATGGACCCACAGGGAGTCTGATAGCTTTCCCCAATTACCATGTGTGCACAAACTTGTCTTTCTTGCTCAGCACACCCACCCTCAGCACTCAGAGGCAGTTAAATGGCAAAAGGAGCCGTGTTGAGCTTTACTGCCTGCAAAAGCGCAGCACCAGCACAGGCACGTGTGTGAGGCTGGCTGTCGTGCCCACTTACACGTCAACAAAACTATTTACCACGCTGTGATTTCCAGAGCCACGGCTCCACTGACGTGCTGGTAGTGCACAGAACAGGACAGAGCTGTCCAGAAGCACAGATGCGTTGCTGTTATTTATTTCTACTGTGTTAATGCTCAAAAGCCAACGCAGACTACAGCAAGGGAACCGGCAAAACAAGCTTTTAAGGGAAGATAAAAATCAACTGCTACAGTTGAAAAGACCCCCAGATAAATCTTGAGGCATGCACATTATTCAGGTATGGGATTACAAATCAATGCTTGATAGAAAGTTACACTAAGATTGGTATTGCAGCAGTCACTACCTCGGACAGTTGTATCTTCAACTGCAAACACAGAGGGAATGGGACACACAAGCAGAGCAAACACTGCACACAGCAGTGGTGCTGAGAACTTTTATGAAAGACTCTTGATTCAATTTTCTTGTTTGGCCATGTATTAATGACATTAAGAAGTCAACATTTTCCAGATAACTCACTGGGAGCTGATAACACCTCTCACACGCAACTAGCCACGTGCCAGCAGCACAACAGGGTGGCCAGACCTGTTAGCTAGTGCCAGGGCACCTGCACCAAGCCCGGTGGAAGCAGCCAAGAAAATTACCAAACCTAGAAAACCATGTGTACTGAGGGCTGGATGCCTCAGCAGCTGGCAAGTCGTTGCAGCAACAGATGAAGAGCAAAAGCAAGCCAAGCCTCTGCCTGCCACACACACACACAGCACAGGTCAAGCAGCCCAGATGAAAACAAGCCATACACACACAGCACAGGACATGCCAAGGATGAAGATGGATCTTCATGCACCACCTCACACAGGGCTCTCTGGGAAATCATTTTCACATATTCAAGATTTGTAGCTTAATACCTTACCCTGCAAGCTGGGACCCACAACCTCTCTTGTCAAAAGCAGGCAAGGGAAAAGAGCTACTGGGTGATCTTTCCTACATCTGCCCCCTGCATATAGCACTGGGGTGCAGTCCTTCCCACTAACACAATGCACAATGAGCCAGTACAGCAGTGACAGAGCACTGGAACACACCCACAACCACCCTGGATGCACTCTGGTCTTGGAAGTCAGATTCCAGACTGCACAGCTCCACATCAGTGAGGTACCAGAGAGAGTTCATCCTCAGGATCTATGCCAGAGAAGAGGCAACACTGCATCTCAGTCACACTAAAATGTTTAAGGACAAATTTGATTAGGATCCCATACCACAATGACACCAGTTCACTGCATGTTCAGAAAAAAAAAAAAAAGCTTTTCTCTCTGCTGAAATACAAGCCAAGTTTTGTTTCTTATTTTAGTCCTCTGGGAAGGTACATAGGAGAGGTTTGTCTACATATAAAACCTGAGGGATGGAAGGGTGAGAAAGGTTAGCATATTAAAACCTGACAGTGCAGGCAGCAGTATGATGACACTGTGACCCTAGGATGCTGCTGGCAGCACCTGTGCAGCAGCTCTGCCAGATTCCACCCAGCCTGGTTTCAGAGAGTTTCTTTCCTGAAGTTCCTCTTAGTGTGAGTAAAAGACATGGCAGTGAACCTCATGTGTTCGTGTCAAGTGGTAATGAACACAGAAAGTTCCATCTAATCATAAGGAGGAACTCCTTTACTTAGAGGTGGTAACACACTGGAACAAGCTGCCCAGAGTGGTGACAGTCTCCATCTGGAGTCACTCAAAACCCACCTAGGCACCATCATGTGCAACGTGCTGTAAGTGAACGGGGTCTGGCAAGGGGACTGAACTAGATCATCTCCTGATCATCTCTTCCAACCCCTGTTATTCTGTGAGGCTCTCCTTGCCTAAACCTGGTACTGGGCAGAAGTCAAAGTAAGATTTAAATAGTGTATCAGGAAACAGTGGTACTGCACAGATACACATAAAGATGTATTTTCTCCTCTAGAACCTATGTTCTAAACATCAGTGAGAACAATTTTCAGTACTCTGCCAGAGTTCCTGGGAAAGGGAAAAGCAACCTTTCTGCATGGAAACAAAGCACATGTTTATTCATTAGCTGAGACTTGTGTGAGATCGCTTTACAGACACTTTCCACAACACCATAAAGCAGAAAGTGAATACAAATACCCTCCTTACCACTAAATTCAAAACCCACCACATGTGAAATACCTTGAGAACTCTTCACAGTTTCCACCAGAGAAATGCCCTATGAAAAAGCTATCACCACATTTCACATAATCTTAATTGACAGATTTTTTTCCCAAACATTGGATGAAACAGATCCACAATCTACACAGTTGAGTAAATTCTTCCTTCGCTGACAGCTGTCAGCAGAGCTCCTGGTCTGGGCATGCCATGGCACAGGTAGGCACTGCCTTGCTGAGCTGGGTGAAAAAGAAAATCTAAATCATTTATTTAAATCTCAATAACAGAATTAAATTTAGTAAACAGGAAATTCTTCTACCTTGCTTGTTGGGAGTTCATTTACTCTCTCAAGTAATCATCAAGAGGTTGCAGTTGTGACTGCAGTTTAATCAAGTAACTGACATAACTGAAAACAAGCAGAAGTCTTTGAATAACCTTTTGAAATTGTGGCAGGAAAAAGAAAGCTAGAAAACAATAACCACTGAGAAGGGAGAAGCTCATGAAACGATATGGTCCATATCACTAGAGTGCCTCGGTCAACCTGACTGGCTGTGCAATGTAAACAAACCAACCATTAAACAAATACTAACATAAACCCAAAATATCCTCCCCAACCAGACAGGCACGATGAAATGTTTCTTTCCTGGACAGGCTTTGTCCAGACAGCCTCTTAAACAGCAAGTGGCAAAAAAACTTGAAAGCTTAGGCAAAGCAGCACTCCTGCAAAAGTTTTGAGATGCAGAGCTGTGCCTGAAGCAAAGCAGTGTGACTCCCGTCGGGTCGGCAGAGCTGCCACAACAACATACCTCCCACCCTATCCAAAAGCAGCACGGGGATGCCAGGGTGAACACTGGATGCTGGACTGGCTATAAACCTCCTTTCCCTCTTATCCCAAACTGTCCTTTAGAAGCTGAGGTTCACACTTGCATCCTCAGAAATACTTTTCTGTACTATTAGTCATCAAAAAGCTGCAACTGAAACAGGCAGCTGCGTCTCCACACTAGCTGGTAGTCTGTCCTCCACTGCAGGACAGATACACCGCCGCTGATGTAACATGCAGCATACCGCACACGGCTGAGCGAGAGCGAACCATTGCGACAGGCTCCTACGGCACACTGTGGGGGCAGCCATCACACTGGCCACACTCCACTGGTGTCTAATGACTGCAGCAGCATCAATGCTCAGTCCACCTTGGCTTCCCCACCCTAGGGTCACAGCAGTCACCAAAACATCAGCTCGCAATTTCCCACTCAAAGCAGCACCAACGAGTGCTTTGCTTTCCTTCCTGGGATCAGACTCAGCTCTTAATGCTCTGCCAAACTCATACACTGCTCATGAGGCATGGCGAAAGAGCAGTGTGGTTTAATGTTCAAGAGGAACCATCAGGTCAAGGTCCTCTGCTTTCCTTCGCTGCACACAAAGCAGTCTGTGATCAGATCAGGCACAGAGCCACGGGGGTACGGAGCACAGCCATGCCACACGACCTGTACCTGCTTTTTCCAGAAAACTCTCACGGCCCTTCCCTGCAGCACTCTTCCCAGCGAAAAACCATCTGGGGATTTACCTACAGGTTATTCTTCTCTCTGTGCCTTCACCCCTCCACTATCTGATCACTTTCCAAAGGGAGGCTGCAGCTCAAGCCCAAGTTTACCTTGCCAGACCCCGTTGCTAGGTGACATGTGTGATCACAGGGCACCAAACTGAATTATTGCCCAAAGAGCCCAGCAAGAACCAAAAGGAAGAATTCGCATTTGCTGTCCCTGAAACACCCTGCTATTTAAACACCTGTCAAGACCTTTGCCCTATCTCCAGCTCCTCCCACAAGAAATGCAGAATTCAAGGCAAATACTAGATCAACCTGCAGAGCCTAACACTCACACCGTGGATGAAAGGTCAAAAATGTAATGTCTGTTTTCTTTAGACAACTACTCAGTTTCCACAGTGCATTATTAATGCAAGTACCTCTTAATGTGAATGTCATGATCCCCGAGGCACTCGATTGTTATTTTAACAGCATATCTTAGGGTACTTCATTATTTATCTGTATTTTTAATTGGCCCAATGAAACAAAGCAGCTGTGTAACAGCCTCAAATCCAAGGCAAACACAGAACCAGCAAACCTCCGAAATCAGAAAGATGCAGTGCCAGAGGAACCACAGAAAGGAAACCTGATTTAACTGAAACAGGATGGGGGTTTCTAGTCCATTAGCAGGAGGTCAGGCTCCCAGGGCAGAACCCATGCTCCATTACCCCAAAAGCCCTATGGCCAAGCCTGAGAAGATGCGACCTGGCTCCCATGGTACTTTACAGATTCCCTGAGGGTGAGCAAACAACAGAAGCACCACTTTAATGTAACCCGCATGCCCCAGAATGACAGAAACAAAAGCTAAATAAGTGTCTTCCTGCACCTTGCAGAAACAAAGAAACATTAGTTCGGTTCTTCCCCTAGATGCACTTTCACAGCTGCCACCAAGGCAGGAATGGTGCACTGAGGGGACAACTCATGTCACTGGTTCCCATCTCTGCATCTTCTCTTCCTTATGTCTTTTTTTCTTAGTAACTAGCTGAGGGCAATAAAAAAGCCAAGCCTTCCTCCAAAATTACCTCACAGATGCCTGTTCACAAAACACGAAGGGGAGACTGAAAGAAGCAGTACTGCAACAGGGAAGAGTTCACTGCCAGGTGGGCATCACTCTGTTAGCTGCAGGCACCAGTCACTGCCTCACTCACTGCTCCCCCTGATAACAAGGGTTACATCACACCAGCTAGCTCCACATGTGTGGCAAGAGAAGGAGAACAGGCACAAAGAAAAATCCTGAAGCTGCTACCTAGCTGGAGGCTATCAGCTCAGAGAGAACTATAGAACCGAAAGCCCAGAAAACGGCACAGGGCTATGGCTGCTCCACCCAGGCTAGGTTACCCCCTGCAGCCCCCAGAGACCATCCAGACAGGCAGCAACGAAGGGAAATGAGCAGAGATCGTTGTGGGAGGCAGAGGAAATGAAGACTGCTGCTCTGTTCAGGGGGCTCCCTTGGACATGAGAGAAAAACTGTATTAGACTGAGATGGAAGGAAGCAAAATATCTGTCTCTGCCCTGCCCCAAGAGGAAAGAGAAAGCAGTTAGTCAGATGAATGCTTTCTATTTTTCATTTTATCTGAACTGCGCTTGGGAGCGACACATCATGCAAACCCAAATCACCACTCTGCATCCCTCATTTCTCTGCAGTGTTTCAGCTGTTTCTCTTTGTTTGGTTCTCCACATCACCCTATTGCAAAACACTGAATTTGAAGCTTTGTTTGTTTTCCAAAACTGCCTTGCAGAAAAGAAAAAACAAACACTTAACAAGCCATTTAATTATTTTTTTCCCTCCTGAAATACTGCCCCTCCTCTGCTGTGCAAAATGCTGTTTCCAGCCTGCTGTCTGCCTGCCCCCAGCCCAAGGAAGGGATATGATCTCCCTTGAATTGATGCACTCCTTCCTCCCCCAGCTCCAAAGCAGAAGCTGATCAGTTTTGAACTTGTCAAACTTAATTCTTCTCCTTAGTCTCTGGCAGAAACCCTCCAGATGAGGAGCAGGATAACTCTTGCTACCAACATTCAGAATATTTATCAACATAGGACAGTCACAAACTCTTTAAATTTTGCTCAAGAGCCACCTCAAGTTTTAAGCAGTTACTATCAATCCCATGGGCAGCAATCCAAAAACAACTCCTGATAGAAGCTTAAAGTTGAAATCAGTTACACCTTTCGCTCCAAAGCCATCCCAGCTTAACCAGCAGGCCCCAACTGCTTCTGCACCTCACAGCCCACTCACAGTGGAATGGAAGCAAGAAAAGGATTACTTTTGTCAGGCTCAGCACCAAGAACAACCCTAACCATTGCTTGTTGGTCCTGTTACCTAGAAATAACCTCTCACACCACATCTCATCTGAAGAATCACATCACGTAGCGTAACAGCCACACAGTCTGGCAGTTGGCTTTATGGGATGCATTCATATCCATGGTACATTTAATTCTTCAAACGTATACAAAGCCTAGATTCACCAAAGGTACAGTGCTAACCACAATGCAACAGCCACAAGAGAAGAACAGAAGCCTGCATGACCTGGCGACTTTCAAATCACTTATATGCAAATATTTCTGTGCTTCCACAAATGCAAGTAAAGCAAGGATGATGCTGATCAAAGCATATACAACCATGGCCCAAGCACACTGACTAAAGGTCAGGGCAGTGGGCAAGGTGGGTGTAGCCAGAAGCAGGTGGACAGGACGCGGGAGGACTGAGAGGCCACCCAAGCACACAGTCTGTCATGTCACACGTGGGTGTCACCATGCTCACAGCGCTGGGGGCTGAGCTCCAGCCTCAGCTCTACCCCTGCAAAGGGCCTCTCGCAAGAAATGTGCTTTCTCTTCTTTTACACCCCCACGTAGCCTGGGAAGATATGCCCATCGCCAGAGAACAGTCACATCTTTCCCACACTTTCTTTGGCACACACAGTTTTGTTTTTTTCAGTAAACACACTCCGTATTCATATAGACATGCTTAAAAAAAAAAAACAAAAAAAAACAACCCATAAGTCTTCACTACATGTTGGTGAATCTTTAGATTTACTGAGATCCTAAACTGTATTTGCCAAAGTACAAGCCCTCTGCAGCTCTGCTCACAAGATTTGCTATTATCCATTATTAATAACCAACAAAAGGAAACAAAATAGGTTTGCCAAGAATAACAATCAGAGAGTGATGGTTAGGAGCAGCAGTTAAAAAAAAAAAAAAAAAAAAAAAAAGTTTTC
This sequence comes from Psilopogon haemacephalus, assembly GCA_013396835.1. NCBI lineage: Eukaryota > Metazoa > Chordata > Aves > Piciformes > Megalaimidae > Psilopogon > Psilopogon haemacephalus. The sequence goes on from VWZI01001191.1 coordinate 94,082, forward strand.
TCAATGTAACAATAAACAGTGATGTGGAGAATCACATCAAAAGCAGCCTTACATTTTCTCAGACATATTTCCTCCAAGAAATCAAATCTGGCATCACAGAAGGTTTTGCAAACATTTCTCAGAAGCAGCTCCGTAGTTTCAGCAGAAACAGTGTCAGAAAAAAACTTCAGATCCTCTCCTTTAAAGCCAGATTGAGAAGCACAGATCCTCAAGTTAAATTCAGAGGCTTTTCAGCAAGGGAAGATACACATATACATCGACATGCAAGGAATACACAAAGTAAGGATTGTTTTCCCACTTTTAATCAACAGAGGTGCTGGCTGTAGGAGTGAACCTTTCACCCCACAGCAACACTTTCTGGCAAGACTGTAAGAAGTTACAAGTATCCCTGTAAGCAACGAGGGCTCTTAGACCTTCCTCTTCCTGCTGCAAGACAGCTTTTGTTTAGCATGCTTTGTTTTTCTCGTGATTTATAAAATGAAAATAAGTGGTTCTGAGTGTAGCAATGAGACATCTCCAGCTACCAAGCCGAAAAACAAACAAAAAAAAACCCCAAGCAAACAGAAAAACCCAGAAATCACATAGTAAAAAAGCAAAACACAACAAAATCCAGAAACCAAACAAACCAACAACAAAGAATGAAAGAAACAAAAGCAAAAGGCAAGCGATCAATCAGTCTAGCCCTAACATCTGAAGGGAAAGGACTCCACTGGCTAGCCGGCAGTGGCGAGAGCAGCGTACCATGCCCGTCCCGCAGCACCCCCGCCCCGACTGCCCTCTGGCGCGGTGCTGAAGCTCCAGAAACGCTGTCGGCAGCATCCCAGCCACCTTCCCCACCTCCCCACGCTTCCGCGCTCTACCCGGGAGAAACTTCAAGCAGCAGCAAAAGTGACACCGTCGGCGCGGCTCACCTCGGGCAGGACACCGGGCAGGACAGCAAGCAGCGGCCGCAGCTGGCCGGGCTGTGGGGCGGCGCTGGCACTACCGCGGCGAGCCCCAGGCTATAAGGCGGTGGGGCGGGCCCGCAGCCCCTGCCGCCCGCTCCGCCCCGGCAGCCACCGCACCGCCCTCCCGCACCGCCCCGGAAGCCACCGCACCGCCTTCCCGGGCCGCCCCGGGCACACCTGGCTGCGGACTCAGGGCAGCAGCTTGGCCCCTACAGATGCGTTCAGAAGCTTCGTTTTCTTAATACCATTAACCTCCCCGTGCGATGCCCACGGCAGAGGGTACACCCGGTGCGCCCCACCACACGTGGGGTTTTCTCCTGGTGACTGCCACGAAGCCAACCACACTTGGCCCCTTAGCCCCTTTGTCAAGAAAGTAAACCAACAATAGTAGCATGAAAACTGTATTAAAGGCGTGGTCTAGCTCAGTAAACTCAAGTGACAGAATAATAATCCTGGTAAGTTTTCCCAAATTTTGCAATGAGGGAAGATGAGAGACTGAGCTGTGGTATGAGCTGGTGAGCTTATACCAGAAAGACCATGTAGGTGCTCCATCATCTATATGTGTTTGGCATCTCCTGAACGAAACAGAATGGCCACGACACGGCCTGAAGTGGAAGCCACAACAAGACAGCTGATGAAAGAGGACAGTGATGAGGACAAGCACCCAGTTAATTGTCACAGACTTTAGAAGGAAGACAGAAATATGTCACCTTATGGGTATGGTCATGATGCCTGCCTGTCTCTGAGTCCAGGACTCTTATTGGGACTCTTGGGCAAAATTAGCATTTGCCTCTTTCGAGTGCCCCTAGAAGTGACATCAACTTAATATTAGAATTGCAGTTAATTAGGGAAATGTCTTTGTTCAGGCACCTCAGCCCTCAAAATCTGTTTTGAAGTTGTGTGCTTATGTTATTTCAGCCTCACTTCATCAGTCTTAGCTAAAACTGGGCTGTCTAACCTCTGCAAAGTCTCCCTCCTTTGACTGTTTGGCAGGGCAGCTTTGTGGATCTTCATTTAACCCAAACACCTGCTGATTGTAAATTACCTTGGTCCTGAAGCTACTAAATCATCTTGCCTTCCTGTCCCCCTGTAAGCTGGGCAGTTATCCCACAGATGTTAGGGCAGAAGGAGCTGTCTTCATTCAGAGTCCAGTCACCAGAGTTTGAGCAACACTTTCCTTTGTGTACAGTTTTCCTGGTGGATCATAAACCACAACAGTTTGGAGCAGGATAGCCTAGGCGCTGACTTCTTTCTGGATCTTCTGTTGGAGGTACCAGACAAAAATGTCCTCACCTTATTACAAAGGTAACATTTGTAGGAGATAGAATCGTACACTCTTAGCCAACCATAGTCCTGTAAGAAATGGCAGCGTGTGACTTCTGGTACACAATCAGACGTTGCCAGGGCTGTTTTTCATGAGATAAAATAAAGAGAAGGCCTGTAACATACAGTGTTTGATCTGACAGAGGATCTAGAAGAGGTTGCCCAGTGTGAACTAATCAGCTTCCTTTGTGAACCACATGGTCATCTTCCAGTCCCTTATCTCTCTATCCACTTCTGTTTCACACATCTTACCTCTTTGCAAGACACATGGTAATGGGGCTGGTGACTTCTTTTATTCCTGGACATATTTTCTCTTTTGCTTTGTGTGTCAAAACTGGCTGATCTTTTTGAGGTGGAAGAGGGTGAAGGGGAAGCACTACATGCGTAAGCACTGCTCAGAGCGGTCTCCCCGGTCACAGGGTCTGGGATTACAGCTGTGCTTTCCTCCACAGTTCAGGACCCGTGACTCATCCCTCTTCCTCTCCCCTCCCTCCCTTCTCTTCCCAAGCAGAAAGGCGCCGCCGGTGCGTGTGTGTGGCCGCAGCACTCACAGTTAGGAAATGTGATAGTGCCTTCTGCTTTTTTTCACCAGCTGCTGGAGATAAGATTGGTCCTAACTTCCCCTTAAACTCCATGATGTCTCCCTCCTTTCCCTCGGTACGATTACTAAACCAACTATCTTAGTACAGTGCTTACCTTGCTGTCCCTGGTGTCGACTCCTCCCCAGAACGCAGGCAGGGCTGGGATTTCTTCTCAAGGCTATTGGGCTGGGCCAGCAAGGGACACTTCAGTTAGGAGGAGGGCAGAAGATGACCTGCCTCTCTTCTTTCCTGATGGCTGGTCCCTCACTTACTCAGACGCAGCTCTGGGCTGCTGCAGAGACTCAGCCCTCTCCTCAGCAGTCCTGACAGGGAAAACCAGAAAGCTTTCTTGATAACATATCATCATTATACCACTTTTCATTCATTTAAAGTATTCAAAGTACAATTACCTACACAGTTTGAGTCAAGGAAACGAGTGTGTAGGGGGAAATGTATCAGCTTATGTGATTCATTAGCAAAGGTGGGTGATATACATCCCCATGCTGCAGTAAGGATGAGGTGGCTTTAACAGATCTTGAATATGGGTGCTGGTACTCAACACAGGGGAGATAGATACTGTCCATCTCTACTGGAAGGGCATGAACTATTCTAGGACAGTTCCACACAGCAAAAAAGTAATCCTGGTTTCCTGTTCAGACTTCTGGAATGGGTTTTGGGACTATTTAATCTGAAATATATAGATGGCACAAGCACAAAGAAAAGCTGGACATGTGTGAACTGAGTGCTTGGAAATTAGAAGTAAGTTCTTAACAATTGGAGCAATTGGACTGCAGCAGAGAATAACAGGAGGAAGAATACTCTTAACTTCTTGAATATGTGGCATGTTAAGTATGCTGCAGCCCAGAGTGCTCCATTACACTTTTTGTTCCCACTTCCAGTCACAGTGCTAACTGGAAATCGAGGAATGCAATACCAACGTGCCAAACCAAAAGCATGTTGTCTACCTTTCACTTAAAGCTCTTTACTACACAAGAGGATACAGTCATTCTATTTTATAATTTCATACCAGGTATCTGACAAGTTGTTGTGTGTTCTTGCTGTCTTAATCATCAGTGATTTTGAATCGTGCTTCAGTTGAGTTCTGTTTGCAAAGCGTAGGAATTGAGGACATCTTTGCTGTGCTCAGATAAATCATAGCAGCAAGACCAGGGGAAAACACATGGTCATAAAGAAACAAATCTCCCTCCATGATCAGATGATGTTAATTACAGATACAAATAACCTTGCAAATACTTTGCAGAGATCTGAAATGATCTGAAATAATGGAAACAAAATCCCAAATCACTATGTAGTCAGCAGTAACACAGTGTGGTAAAAGTTGCACTAACTCGACCTTCTCAACAAGAACTGAGTCAAACCTTTCCCTCAGGAGGAAGATTCAGCCCCCAAACTCATTTATGAAATCTCAAAGACAGAGGATTCTTAGTAGCAGGGTAATAAAGGAGTTCCAGAGCCTCACAGCCAAACTTGGAACACTGTGTCATGGACAAAGAATAAGTCAGCTCCAAGTTGTGATCACCTCTCATTTTTTACCCCTGAGAGTGTTCCAAAACTCAACCAAACAGGTATTGCTTAACTCTTGATCTGACCAGTTGCTTACATCACTTGCCTAGTGAAGTGGTGAGAGCTAGCATGAGCTGGCTTTATCAAGCTTACCTTGAGTTCATTCTTCCTTTTCTTGTGCAAAAACAGCTGCAGGTTCTTCCTCCCATGATTTGCATGCAGGGGAAATTTAGCTGTCTGTTAGGAAAAGAGACTTCACACCAGCACAGGCATCACCAGTGAACAGCTTGGCAGGAGGTACATTCCATCTAGTCACTGCAGATCATTTTTTCTCTCCTCTTCAGATTCCACTCCTTCCAAAGACATAATATTTATCATAAGTGGAGAAATCTTTTAATGCATGAAGTCAGACGAAGCTACACAGCTACCAAGTATTTTAGAGCCAGTCAGGTTGTCTGTCTGTTGTTCCTGAGGCAGTCACCTAATATACAGCTCAAACCTGTTGTTTCAGATCACTTGTCTTCACAGTCAAAAGCATGCAGTTTTTTACTTCAGGAAAAATAATGCGTATAGGTTGTGTTGAAGCAGAAGCACAGAAAAGCTGAGCTTTTCAGCAAGGTATGATCCAGGGAAACTGTGCTGGTTTAAGATCAATATGTCTTGGCTTTGTGTTTTCACTGCCTGTGCAATAGGCATCCATAAAAGAACACTAAGCCCTTTCGAGTAGGAAATTAAGGCCTTGAAGAACTATTTACTCTGCTTTTTGCTTTTGACTTTGTAAATACTGACTACCTGTCACAAATAAATTATTCTTCCCTGACCCCTCCTCAGTTAGCATCTTAGAATCATAGAATGGTTTAGGTTGGAAGAGACCTCAAAGATTATCCAGATCCAACCCCTCACGATAGGCAGGGACACCTCCCACTAGAATAGTCACTCAAGGCCTCATCCAGCCTGGCCTTCAACACCTGCAAGGAGGGAGCAGCCACAGCCTCCCTGGGCAACCTATGCCACTGTCTCACCACCCTCACTGGAAAGCACTTCTTCCTAACATCCAGTTTAAATCTCCCCTCTGCCAATTTAAACCCATTCCCCCTCATCCTGTCATTACAAGACCTTGTGAATAGTCCCTCCCCAGCTTTCCTGTAGGCCCCCTTCAGATACTGGAAGGCTACTATAAGGTCTTCTCAAAGCCTTCTCTTCTCCAGGCTGAAGAGTCTCAACTCTCTCAACCTGTCCTCATAGCAGAGGTGCTTCAGCCCCCTGCGCATCTTTGTGACCCTCCTCTGGACTGGCTCCAACAGTTCAATGTCCTTCTTGTATTGGGGGCTTCAGAACTGTACAGAGTACTCCAGGTGGGGTCTGATGAGAGCAGAGTAAAGGGGGAGAATCCTCTCCCTTGCTCTGCTGTCCACACTGCTCTTAATGCAGCCCAGGACACAGTTAGCTGTTTTCTAGCCTTTCTCATGTTTATATTTACTTTCAATCATTACCACAGGTTGCCTTACTGGATATCCTCAAGCCACATTAACCTCTGCCCTCTCCGGAAGCTTTCCCTGTATTTTCAGCTGATGTCCTAGCAGACTCAGCACTGCATTCATGGGCAGGGCTGTTTGCTGTGGAGTTGCCACAGGAAGTCAAGAAGCCAGCTTGATTTCCATTCTTTACAGGGATCCACCTAGGAGCTTGTGCCAAGGTTTGCATTATGCATGCTGGAGGTCAGGGCAGGAACCGATAGGTAAAGGCCATTAACATTTGAAGACAAGACACAGCATCCAAGCTCAGGTTTCCTTTCTAAGATACAGTGTGTTAAGGAGAACTTAACCTACAAGAGCAATGCACGCACACAAAGCAATCCTTAGCACTGACCAGTGGTTAGCCTTCTTGCAGACTTTTAACATATTACACCTCACTAATTGGGAAACTACTTTTTGGCATCCAAAACATAAAAGCTGCTCAACAAATATATTACAGTGGCCTTTATACAGATTTCTACTTTTAAACTGCAACAGAGCTCAAACCGACACATATTTCACTAGTTTGGACAGATGTCATGACCAAAAGGTGGCTGCTAGTTAACCAGCCTGACTGCTAAGCCAGTCTTTGACAAATGCAGCATATGCATCAGGTTGTCTTACCTGCAGTTATTGAAACACATTTCTTTTGCCACACTCGGGATGATAATATTAGTAATTTACAATGGTGAATAATGATCGTGACATTCATGATGGTGACATGCTGATAGGTCGTTATAGCCAAAAAGAGGCAAAATGGGAGCTGTGATCTCTCCAGGTGAACACGCAGCAAAATCCTGATTCTGTGAAAGAGCCTACAAACCATCCTATCACACAAATGGCCTCTGTTGTTTTCCTGACCTACTCTGATAGATGGCAACTGCCTGGAGGAAAGTTACAACACAGACAGCAGCAGCACTTGAACCTCTGATAGCTGCAGCTGTTAGGAGCTGAAATGCAAAGCTGGGCATTTTCATGTCCATTTGCATGGACAGCTTATAGTAAGATGTTTGTCATTCTCTCACTATCTGGCCATCTCCAGAAGAGAGGCCATTCTCTTCTTTTCCCAGTTCATCTGTTCTGTTTAGATCTCAAACTGCATGCAGAGGTCATGCCTGTGCTGCAGCATAACATCCTGCAAAGAGCTCTGTTCATTATCAGTTGATGATTCACGATAGCTGTGATTAAACTGGTATAAATATATTTACATCCCTGTCTCTCTTGGAAAAAGACTGGCTCATGCCAGCAACACAATCTGACTGGACAGATAGATTCTTCCAAAATCCTTAGAAATGCAGCATCCTGCACATCAAGAAAGAAACTGTCAACAACTGGAGGTTTTTCCCTTGAAAAAAAAAATGATTAGATGAAAAATCCCATGGTGCTAAGACTATTCAGTGAGAGAAAACAGAGAAGGAAAAAAATAAGATGGAAATAGATTAGTGCAAAACTCTGATGTCCTAGTATCTAGACAATTATCTGGACTACTATATCCAGAATTTTGTAGCAGATTTGCATTCACAGTCCATGTGACAAGATGCAGTCTCCTGCATTTGTGTTCAATGTGATATATGGGTTAGAATATTTGTGTTTGTTTCATTTTGGGCATTATTCCCATTAGCATTTTCACTCCCACACCAGGCAGAAAAAAAAAAAAAAAAAAAAAAAGGAAAAAGGCAAAGCATTTCTTAATGATTGATTACTCGTTCAAATCTATGAGACACAATTCAAAGGTGCACTCTTTGCCTTCATCGTGGTCCTCATTTTCTCTTGAAAACTACTGGATACATAATCTCATAATCTCAAGTCTTCTGAAACTAACAATGGCAAGTTAGACCTGGCAAAACAAGGGTGTTTTCACAGGCTAGCAAGCCTACCACTCTTGAATGCCTGCCAAGTTTAAATATTTAATGGTCAGACATGCCATTCATCCTCCTAATCAATTCTTTTTTTAGATACAAGTCTGAAGAGTCTCAGAAAGTGTAATCAGGCAGTGCTGAAGACCTGCAGAGCCTTCTTGCACCAAACAGTAAATAGCTACACTCACTAGGAAATTAATAGAAAAGACAGAATTTTCTGCCCTGTTCCATTAGAGGTACATTAAATCCGTAAAAGGGATAGATTGCTTTGAAACAGATCAGCGTTTTTTAAAGCCTCTTCTTTACATCCTTCATGATGGTGGCTTTTTTTTTTTTAACATAGAATTAAGTAAAATGGAAACTTCTACAAAACTGGAACAGACAAAATTCTTTCTTGGAGGGCGGTGGACAGGTATAAATTTCACACATGCAGAAGAACATCTAAGAAATGTCTGCTTACAGAGCTGGCAGGTATGAATCATGCAGTGGGTGCCTGTAAAAGTAGGCATGGGTTTGGGGTTTGGCCAGGCAGTAGGTTACACCATTTGTTTTAGAACCATGAGGAGTATCATGTGGTCTGATATGATAAAAGAAACAGAAGCAACAGAAATTCAAGACAGGATGTGTCTGAAGGCACCTTTTGGAAAGAAGTTAGGTACTTCCAGCCAAATATTCTTCCTTCTCTGACTGGGATTCTTAACCCTTCTCCCTTCAGAAGTCAAATATTTATCTCTCTCTTTTCTGCAAAACAATAACCAGAGAAGTCTGTGGGAATTTTGCCTTATTTAGAGGCAGAAGAGACAGGACACTCAAGCTGAACACAGTAATGTCCAACTAAGGCAATTCCCGGGAGACACAAGACTGTCCTCCAGTCTCACTCTCTCAACTGGTCTCTGCTGTCTCAAATAGACTGTACAAGTCACTTGAAGAGGGCCTTCAGAGTATTAGACTCTTGTCATCCAGAAGATCCCCTCATCAGTGGACAATACTATAATTCTTTCACAAATGAATTAATTAAAAAATGGGTTATTCTTAGCCAAAGGAACTGCATCAACAAAGAGTTCCAAGGCTGAAGACCACAAAGAGCCACAAAAGATATGCATGCCAGATGCAAGCTCAAATCAGTTCAGACAGAAGGATGGACTGAACCCCACATTTATATATTTGGCAAAGTGCCGAGTTTTATGACATCTTTTGTTGCAGTGAATAGTTCCTAGGAAATTCTTTTGTTCCAACTGAAGCCAGTAATAAAAATACTGTTGTCTCCCAAGGAGATCCAAGCAAGGCTCATAATGCATCTAGCAGCTAGAGAAAAAAAATCAGTGAGGATGGCACTGTTAACAGATAATAGTGGTCTCTACCCTTGCATTTCTCTTATGGGCCCCATGGATAAGAGTTTAACTGTGATAGCTGATTAGCAAAGATATCTTTCAGGCTTAGGCTTTTATACCCTGCATTTGACACTTAAATCATGATGCAAATACTCATGTCTAAACAATAGAAGGGATTTATTATGTGATGACTCAAATTTGGTTTGAGATTCAGCAAGAGTTCTGGTTTGCAGGGGAAGGGGAATGATGTATACAAGGATAGAAACTCTCCTTACAGAGCAGCAGGGTTGATCTGGCATTTTATACCAGATCTTTAACTGCAGCTTGTCCTTATGGAAGAAGCTTGTTTATGCTTTCCACAATGTTCACATGTTCTTTTTATGGCACTTCATATTTTTCTACTGCACAACAGAATAGAGATAAGGCAAAAAAAAATTAAAAAATGTAGCTGTACTGTATTTCAAAGTGCTGGACAATAAAGACTATCATACAGTCTTTTGGATTAAGCCTAGGATAGTGACAGCTGATGTCACCTTCTTGCAAGGAGATGAATAGGATGCACTGATAAAGGTGAAGATGCTTAAATATGATTGTACAGTTCTGAGAGAGTGCTTTTATAGATCAGATGCCTGGTAAGAGAGTAAACAGTAGGTTTTTGGAATGAAAAATACATGAGCTGTCATATTCTTGCATAACTGCATACTTCTCCATTTAAACTTCTGCCACCTCGGAGGAAGTTCTTAGTAGAAAGAGATCCCAGTACAACAAACCATTCCAGTTCCTAAGTCAACATTTAGTTGAATGCATGGGAGTACTACACTGCATAAGTACTGCACTGCGTGGGTATAGATGTGCTCACCTATATTTAAATCAGCAAAAAACCATTCACATACAGGAAAGCATCAACAGTCCTTGATGCAAATAATTAATTATATTTTCTGTAAGTCTGTGTACAAGGGAAAACCAAATACTGACAAAGAACTTGACAAATAGAATACAAAGAATTGATTTGATTTTGAATCTTCATCAGGAGATCAAATATTGGGAAAAATACTCAAAAAAATGTTGGGGGACTAAGAGTCAAGGCTAAGTCAGAATGTTCTGTACAAATCTGAAGGAGAAGGGGAGTACATGTTACAGTAAGTAAACAAACAAATAAGATGTCAAATTTCCAGTCAGTGGCATCTCCATTAGATGTGAATATTGTATTGAGACTGCCCCACAGTCATTACTGGGGGAAGGATCTAGAACAACTGTGAGGGTGCTGTAGCTCGTTCTAGAAATGAATCAGTTGCTTGAGCCTGCTAAGGTCAGTATTTACCAAGTTCAACTGTGTTAGTGTGACCTTGTTTCTGCAGAAGCTATTACAGCACCAATGAGCTACTAGACTGTTCTGCAGCAGAGTGGGCTGGTTACAAATATTCTCAGCTCTGATTAGTCAGAATGGCCCTTGTGGTGATGTCGAACACACTGCATTTCCCAACAATGATGCTGATCTCAAAGAGGAAATACTTTCCAACCCTTTTGTTTTGGGCAGATAAAGCAAACAGGAAATACTCAGCTACCTTGTTCCCAGTCTTTTGCAGTCCATTTCACTATTTCCTGCCCGTGTCTATTTTGGGAGAGAACTGTTTCAGAAAATTGCTTCTTCAGAAGTTCAGGTTTCACTTAGGCAGACAGCTTGAGACTTCAGTATCTCACTGGCTTTCCCTTCTCCACCCTCATGGGTGTGTTCACAACATCTACTTCTTATACCTATCACCTTTCCTTCCTTTTACCTAAGGGCACAGAGAGGTGGTTCAGGAATATTCTCTCTGATCAGAGGGCTGGAGCACCTCTGCTATGAGGGCAGGCTGAGAGAGCTGGAGCTTTCCAGTCTGGAGAAGAGAAGGCTTCAAGGAGACCTTATAGTAGCCTTCCAATATCTGAAGGGGGCCTACAGGAGGGCTGGGGAGGGACTATTCACAAGGTCTTGTAATGACAGGATGAGGGGGAATGGGTTCAAACTGGCAGAGGGGAGATTTAAACTGGATGTTAGGAGGAAGTTCTTTCCAGTGAGGGTGGTGAGACACTGGAACAGGTTGCCCAGGGAGGTTGTGGCTTCTCCTTCCCTGGAGGTGTTCAAAGCCAAGTTCTAGTGGGAGGTGTCCCTGCCTATGGCACAGGGGCGTTGGAACTGGATGATCTTTGAGGTCCCTTCCAACCTAAACCATTCTATGATTCTATGACAGTCTGGGATCCTTTGGCAGTGGGAACTGGGCACTCAGGAACAGCCATCACAGTTTTGTTTGGTTTTTTTTACTTTTAAAACTGACAATTCCAGGTGTCTGATTCTATTAGTTATTTGGGAAAAGCTAACCTCTAGCTCTGTAGTTTTTTTGGGGAAAAAAAAATAAACCAACTTAAATAACTGCATAAAGTCCAACAATTTTCTGTTGTTTTCAGAAAATTTGGAAGCATTAGTGCAACATTAAAAATAATAGCTAAAAAAAAATCTATTAATTCCTTCTATCCTTACATTTATCATGCAAATTAATTAGTGTCTGTATGATCAATGTGAGGATAGAAGGATTTCGTGTTCGTATCACACTAGTATGTGGATCAGGAAAAGAGAAGACTGGGAGCATATATAAGATCTTTGCCTAAAAATGGTAGTGTTTTCTGCTTAGGGTGAACTTCAGGGGGCTGGAAACTGGTACAGAAATGGTACATCTTTGTTATTAGGGAATACTGGCCTTTTTATTGCCAACAACATGGCAGCTGGGAAGAAACAGACCAAGAAAAGGGTGCTCCTACCAGAGAATTTTCTATGTTTTCTATACTTGCTCTCCTACCAGTTGTATTTCCTCTGGGAGGAGAAAAAAAAGCCCAAAACAAACAGTAGGAAAGTGTAAGAAATCCCCAGAATTATCGATTGAACAACATTGCATTTTAAAAAGGAAAACAACTGATCACTTCCTACTAGTTCATCAGGTCAGTTTCCACCTCACCCATCTCTCATTTTACTGCCAGGTAGCTGCCTTTGGGTCTTTAATTCCTCTCCATTAACCTCTAAGTGTCTTTTGACTCTGGAAAAGATTTCATAATATGTCTGCAAATAGCCACTCCTGTATGGTAATGATCAAGAACAATAACTCCCTAGGCACATATGCTCAGTTTTATCTGTATTAAGGATGAGGGCAGCTTTGAGAGGTGTTTCACATCGTTAAGTCTCTTGAAAACAGAGAAAACAGACATAAAGCAGAAACACTTACCAGCTCTGTTTTTTTTCAGAATCACACTGTATTCAGTTCCATTACAGATTAAGATGATCCTAGGACTTAGTTTAGTTTCAGCTGAAGTAAATAAGAGTGTCCTCACCAGGAGAATCAGAAACACACTAAATAAGCACCAAAGAGAGAAAAGGGCTCCTGTTTGTCTCTAGGATTTCTGTATGGATCAGAGCCATGGCTGGGTGACAATAGCAAAGCAATTATCCTCTCTGTCTTTTCTTAATTCTTTTTTCCTCTTCAGGATGCTCCCCTATGTTTTTCCATTCATCCTCCACCTGCAGTCTCTATTTCCAGACTGACAGACTAGAACTTGCTGTATGAAGAAAGCTTTTATTAATCATATAAATCTTTGTATGTGGCACAACACTCAGCCCAGACACATAAATGTTTCAGTGGGCATCAGAGAAATAAAATTTTGAGGCTGACGCAGAACAAAGTGCTCACTGAAGCCATTACAGTGAGCAATGAGGTGATTCCTCAACTCTGATGTTAAATCTGCTGCAGTCCAATCATTTAACAGCCTCTGGCAATACCACCTCAGTAATAACTTTGGACAGCTTAGCTTAATTACCATTACTAGGTTGTGAATATCCTAAATTCTGCATCATGGCAAAGATGGTTTGTGCCAAATATGATGTTCTGTTTGGCGCAGTCTCTGCTTTTTAATTCAGTTCATGTTTTCGTTTGATCTGATTCAAAGTGAAATTGTTTTCCATTTTTCACTTTGGCCATGCAATTGAAGAATCAGCCCTTCAGCCTTAGCATTTTGTTGCCAAGTACCAAATTGTTCTGTGATGACTTACAGGCTCAGTTATTCTTTGGATGAAAGTGGCTACTATCAGTTCTCTTGTTTGGAGTTTTTCACAATCTGTTTAAGTCAAAACCAAAACAAATTAAAAGAAAACACCGAGCCAAAACACCCAGGTACTAATTACATTTTAAAATTCACAATGGTTTACTCGGGTGCTTTTGTAACAAAGGAAATTTTTCTGGCAAACCTGACTTGCAAATAAACACCTGTAACCATTAGCATGTTCAGATAACCCAGCAAAAACTGTTCTTCAAAAATAGGAACCAACAGAAACATTGCATGGTCGTGGGCTGCAGCATTTACTCTCCTAATTTTTCTTAATTTGGTGAAGATATTCAGCCTTTACTTCAGCTTTTCAAATTGTCATGTGGGAGAACTCAGAAAGAAGATCTTTCATCTTGAATAGCAGAGGGGTTTGAATCAGCCAGCTCGCAGCTCGTTACCTGAGGAACAGCAATGCTGAACATACAGAACTCCCTCTTCTCATCCCAGGACACAGACTGATGCAGTTTTTCCACTTTCTCAGACTACACATATTGCTCTGCTCTTTAAGTACTGTGCCATCTTCCAGGCAGAAGATCTTTGACAGACAGTTGTTTGGCACAAAGAGTGAAAAAAACAAGGAATTTTCTGTGGAGCAAAAGGGGAGAGTGAGCAAGCACAGCAGTAATGTCCGTTTGACAAGGCAGCTTCATGGCTTTGGTGTTTCCTTTTCTCTTTTTGATTAACTACAGTTTGGAGAAGAGGAGGCTCCAAGGTGACCTTATTGTGGCCTTCCAGTACCTGAAGGAGGCCTACAGAAAAGCTGGGGAGGGACTTTTGAGGCTATCAGGTAGTGACAGGACTAGGGGGAATGGAGCAAAGCTTGAGGTGAGGAGATTCAGATTGGATGTGAGGAGGAAGTTCTTCCCCATGAGAGTGGTGAGAGCCTGGAACAGGTTTGCCCAGGGAGGTGTTTGGGGCCACATCCCTGGAGGTGTTTGCAGCTAGGCTGGATGAGGCTGTGAGCAGCCTGATCTAGGGTATGGTGTCCCTGGGCATGGCAAGGGGGTTGGAACTAGATGATCCTTGTGGTCCTTTCCAACCCTGACTGATTCTATGATTCTGTACACAGCCTGAAAAACACCCTTGCAATGGAGCAACATTGACATTATTTTGGGGCTTCTCATGCTGCTGTGTAAGTCCAGTCTGTAACAGTGTCCTGCAGTCTGTGGTCTGCAGAGATACTGTGAACTATTTCTTAATTAGGAGATTGGAATAAGGTAACACAGAAAAGTAAGATATTGTCAGCTACTGCAAATTCACTGTCCCAGGGCCAGCAGCTCAGTGATCTCCCAATCACAAGTACAGGGAAGCTGCCAGGATGCCTCCATTTCTGCTGATGCTGTGGCCTATTGTCAGGCCTTTCGTAGTCAGCATCACCATAACAGGTAAATATTTACTGTGCAACTACCACACACCATGTTTCCACCTTCCAAAAGATTTAAACCCTCACTAGCAGATGAGAGGGGCTGTTTAAACAACACACTTGTCTTGTGTCTCCATTCTTGACTGAGAAACTGCTTGTATTGGTTTTCACTCAAGGGTTTGTGTTACAGTAAACACAATTAAGGCTAAACACATTATCTCCTGTATATCATCGTTAGAAATTGCCTTTTGCTTTTAGCCATGTCTTTGGGTGAAGTCTATTCTAGACACAAATCATCCCTCAGTGATTAGGATGTTGTAGCACTACAGCTTAAAACCTGTTTTAAGTAATGAACAAGGATTTGATGCTTCAGACTCTAAATCACAGTACAATGACATTACTCAAAAAATACATCAGAAAATTTAAAATGCTGTTCAAATTTAAGTCAGAAAGGCTGTGCTGCTAGTAGCTGGCACACCATGCTGGCTCAAAAGTGAATCAGGATGGTGGTACAGGGGACTGAACCACCTGCCCTATGGGGACAGGCTGGGAGAGTTGGGGCTGTTCAGCATGGAGAAGAGAAGGCTCCAGAGCAGCCTTCCAGTATTGGAAGGGAGCCTACAAGTAAGGTGGTAAGGGACTTTTTTACAAGGACTTGTCACAATGCAATGAGGGAGAATAGATTGAAGCTGAAAGAAGGCAGACTTAGAATAGATATTAGGAAAAAATGCTTTCCAGTGAGGGCAGTGAGACAATGGAGCAGGTTGCCCAGGGAGATTGTGGATACCCCCTGCCTGGAAGTATTCAAGGCTAGGCTGGATAAGGCCTTGGGCAATCTGGTCTAGTGAAAGATGACCCTGCCCATGGCAGGGGTGTTGGAACTAGATGATCTTTAATGTCACTTCCAACCCAAACCAATCTATGAATCTTTAAACCTTTACCATTTTCCTTGCACCAGCCTCATTTCGATAGTCATGGTGACTTTTGTCAGTACATGTAAAATGACTAAATCAGCATTTTCTAGCTTTGTCCTGAAAGTGACTTTTGCTCTCAAAGGCTGCCACACATGCTACAAACACACCTCCTTCCAACAGAGCTTATTACAGTCTCCCCTCATCAGAGAAAGGGAGAAGCCAATCTGAACTCTCCAACTCTGGATTGTTCAGATGTCTCCTCTTTCACAGAACTATTGAAATACCCAGATGTACTTTCCTACATCAAAACCAACCAAACAAAAAGGTAGAATTAAGAGTAGGTTGTTTGGATCTGTAGAGCTGCTGTTCATTTTCTCAGTCTTTTTCTCTCTCTTCCTGCCCTCCACACTCTTTCTACCCTAGCAAAGCCTCATGCTATGCCCAGTGTGGAAACATTAAGAGCAGAGCAGTGAGCTGATGAGATCAGGCAGAATGTGGCCCATGCAAAAACATTGATGAGGCAACATCTGGGGCTTTCTCTGCTGTCAGTCATCTAATTTGGGTTTTGCAGATTCTGCTGATTAATGGTGGTGCAACAGTCCAGAGGCAGGTTGCAAGGGCAGATGGGAGAGAGTCACAGCTGACAGATGATAAAATGAAAAAAGAAAAAGGATATTTTTTTCTGAGCTCCTCAACACACTGGCCTGTCTGAATGCTACAGGAAACTATTAGCCATTCTACATAAACCCTTGAGAGCAGCGCTCAAACAACAGCAGGGCAAGAGAAATACTTTTTATTTGCTCTGCAGAAAAAAAAACGTATTTCACAATGATGCCACTGGCTGGTACATTAATCATAAATTGGATGTTTTCCTGAGAAATAAAATTAATTGGATGCCAAGGACAAATGGGTCAGGGAACTAGGTTCAGCAATGAAAGGCTTTACTATCTTTTTCATTACTTGCATACTGCCTTTGTTATATTTCTAACTGGGAGAGGCACCAGGAAAGAGATATGTTATAATATATTGCTCAGATCGGTATTTTTGCAAGAGTTAATGAGAGACAGAACAGTGCAAAGCATTTCCAGAGGTAGATGATCTAACTTACTGTTGTTTAATTTATTTTTTCACTTTTTTTTTTTCTCCTCCTAGAAGAAACTGACCCACTCCAAGCAGGGGCTGCTCAAGAGAAACTCTGTTCAAATTAACCTGCTCTCTGATCTGTCACTTACATGAATTCCTTATGCTCCAAAAGTGGAACCATTTGTTTAGGAACACCAATGTCTTTTGATCCTTCAGGACATAATTGCTGGGCATCTTGTCTGTCAGAAATACCTGAGAAGCAAGCAGAGCACCTTAGTACATCAGTGACATTCTCCTTAAAAAAAAAAAAAAAAAATGCCTAGGAAAAGACAGGAAAGATCTGGGGAAGAACGAGGCTAACTCTGTTCTGGTAATCATAGAATAGAATCATAGAATGGTTTAGGTTGGAAGTGACCTCAAAGATCATCCGGTTCCAACTCCCTGCCAGAGGCAGGGACACCTCCCACTAGAACAGGTCACTCAAGACCTCATCCAACCTGGCCTTGAACACCTCCAGGGAGGGAGCATCCACAACTTCCCTGGGCAACTTGTGCCAGGGTTTCACCACCCTCACTGCGAAGGACTTCTTCCTAACATCTAGTTTAAATCCCCCCTCTTCCAGTTTAAACCGATTACACCTCATTTTGTCATTACAAGACCTTGTAAATAGTCCCTGTGCTTGGTGCCACAGTACCAACACTGACACTGACTGCTTGTGATTTCAGTCCTTGTAGGAAGGACTGCTCAGGTCAGCAGCATGGTGTCTGTGATGGAAGACAAATGAATTACAAACTTCTTTCATCTGGGACAGATTTTGCCATTTCTCTCTACTCACAATCCCTCTTTGCCCACAGATATAAGGCAGGCAGCAGAGACATTCTTGATTAATTTTCTGCATGGAAATACTTTAAGTAAAAATATATTGGGGGGATGATCTAGTACCTACTTCCCAGTTAAAGTAGGAGGCAGGTGTGTGTATACTGGAACCATCACGTAAGCATTTCCTTTTTGCCTGAAGGGGGCTTAGTAGAGGACTGAAGACAGGTGTCAGGAGCGGGCTGCTCAGTGGTGACTCAGAGCCAAGGAGCCCATCTCAGGACTCTGCTTCAACTCGGATCACTCCTGAGTAACAGCTTCAACCTCCAATATAGCACAACTTGCTGCAGCTGACTCATATCAATGTTTCATGCTGAAGCAATTCTCTGTATCTCCTTAGAAATGAAAAATGGCATTACAGAGCTTCAGAGACTTCAAAACTAAGCTAAACTGCATAATTGGAATGCTCAGCTTGCGTTTGAGATACTCTACGCTGGCACAAAGACATCTTCATCTCTTTGATAGTGCCTCCTAACAATGCTCCTGCAAACCAGCTAGTTTTGGTTGTGCTATGTTGCCATTATCACAGAATCACAGAAGGTTAGGGGTTGGATCACCCCTAGAGATCTCAGAGTGACCTTGGCACCTAGGTGCCAAAGCAGGATCACCTAGGGCAGGCTGCACAGCAACGTCTGAAGAACCTTCCAGGAAAAACCCCAGGGAGTTTAGAGCATAGTGACTTTTAATGGCTCTTTGAGTAACCCAGATCTGTCCAAGATAATGCCATGCTAGCCCAAGCAGCTAGGTACCAACCATAGCACACTATGCACTGGCAGAATGCTTGTCACTTCAGGCCAAAAGATAAATTGGATCAGTCCGATTTTCACTTGACCATAGTGATCACAACTAGCAACCCCTTCAGGGTATGCAACTGCTTTTTCATGTCACAGTGCCTGCAGATTAAGGACTGAGTAGGGTAGAATTTTAGCAGTTGAATAGGACTGAAACCTGAAATAGCAGAAAATTGCTTTAAACTACTCCACTGAGTACAAATGACTTGTAAATTCAGAAGGGGCATACACCAATGTAAGGAGGTGTTTTCACAGCCTGACAGAAGAACATCAACCAAATTCTATAGTACAATAAGTACCTTAACAACCATCATCCTACCTGCAGCTGATTTCAAGTTAATTCTCTCCCCTGTACTACTTTTAAACACCTTTAACTCTCTGCAAGTCCCTCTCAGCCTAATTCCAGGTACAGACTGATAAACATTTGAACATTGCTGGACAGCAGTTTCAGGAAGTTCTTTCAGGCAGGGGAACTCTACCTTCTCTCTCCGGTGACCTATCCTGTCTTTTATTTCCATCAAGAAAAGCACTGCATATAAAGTAGACAGGCTAATTTTAATTAGTAAGGACTCGAGATCTCAGGCACTGTTCAAAGCTCAACAGTAGGATCATTCATATGTGAAAGGACTCTGACAGCAAGTCCAAAAATAACTTTCAAGGTACCTGAATTATAAGGAACAGGACTATGGAGGACTGCAAATTCTGGCCCCAACTTCAGCCGTAGAAAAAAAAGATCTTTATCCTGTCCCTACACAGCCTTTGAATGGCCTGGTTTGGACTCGGGGATGGAAAGAATTCACAACTTTTAAGCAGAGATCTTCATGTAACACATAGCAAGAGGAGATACTGGATTAAAGGCTATTTGTGTACTTCTGTACTTCTGGTGGAACAGGTAAGTAAACGATCTCAGGATCAGGGTTATGTGGGATTT
The DNA here is from genome assembly GCA_013396835.1 of Psilopogon haemacephalus. Taxonomy (NCBI): domain Eukaryota; kingdom Metazoa; phylum Chordata; class Aves; order Piciformes; family Megalaimidae; genus Psilopogon; species Psilopogon haemacephalus. Next base: position 113,247 of record VWZI01001191.1, read on the forward strand.
TGGAGTTTTGTTTGGGTTTGCAACACTGTAGTTTTGTTACTTCTGTAGAAGCAGATATTTCAGGATAGACAATACGAATACGTGTCAACCTGAGGCTTCTAAACGTGAGAGAGAAGCCCAACGCAGGCTGCAGGTGGCAGCATCCAGTCACCTATCTGTGTGTGGGGCGGAACCCAGCTGAGCCTCGGTGGGGCTTGCTGGGTTTGAGCCCATGTCCTGTATTGCCACTGCTTTGCTATCTGGACAATTCCACTCTTGAGTTTTCCATCTTAATACAATATCGATTCTACTAATTAGCGTATCCTTAATTTGTATGTTGGCTTTTTATCTTTATGATTTTGTTTTCTATATATTATTGTCACATTCCCATATGACTGCCACTGCACCCTTCTCAGGTAACTTGCCTAATGTACTCTTTAACCAATGCCATCTTCAGCCACACACCAGACGTGCAGAACAGCTTCTTTGTCCTTCCTGCCAAGTACAGAGGTACAGGGAATATTGTTCTCCCTCAGTAGAACCTTTTTGTCTGGCAGGGTTTTTTTGGTGTTGTTTTTTTTCTTTTAATGTGCTCTGGAAGATCAGTCAAGGGCTAAAAAAAGATGCGATCATCTACTGTAAAAAGGGAATATCTTCTCTTACACAATGTCACCCTCTACTCAGTGAGCAGTTGAAGTAATCTTCCAAGAAAATCTCAGCATAGGAATTTTAACAATTCTTGGCTTTTCCAGGAATTAACTGATTGGGATGTTTATCTTTGGTTTTGTTAGCAGTTCAGTCATAAACCAAGCACAACCAATAGCAGCTATGCTGAGCTCTCTCCATCTCTTATCTCTTTTAGACAGGATGCTCTAATATTCTTTCAAGTGAAGAAATTGAAGGAAGGTCCTGGAGTTCAGTATTTAAAATTATATTCTTCTCTTGGAAAGAGAAAAGCAAACAAAGTAGTTTCAAATAATTTTGTTTGCTTCCAGAAGCTGAAAGTCTGATAGAATGATAGGATGTCTCAAGTTGAAGGGGACACCCATCAACTCCAACAGCCTGCTCCTCACACACTAAACTGATGAAACACTGCTCTAATAAACCAAACCAAAGCCCCACAGTTGCACATAATGCTCATAAACCACATATGCTTAAAATTAATGAAAGGATGCCTTTGTCAGTGCAGTGCCCCACCGTGGGACTAAGGTTAATTACTGACCCAGTTAATTAGGATATTCCAGAGCCTCTGGGTGCCTCCTCCAGGCAGGCACTGGATCCTGCAGTACTTTCCTCACCCTCAGACGTCTCCTGGCTGCAGGGACCTGAAGCCCCTCTTCGAGAGAGGCAGCAGGCAATGGGAATCTTCATATTTGTGCCTTTCATGTCCTTTTCCCTGGAAGTACCTGACAGGTAATGCACCGATGGCTTTGTGTGCAGCAGGGCCCCCTGGAGGGAAGCAGACTCTAAAATATTTTGATTGCTTTCACAGCTAATCTGCAAAGCCTGTGCAAAGTCATCACAGTCTTTGCAGTGGAACAGATATTTTGACCTATTTATACTATAGAATCGTAAAATCATGTAAGTTGGAAAAGACTTTTAGGGATCAAGTCCAACCATTGACATGCTCTATCTCATTTCCATATTGTCCATTTGTGTAATTACAGTTCTAGGGGCAACTAAAATACTGAGATACTTACTCTTCTGACCACACTGAAGTTTACAATTAGACAATAATTCAGTTATCTGACCATATACTCTTCTTTACATCAGAAACATCTCTGGTTTGCAAGCCAGCCCTAGCAATCAGCTCTTGCCATCATCTCAGCCCTTACCATTGAAGTTAATTGCTTGGCTATGGATAATGAACCTCCCAAAATGACCCTGCGGGCTAATGGTCCAGTACACTTCCTTCTGAGATCAGCATGATGACCTGCAGTGTGGTTTTGTCGTACGCATCACCTAGATGGAAATGCTGTTGATTGTCTTTGTCCAGAAAAGTCAGAAACTCCATTAAGTTGAGGAGAAAAGTTTGCAACTTTTGGCCATGCCAAACACAGCCCAACTGAATAATCACTGCTGTCAGCACCACAGTTGTGCCAGCAGATTGGGCTTTGTCTTCTCTGTGTGAAATGTCTCAGTTCTGTATTTTCTCCAGTCTGTGAGCCTACTCTCCAGTGGTTGTGGCTCTAGCAGTTGTTAAGGTGTGATGATGACCAGTAGATGAAATTTCATTCTTAAAACAGGATTTCTCTGCTGTAGTGTTTCATGCTGTGGCACATCACTCCAAGGCATGAAGAGCTCAGTAATAATCTCACAGCTCCCAGATGACATCTTGAAGCTTTGCCTGCCTTGTCCAAGTCAAACTGTATGGTGCCAGGTTAGAAGCACAAGATATTACTGTTGGTAGTAAGGATGCAAGTAGAATTTGTTGTGAATGTGATGGCTTAGGGCCTGGAGAATAAATCTTATGAAGAGCAACTGAAGGAGCAGGGGCTGTTTAGTTTGAAAAAGAGGAGGCAGGAGGAAACCTCACTGCTGTCTACAGCTACCCAAAAGGACATGGTGGAGAGCTTGGTGCTGGTCTCTTCTCACAGGTAATTGGTGATAGAACAAGAGGGAATGGCCTCAAGCTGCAACTAGGCAGGTTTAGACTAGATATTAGGGAAGAAAAAATCCCAGCAAAAGTATTCAGGCTTGGAATGAGCTGCCCAGGGAAGTGGTTGAGTCACCAGCGCTGGATGTGTTTAAAGGTCGTTTAGATGTGGTGCTTGGGGATATGGTTTAGGATGTACCTTGTAGAGTAGGGTTGTCAGTTGGACCTGGTGTTCCTGAGGGGCTTTTCCAACCTGAATGTTTGTGATTCTGTGACTTGACTTCTCAGCTAACGAGACAGTTTCCTCTTGAAAACCATTAGCAGCCAAGCTGGTAAAAAAGAGCAAAAATTAACAGCATACTTCTAATACCTTGCCAATTTCTTTTTAAATGTTCTCACTGACTTCTTTTCAGGTAGTGCCTGAAAAATATGATGTTCAATTACCAAGTTAAGATTGTGGACATTTCTCAACATCCAAATTAAAAAAACAAAACAAAACAAAAACCCACAGCATTTTTCATTAAGATTTTCTTAACAAAGTGAGCTAAATGCCCAGTAATTTTCTTCTGATTCAGTTATTAACTTTAAGTTAAACTGTTTTTTTTCTGCCTCATATTGACAATGAGTAAGACTATGTGACCACTATGACTAGCTTTCTGATACCAGGCTTAAAGATTTGAGCTCTATTATAAAGAAAGAAAAAAAAATAAAGCCAAAACCAAAGAAGAAGAAAGAAAGAAGCAAATAAAGGAAGAAAAAAATCACTATTTTTCTGCTACTAACAAAATTAAGCCATGATTCCCACTTTGGCTACACACAGAGTCCAGGTATAGCAGGCTGGGCTTTTGGATCAGATTAGTTGCAGAGGATAGAGGAGCTTCTCAGACTGCTTCACGGCATGTGGCTGGGTCTCTTTTCTACATCTTATTTCAACAAGAAAATGACAGGGGAAAAAAACAAAACAAAACCAAGAACCTGTGTATAGTTTTTATATTGGAACTAATTTTTTTGTTTGGAAACCATTGTACATCAGTGGTTTCTGCTCTTTGCTAAGTGCCACGTGCCACTCAAATATTGACTTTACATATTAAAGCAACTCAGCTGTAGATCTTATCTGAAAAGGATAATGTTTCATATTTGAGTCACTTTTATCCTTCTTGTGTAAGCAGAGTTCCAAGAAATATGTTGCATTTGGATACCAAACAGGACAGGCAAGTTCCCTGTCAATAAGAGCTATGATCAGCTACAATAAGCTGGCATTTTAATTAGGAGAGGATTTTTTCCTCCCTGCACTAGATTTGTGGTAGACAATAGCAGGAATATTCACAGACCGTGAGGCATCTTGAATAACAAAGATACCACAGACTGCAAACAAATACCTCCTGGTGCAACAGGTTGCTTCTTGAAAGAGTCCAGCGCAGAGCCCACAAAGATGCTGAAGAGAGGGGAACATCTCCCTTCTGATGAAAGGGTGAGAGAGCTGGGGATCCTTAGCTTGGAGACTAGGAGCCTGTTTATCAATATGTGGAGAGCAAGTGTCAGGAGGACAGAGCCAGGCTCTGCTCAGCAATGTCCAATGACAGGACAAGGGGCAATGGTGCAAGCTGGAGGAGAGGAGGTTCCACGTAAACATAAGGAAAAAGTTTTTCATTGTGAGGGTGACAAAGCACGGGAACAGGCTGCCCAGAGAGCTTGTGAAGTCTCTTTCTCTAGAGACTTTCAAAGCCCACCTGTGACCTGCCCTAGGTGATCCTGCTCTGAAGGGGGTTGGACTGGATGATCTTTTGAGGTCACTCAGAATCACAGAATGTTAGGGGTTTTATGATAAACAGGAAGGGAATTGTGTGCACAAGGTCTCTGCTTTTTATAACTGGAAAGATGGTGCAGATTATTCTCCAAGGAAAGGACCTTTATTCATTGGAAGTTTTCCAGTGGCAACTTTATTTTTGCCATGCTTTGACAAAGGTTTCAGTCAACTGGGGTAGACCCTAAGCACAATGCAGCAAGAAAAAGTTGATGCAAAGTATTTAAAAGAGAGCAAAGGGAGAAACACACCTCACAGTTCCATCAACCTACAAGTTAGGAGCAGTGTGAGCCAATTGGCTGAGGCTTCTCTAAAGCAAGATGGTAGAGATATAGACAATGGAGAGATAAAGTAAACTCCAGTGTGATCCATTCTACCGTCATCCATAGCATGAGCAAGGCTTGGCCAAGCAGGAGATCTGCCCTGCCCTAGCAGGAGCTCATGCTGCTGTGTGCTCTGTTGTCTCTGCATCCTCAGAATGCCCTCAGTGCTCCTGCCTGGGCCAGGTTCCACACCTCCCAGAGCTTTCACTGTGACACTGCCCCTTACTTATGGGCCTGGGTAGGGCTCAATATCCAGAAGTGCTCTGGCTCCACCAGCAGCTGTGCAGGAATCCCTAAGTGATGTTTTCCAGCCTTTATCACACACAACGACCCTTATGAACTTAACTCCATCTTTACAACATCCACAGCCAGAACTAGGACTACCAATTACAGGAAGAAAAAACAAAACCAGTCTTGAACCCAGTCATCCCATCTCATGAGAGACTGTAAGGAAAAATAGGAGAGAGGCTCCTAATTGTCAATGTAGCTCCTACATGCAACAAGAGGTCATCTTTTGTGACTGCAGGAAAAGCAATCAGCTCTTGATTGACTCATTTATAATGATTATTACACCCTTGTTTGTCTCTGATAGCATACATGATATTCAGGGGACTGACATCATGATGCAAGGGGTCTGATACAATCTTTCCCTTTGCTAGGCATCACACTGCTCCTCTTTGGGCAAACAGTGCAATTAAGATTGCAAAAATGAGTCAGTGATCTGTGGGTAAATAGAAGTTGAAGATCACTCTCATCCCCCACAGGCTGAAGAATCACAGTGAAGTTGGTGGGTGAGCACAGCAAGGAGAAAAGTGTGTATGGCAGGAGACAAGAGGCTCTTTGTGTCCTTTCATCTCACATACAGGAAAGGCTGAAGATGTAAGAACATGTGTGTGCCCAGTGGCCTTGGAACAAGTGATGCCAAAAGAACGTAGCTCCCCAAAGCATTTCAGCTTCAGTAAAGCAGCGTTTTAGCATCTCTATTCAAGTTGATTCTGCCAGTCTACTCAGCTGTGGTGAGACTTCACCTGGAGTACTGTGTCCAGCTCTGGGGCCTCATGCACAAGAGAGAGAGAGACCTGCTGGAGCAGGTCCTGAGGAGGGCCACAAAGATAATCAGAAGGCTGTAGCACCTCCCCTCTGAAGATAGGCTGAAAGAATTGAGGCTGTTCAGCCTGGAGAAGAGAGGGCTCTTGGGAGATTTTAAAGCTAGATTTCAATATCTGAAAGGGAATTACAGGAAGGCTGGGAAGGGACTGTTTAGAGGTGCATGTAGTGACAGGAGAAGGGACAATGGTTTGAAACTGAAGCAGGGTAGATTTAAGCTGGACATAAGGAAGAAGATCTTTACAGCGAGAGTGGTAAAGTGCTGGAACAGGTTGCCCAGGGAGACATTAAAAATCAGGCTCTTTGTGGCCCTGCTCTAGTTGAAGGTGTCCCTGCTGAGTGCAGAGGGTTTGGACAAGATGACTTTGGAGGGTGCTTTCCAACCCAGTGCAACCTGTGAATATGTGTAATAGTATTCTGCTCAGTCTGTTATTCCCTCTATATAAAGAGAACACAAGACTAACTAACTTGCCCAACATCACACAGGAAACCTGTGGAAGAGAGCAAGGATTTGAAGTGCAAAAGCAGGATCAGCCACAGTTACTATCAGCTATCCTTTCACATTTTTTGTTTAGCCTGGAGATGTGGTTCTTGCCAGGGACTCTGCAACTACTTTGATGGTGGTAGAAGCACGTGTGTGGTGACCAGCTGCTGAGCTGCTCCTGAGGCCCATCTGAGCAAGTGCTCTGTACCTGCTCTTTGGAGTCCAGATGAGAGGCAGGTGATGTGCTTTCACCATTAACACCAAACCACTCATTAGCAACAAAAATGCTTGTTTCACACAGTTTCCAAGTTATGATGACAAAAGGGGGATAAGAACTCAACTGTCCTCTCTCTTCTTCCTTTCCCCATTGGCAGCTTCTCAGCCACACCTTACTATTTTGCTAATTATGGTGCAATCCTGACCTCTCAAGGTCAGGGGCTTTCTGCACAGTTGCAGTGCTTTCTTAAGACTCTGTTTGCCCAGAAGCTGAGTGAACAGCATGAGTGAACCAGTGATGTGAGTCCCTCAGGCAGGCTTGATGCATCATGCTCCCTCCTTGTTGGGAGCATTTTGGATTGGCTCCTGTTGTGGAGAGTAGTCTTTGCACGGCAGTTTGACAGTGATTTTGGATGAAGTGAGAACAGTTCTTACCAAGAAATTCAGGTGGCCACTGTTATACTTGGAGATGTCAAATCTGTGGAATCTAGAGGAGGTGTTTTAGTTTTTGTCTTTGTTTCTCACCATCCAAATATATACTTTAATTTGCAATAAATTAAATTAATTTCCCCAGGTTGAGTCAGCTTTGCCTGTGATGGCAGCTGAAGAAGTGATCTCCCTGTCATGGTTTCAACAACAAAAAAAGCCTCTCTACCATCTTATTTTCATCTCCTGTGCTGTTGACGGGGATTATTAGAGTGTCTGGCAGCCAGATAAGGTCAACCCACCACAGAGACAAAACAGAAAGTCCAGGTCAACTACAAACCTAGTTACCAAGGATATCCTAGCTATCATGTCAAGGGTTATCACCCCACACAGATATCTTTGCTGATCTAAGCACAAACCTTAATGAGTCAGGAAGTTAAAGTAATCATTGACTTTGATAAAAGATTATGAGATCCCCACATACAACTCTACCCACGGCTTTTATCCTTCTCTATGATGGTTTCTATAGAAGCACAATGGGGTAGGATGTGCACTTTCCTCTCCATTATCCCCCTTATTCCCATGCTTTTCCAGCTGTCTTCATCTAGCTTTGAAGTTAGCATGGAGTGAAATTTCTGGGATATTAGAAAACTATCTGTGAAAAACTTCTGTTGCAAGCCTGTCACACAACATTCCTCTTGCTGCACAGCAGGTAGGAGCAGTAGCCTGGGACTGCAGGTGAACTGGGCTAATTACACACTGCTACCAACCTGACGCACTCCCAGCTTCCACTGGATACGCCACTGAGACATGACAGCAGGGTATGTCACTGGTCATGTGTGCTGCTTGCTGTGCTAGACACACTCACACTGCAAAGACATGGATGAAGTGAGCAACTTTTGAAGTGGTTTCCCTCCCCAGATCTGCCAGACCTACCTAAAGGTAAGAGCTTTCAAATTACTTGGGATCAATTCTTCATTTACTCCTTAGGACATCAGGAATGGGAGGTGGCATGGACAAAAACAGTGAGCTCGAGGAGTATGACTGCTGTGGCTCTTGGCTGTAAAGGTTACCTACCTCTTTAAATTGTCAAGCTTTCAAAATTTCTCTCACGTTCCTAAACTCTGGAAGCAAAGACTGTTCTCAGGGTATTTTAACTTTCTCCTAGAACAGATTACAGATGGAAAATGGGGAAATCATAAAGATGATGATCAGAACAGAAATAAGAATGGAATGTCAAACTAATGCTCCACAGGAAAGAGTTTAGATCATGCATAAAAACAGGGCACACGTCTGCTTTCTTGAAGTGCGTGTTTAGTCTGGACAATTTTTATAGAGTTGCTAAACCAGGCTCAGGTGCTACATGTCATGTTACTTGAGCTGTTCTCTCAGTTTTCAACTGAAGGACAAGTTCTGGCCATTATTTGTCCATGGGCATAAATTAAATGCTGCCTGCCCATGATTCAATGCTATCGGTAAGCAAATATTGATGCATAAAATAGTTAAATTAAAAGATAGAAAACATCACATTTTAAGGCAATGCTGAGGTGCTAGAAGCAATTGTGTAAGACTGCCCTCAATTTCAGCAAGAAAGGGAACAAGACAGACAAAATTGTGTCAATAGAGGATAAAGGCTGAATCTAAACTCGGCATTTCCTATCTTCTGTTCTTTGCTCAAATTTAAAGACAAGGCATAACCAGAAGTGGGCCATGCCACTGCAGAATGGTCACACTGTCTCCCTGATACACTGCTTCCATGTGCAAGAGCTGAGCAAAACCCAGACTAATTAATTTGCTCATCATCACTCTTGCAGAACAGGAACCGAGCCTGTCTTCCCCCTCCAAGCCCAGGTTAATGCACAAACCAGTGGACAATACTTCCTTTTAGTGGTTAGCACTCTAATTTTGGAATGGTAATTAGGGAGGGATGAGTTCTTATGCAATCCCAGGGCCCATTTGTACTTATCCTTCAGAATAAGTGCTCTTCAAATGTGGGTAAAGTTGGTCATCTGAAGGAAGCAAGGGATCACACCCCCAACAGTAAATTAAGGAACAAGATTTGAGAGATGTATCTGCTTTACATCAACAGTTAACACAGAAATCAGTGATGGAGTTTACTCAGTATTTTCATTAATAACCATAACAGAAATACAGGAGTGGTCAATAAAAGGTATGAATGAAGGGGAAAAAATATTGCAGAAAGAGAAAATCTATTCCACAGAATGAGAAAACCTAGAGAACTGCTGTGGCAGATTTCATAAGCGGTACAATGCTACCAAGCAGTGCATTTAGGAAATTACATCAGGAATTTCAGCTACAAGCTGGAAATTCATTAGTAGAAAATGATACCAGAGGAGAAAGACCTACTGCTGGTTAATGACAGCTTAAATACTAACCATCAGCACAGCTGAGGGAAAAGGAAAATGTGCTACTGGATTATTCTAAAGACAGCATTTCCATGAGATATGAGATGACATTCATACCATTATATTGGCTGAGGACAGAGATCATTGGTCCCTCGTTACCAAGAGGAATGAATTCAATGGACAGAAATCAGAAGAACACAACAAACTTGCTTAGCCTTATGAAGAAAAGGTTGCAAGGATACAGGAATATTCTCTGGGCTGTCTCCAGATGAGAAGGTTTTTCTATCAAACAAGTAACAACCAGGAACAAACTACCAGGAATAAATTTAAGCTAGAAAGTTTGAGAAAGTTTACAGTATTTTGAACTGCTTTAGAGGTAAGAGCAGTAAATAGACAAAATTATAGACCAGAGCTCCCGTTGTGAAGGAATAACCCAACATTAAGTCTGACCTGGGACAAGACTGGAAAATCCAGGGAGTCCCTGCCTATCCAGCATCCTTGTGAGTCCAGGCAGGCAGCGCCAAGCTGCTGATCTGCACGCACAAGAGCTGCAGCTGCCTGCAAAAGCCCAGTAACCAGGTGACAGTGTTCCAGGCACACATCACAGCAAAACATCACTGGGCTGCACTTTTTAGGCAACAAAACAAGACCAAACTCCCAAACCTCCCAAATCGCTTTGTGTCTGTGTCATCATTACAAGGCAGAAAGCAGAGAGCTCTCTCAGCAGAGCTCAGCTCATCTGCATTCCACCCTTCAGCAGATGCTGATTTGCTGGGCAATGGTGGTGCACATTTTGTTCTAAACTTTGATGTAAGCCATGGGGATTTGGATTGCACACAAACATTCACAGAAGGGGAGGAGAAGCAGTATCTACAGTGTGACTTTCTGGGTTCTGCCCAGCTCCTTGGCTCAATCCTAAAGGCATCCTAATGACTGTAACAGATGAACAACCGACTTCCTCCACTGTCTTCTTCGAGCATTGACCTACTGGCTAATGGGTCAGGGCAGTCGACAGACAAGCCAAGGGACTAAGATGAAGAGTGTGCAACAAGAAATATGGTTCATATTCAGTTGGAAGTTGAATCATAGCTATATTTGTGAAATGAAGCTGGTAGCCTAATACAGGCTGAAAAGCATGATTGAAAATTAAATTTGGAAGTAAAGAATGAGGAATTGCCAAGCATCCTTAATCTCACTGAAAAAGTTGTTTACTTAGGACATCCTCAATACCTTTTCATGTCCAACTTTTAATTAGCCACCAGCATCCAACTCCTTGGTCTTCTATTTTAAGAATACCTGAATGCTGCTCCCCAGCTCTTTGTTTATCTGTATTAGACCTGGAACCATTCCTTCTTGAACATCTAAAAAGCCTTAGCACACTATGAATGTTGCCATTAGCTCTGGGCTAAAGAGAAGAGATCTCTCCACTGAGAAATTTGATGTTTCAGGGATAGCCAAAAACTAGAATTAACTGCTTCAATAAAGCACAGCAGAGACGCTCAATATTGTTCAAGCCACAGATGCAACTGCATTTCAGCAATGGCATTTTATGGCCATGCTTTGAAACAGCAGAAATTGTCTCCAAAATGCAGCTGGGAGGGCTAAGAAAACATTAAATTAGTGATGACAGGAGGACAAGACCACATTACAGCAAACTGAAAGCCTTTGGACACGCCAACAGATCACTGGTGAAAACTGCAATACCTCCACCTGTCCATGAAATCTGAAGATCACTTTACTACAATGTCTAACTGTTCTTCTTCTAAGTGTAAAAGATTTGAAGGTATTACCTTATTTTCCAATGCTGAACCTGCTTACTGAAGTCAATGGCAAATCCCACACTGACATCAACTGGAGCTGGAATGGAAACTAAAGACTTTCTTAAAAAGTCACTGTTTCTTGTCCTGCTTAAGATTCTGGATCTCATCCTGGTACATGCTGAGACAGCCAAATATGATATTTTCCTGCCAAGTGACATGATACTGATCATTTGCCCTACAAGTTGTCTTCTCCACTCCCAGAAGTGCTAGGTGATTTTGCATTATTACATCCTTGTCTTGGTCCTGGAAGCAGCTCCACTGCTTCAGCACAGATAGGCCAGTGGCAAGCACTTCTGAAAACTTTTTAGAAGCTTCATGTAGAGTCTGCAATGTGAGACCAACAATTAACCTTCTTGCTAAAAGATACCTTTTTTTTTTTTTTTAATAGTAAATCTTGATGAGATTTCACATAAATTCAACATCCTTTTTTGCACCTTCTGAGGAAGAACTACAAGAGTACAGAATACCAAGAGAAATAAGGCAAATGTTACCTGGACAGGTACCTGCCTGATTCCATCTGCTGCCTCTCCTTTTCAGACTGTAGTTTCTGAAGCTGAATGAAGAAGAATTAGTGAACTTTAATTTTTCAAGTGAAATTTTAAGTACTTCATTGGCACAGGATCATAAGACTAAAACAAAGATGCATTTGCACTCAAGCAATGGGATTTCTGAAATAAATGTTGAGCCAGTTTGAGTTCTACTGAGCTGTTCCTAGGTCAAAAAGGACATGAATCCCGTGGGACTCTCCATGGATGCTTCCATTTCAAATACCATAGAAGTGTTTGTGGCAAAAGCATACTTCCCATGAACTTGAAATGAAACTGGAAAAGGTGTTTCTGAGAGGTGAAGAATTCTTTGCATGGCTGGGACTGTGTCCTTGCTCACCACTGCAAACACACAGCACCAAAAAAAGCTTTCTGAAAAAGGCCACAAGGAGGGGAGGAAAAGCCTTTGTTCTCTTTGCAACTATCTGAGTCAAGTGCAGAAGGGCAGCTCTGCCAGGCCTCCTGAAAACCCTGTCCTCCCTGTGGCTCGGTTTCCCCTTTGCAAAGCACAAACGCCAGGGCCCCTGCCTCCCTGCAGGCCCCCGCTGAACTACCCTGGTCTGTGGGGTTATTTGGCTATCAGGGATGTTGGGGAGGGAAATGCAGAGGTGTGGGTGAGAGCTGGAGACCACGGTTCTGCTGTGGAATTTTGCAGTTAAACAGCTTTGCTTGGCCCCACTATGACTCTTCCCTCACACCAAAACACAGGTGCCTGGAGCAAATCCACAGGAAGATGAAGGAAACTGCTATTGCCCATTGCCCCCTAGGATATGTCCTTCCTGGAACAAAAAGGCTTTGTCATTTCCACCTTCCTTTCCCTGAACAGGTTCTTTGTGTAGATGCCTCAGGGTGTGATTTGCTGGTTTGGTTTCTTTTCTTGTCTTTTTTTTCTTTCCTAATAGTAATTTCCCATCCATAGAAGAGACACAGCCTGGGACTACACGTTTCTGTCTGCAAATCAAGCAGTTTGCAGTTCCTTGAGTCAATCTTGGATTCTTCAGATAAACCAAGCCTCCACTTCAGTAGTGCAGAAGGGTCTGCTCTGTCCATTTGCTCAATGCAGAGAAGACAGCTTACATCAGCTCTCTAGCCATTAAGCATGGGCCTCTTGGGTGTTTCTGGAGGGGAGTTTATAAGACATTTTTCTACTTTTCAGTAACTGCTGCCTGATATTAGTCCTTACAAATTATTCCTGCAGGGCTAGCAACTGTTCACTCCTATACCTTACTCTCCAGCAGATGATCATGTCAGAGAGAGCCAAGGAAAGTCTCTAGCTGTAATCTATGGCAATAACACTTACAGGTGTGGGGGTCACAGCCCTAGAGAGGCATGGTTGCAACCAAGAACTGAGAGTAATCACTTATATGCCAAATGAAAACACCCTAGAGAATGCCTTTCCTGGACCTCTGGACTTGCAGTAGGCAGGCCTGGAAGTATCTAACTCCCTGGTACCTTCTCCCAGGTAGGCTGAAGAACCTCCTGCAGAAGCTGGGGTTCAGCTGTCCTTATAGTTCTCCCAGACCATCTGCTCTGGGGTAGCTCCTCCATCATGACATGCAGAGCTATTGTTAGACACTAAAAATGAACAAATTCAGGGCACCAACTTTATCAACAGGCTGTGGCCCACAGTTTCTGTGCTTAATAGCTCCAGCAGATCAAACACAAACCTGACATCCAGTGGGACTCCCCAACACTATTCCTGGCTGTGCTAGTGATTCACTTCTGCATCTCTTGTCCCATACACTTACGTGAGGATATTACACTAATAGCTCACTGGGTGGAGCAAGGATTAGTTGGTGTTTGCTTGCATTCAGTTGTTAACCTGCAACGCTCTCACTATGTCAGCCATTATTATTCCCTCCTACTCTGTGCCTCATGACAGGCCATTGGCCTGAGCCTCCAGTCACTGAATGGAATTCAAAAGCCCTTTCCTCATTTCCCTGGTTCACAGCAAGTGAGATGAAATCAGCAGAAATGTCACCCAAACTGACACCACCCAGTATTTAGTGTATGGTGTTTAACTACCAAGATAACAACAAGCCCCAAACTCGAAGAGACTCCCTATAATTTTGCCAGCTTGATCCCTGTCCCAGGGAAACAGCCCTTGGTCAACACACGGCAATGCCATAGTGCCTGTGAGCATGCTCCTGGTCTGTGGTTACTACTGACACACTCTTCTTCTCTCTAGAACATTGCTCTCCCTTGTCTCTCATAGTCCCATCCTACCCAGGTTCTCTTTACTCTCAGCTTTTCTTTTTTTTCCCCCCTCACCAAGATTAGGATGAAGCTCTAAAAAACAGCCTATTAATTCCTCTGACTTTCCCAATCACCTCTTTTAGCTTCTTCATAACAAGTATGCCAAGATGCACCTTTCAACATCCTTCTTCTCCAATCCATATATTAGCAATTTTCTCCAGTATCTTTTGCCTTACCATGGCCAGTATGATTCTCCTGATTTTTTTTTTCTCCACATCACCCTACCCATTATTCCCTTTATTATGCATTCTTCTACCACTTTCCAAATTGCTTCACATTCAAACAGCTTTGTGAAAATTACCTCGCTTCTTCCTCAGTGGTGTTTTCAAATTCCTTCTTTTCTTCCTCCCTAAAAGAACTGCTGTTACCTCAGCACTATCAATCTTCCCTCTTTGGGCCCCCCTGTCCAAATTCCTTCCAACACACCTTGAAAAAAGAGATCTCTTGTGACCATCTTGCCTTGTTCAGCAATTTCTATCCTACTCCAGTTTGACCTCATATAATTAGGCAGTTTAAGCTGTCATGCCAAATGGTACATTTTGGTCTCCATTTGCTTGCCTAAGTGTCTCTTCACCATCTAACCCTCACTTCTGTGTCACCAGTGGGTAGATGAGAGGCACAGCCCTGATCTGAACCAGGGAAGGTGTCTGCACAGCAACAGAGGATGTTTAGCTGAAGCTACGTGGAGTTACCCAAGCAGCTAGTAAACACACACCAGATTCACATAGCAGTTCCTCACAACAAATATCCTTGCTCCTTTTTGCCCCCATACAGCCCTTCCTTGCAGATCTGTGTGAAAGGCTGCTACCTTCTTCTCCAAAGGCCTCCTAGACTTAATGTTAGTGGGAAATCAATCAGTTAATACTGGTTCAAGGGACAGCCAGGAATAATTAACACCATTCCGTTCACAGTAATATCAACACCCATAGAATCATAGAATCATCTCCAGCTGTGTCCTCCTCCCACTCTCTTCATTGTGAGGAACAGTTCCTGGTAACACCTGCAAAAAGCATATTTTGTGGCCTGATCTTGTTCAGAGCCTCAGGCAGAGCAGTCATTTTTAATCATGATCTTGCACAAACAAAGCTCTGTCACACTGGTAATGAGACAACAGTTTCACAGTACAAAGCTGCTCACAGTAATGGTGGTGATAAGGTTGCAGGATGACCCAATGAAAGACAGATCTGAGTTGCCACTGGTTGCACTGTTGCAGGCTCTGATTTAACAACACGGGAAGGTTTTCCACAGGTACTCCAAAGTGTACTCTTCCCCTCCTTGATCATTTTGACAAACCACAGAGGAAGAAAAAATAGAGGTTAACTTTTCTGTAAAGGTAACACTTTCAGCCATGAATGTATACACTCTGGGTAGTGTGTTCTGTGGGGAAGCATTTTTAGCTCTCCAGACAAAAAGAACATGCAAAGGTGGTATTTTCTGCTCTGCTTCCCATCTTCCTCAACACAAAGTGTAACAGGAACTGACTGCACTTCAGTCTCTAAAACCACCAGACCATGAGAACTGCTAGTTTTCCTCTGAGTAAAAACCAGGGATCACAGCAGCAGGCACTGACAAACACAGGGCACTGGAAGTCACTTACAGGAGTTTTTATTTTCCACTACCTTTGGCAGGTGAGTGTGGAGATGGCCAGCGAGAAGGGACCTGTGGAAATCCCCATGGTTATGTATGAACCACACCATGAAGCCTACAGGCAAGAGCCCTCTGCGCCGGAGTACTTTGGCCAAGGTGGTAAGCAGATCTCACCAGGAGGATTTTGGGGACAGCAACCTCTTGGTGGTTGTGTGGCAAACAGAGTTGCTTTCCAGAGTATAACTGAGCCAGCTCATGAAGGGCCCAGCTTTGCCAGAACATAATGGGTCTAGAAAGCCCCTGTGCCAGAATGTAAAACCCAGAGCTGGGGCAGGCAAGCTGCCTGGGGTAGGCAAGTGATCGGAGCATCACTTACAATTTTTGGTAGTTTAATTAACAACATTTCACATGAGACATTTTATTAGGAAAGGAATTACAGTTATATCTCTGCATTTACTTCAAATTCCTAACAAGAAAATGTTCAGCCAGCAAGCTTTGGACATGGGTGAGCTATGTCTTGCTTAAGCTGAATCCTAGTTTTCCAGAAGATTTGGTGCTCCCTAGATGAGTCAGTTTTGCAGCTAGGGTCTACAGGGATGAATAACCCCTCCCTATTGCTGTCTCATGGAGAAACATCATGACTGAAGTGCTGACAATTCCACTCAACAGCTGCAAGTGGGCACACCAATAGGTGCTGCTGAGCTGGCCTCTGAACCTAGGTATTGCTCTGACACCTACACAAGTATCTCACAACACTTCTTTGTCTTCTGCCTGTTCAAGTCCACACTCATTGAAAGACACACTCAGATATCAGTGATGTTACCTTCGTCACCGTCCTGCTATTGAGGAAATTTCCCTTCACCAGACAGGACCAGAGCAAAAAAACCAGAATGGGAGGTCAGAAGGTGACTAATAAGGCTATATGGGCCAGTACTGAGCCTCTAAACTCGATCAGCTCTCTGGGTATTTTTGTCTTCAAAGACCTCTCCAGTCTCTCTCTCAGCTCAGAAGAGCTTGCAAGAGGTTGCAGAGAAAAAGTCTCACTTGTGAGCTCCTCAGCCAAGTGAGAGGCACTCAGCGCATCTAAGGCTGGGCTGCACTGTCTTGTCCTCGCACAGGAAGCAGGCCCCTCACCAAAAGACATCAAGTGGTAACTCACTTGTGCTAAGCACATTCCTCTTCTAGAGCAGAAGGAAATTCTTCACTTTTAAATCTTTTACAAAATTGGTTTCCCACAAATAATTCTCCCTCCACAACAAGATCAACCTCCAAAACAAACACACCACCACCAAAGCCACATCTCTGCCACTTCTGCAAGCCATTCATGCAAACGTTGCTAGCACTGCTTCAGTTTTGCCACTGGATTTTGTCTCCCTCTGGGAAATGCCAGTTTTGTATCCCATTTTGTATCTCTGTGAGCTTATTTCCCTGATTGACTCATTGTTTCTGAAAGACTCAACAGCACAGGCTGGACGCCCACATCCGGGCTGCTCTGGCTGGTGGTGAGGGCTTCTCTCACCCTATGGTGCCTTGACCAAACAGCACTCCTAAGAAGTGGTCCTTCTGCTGCAGACCAGTCTGGTGGTTTGATACCACACTCATGCTAGCTGGCTGCAAAGGTTTATAAAGGAATTGATTTTGAATGAATTAATGAATGCATTGTTTAATACATTCATCTATTTCATGCTCAGGTAGGCTGACTGCACTCTCAATTTGTGAGATTAGTGGAAGCAAAAAAGCATGAGGTCTCTTAGTCACCACTTGCCCTTCTCCCTTATGCACAGCCAAAGGAAAAAAAAATAAATTTTTTTAATAGAACAAAGGGTATGATGAAATTACTTGCCTGGAAGCTGAGGGCAGATAAATTTCAAACTAGAAAAAAAAAAAAAAGCTCTAAATATTAACAGTAAGGTTACTAATTACTGAAACTGGTTAGAGATATTTGGAATATATTTATCAACAGAGTCCTTAAATGAAGATCAAGTATCATTGCAATGGTATGCCAAAATAGACACAGTTACTGCCTTGTGTTGGAAACTTTATTTGGTTTCATGGCTTTTAAGTGATACTTGCATTAGAAAGTGAGACTAGGTAGTCACTATAAGCTCTTTTAGCTTTTTAAAAAAAAAAAAAAATCTATTAATCAGTTCAGCACCATTTTTCCCTGACCTGTATTTCACTAAGCCATGTTAGGGCTTCCCTGCAAAGCACCTCCCCATGCCTGTCAGACTCCAAAGCAATATGCTGTATGCACTTTGTATGCACTTCTACTTTTTGCTCTGTTTCTCTTTGCACAGGGGGTTACGAGTATCCTTCTCCTCCACCTTATTCCTATCGAGAAACAACCACCATTGAGCAACCAGGTAAGTGCCCGGGGACTCTGTTTGTGTAGACATGTTTGTCATTCTACACTGCAACAAAACTAAATGATTTGGGATTTAAAAATAACAAAGAAGACTGTGTTTGCTGACCCTATCATAGACTAAGAGACTGGAAAATTTCCCTAGAAATGCTGGAAGATGAACTAAGAGACTCACTCATTCACTCCAGCATAAGCCAATCCGCACAAGCCATCACTTTTTAAAGTACTTTCAGAGCAGATTATTTTAAATCCAATGTATTTTGCTGTTCCTGCAATAAGGGCAGGGAGAAAGGTCCTCCAAACCAGCAATTAAAACAATTACATGCACACAGCCAACAACAAAACAAAACTTAGCTGCCGAACAAAGGACAAAGCTAAACATAACTATCACATCAAACAGATGAGAAAGTAGTGTTCTCACAAGGAAGAGCACAGTCTGGACTGGCAAAGGTTGATCTCCTTCTCCTCTAAGGCGAAGAACGAAAACTCAGACCAGTCTTTAAAAAAGGGCACAGTCCAACAGGTAGTGATTCTGTATTCCTTGACATCAATGGCTGCCCAGGCATAGGTATTCAGGCAGTTTTCATAGAAACATTCAGGTTTGAAAAGCCCCTCAAGATCACCAAGTCCAACCAATAACCCTACCTACAAGATGCACCCTAAACCACATCCCCAGGAGGCACATCCAAACTTTTAAACACCTCAACCACCTCCCTGGACAGCCCATTACAATGCCTGAACACTCTTGCTAGGGAAAAAAAAAATCCTAATATCTAGTCTAAACCTGCTCAGTTGCAGCTTGAGGCTGTTTCCTCTTGTTCCATCACTAATTACCTCTGAGAAGAGCCCAGCAGCAGCCTCTCCACAAAGTCCCTTCAGGTAGATGCAGACAGCAATGAAGTCTCCCCTCAGCCTCCTCTTTTTCACACTAACCCTCCCCAGCTCCCTCATAAGATTTATTCTTCAGGCCCTTTCCCAGCTTCGTTGCCCTCCTCTGCACTGGCTCCAGCACCTCCACATCCCTCTCGTAACCAGGTGCCCAAAACTGAACACAGCACTCAAGGTGTGGCCTCAGCAGAGCAGAGCACAGGACAACAATCACCTCCCGTTCCTGCTGGACACAACATTTCTAATACCAGCCAGGATGCCACCGGCTTTCTTTGTCACCCGAGCACACTTCAGTGCCAGGAGAAGCTGTCCCAAGGAGTTCTCCTTGGGAGTTTTCAGTGAGCCTTTGAGAAGTGAATCCACTGCCCATGCCCACAGGGGGATGTGGCTTATGTCAATCTATCCCCGGTGTGAGCAGACCTTAGCAGCCATTTTCTGTTCCCCAAGTCCTTACCTGGATCCTTTCACATCTTCATTGACAAGTCCCAGTGAGGTTCAGAAAGGCCACCCAGAAGCTCTTTGGCTGTCTCCTCAACGAGACCCTTTCTCCAGAACTGACACCGACGTCCTCAGTACTTTCCGGGGGGTTGCTAAACCTCTCCCCCAGTTCTGCCGTAACTGCAGACTGCCGCTTAGAGTTTCCCGCCAAGGTTCCCACACAGCTGCAGCCAATTGGGCAGCCCCCACCACAGAGCCGCAGCAGAGAAACCTCCCTCCGGGCTAAGGCCTCCCTCCGGGCTGAGGCCTCCCTCCCTCCGCCGCTGGCTGCTGAGGGTGCGGCCCTCGGGCGGTGCTGGATTTTCTCGGCACAGGATGGCAACCAGGCAGGGAGGCCTCTTACCAGAGCCCTTCAGCGGAATCGGCGCCAGCTGAGGGCAGGCTGCCCTCTGCACGGCCCTGACCCCCTGGTCCAAACCGCGACCGGGGCTGCCTATCGGAGCCTCTTTGCAAGGGGTGCAGCCCCCCGGCCTAACGCACTGACTGCAGAGCCAGAGCTGGGCTGCACACCCACCCTCCACAGCCAGGAACAGGCCAAAGCCCCTGGGCCTGACCACAGGGAAGCTGCACCCTGCACACCCACCCTCCACAGCCAGGAACAGGCCAAGGCCCCTGGGCCTGACCACAGGGAAGCTGCACCCTGCACACCCACCCTCCACAGCCAGGAACAGGCCAAGGCCCCTGTGCCCCTGGGCCTGACCACAGGGAAGCTGCACCCTGCACACCCACCCTCCACAGCCAGGAACAGGCCAAGGCCCCTGCACCCCTGGGCCTGACCACGGGGAAGCTGCACCCTGCCTCCCCCAGTGCCAGCGAGCCTCAGCCTCCCAAGGGGTCTGGCTCTACGCCCCCTGTATTCTGCCAGCTCAGTCTCACTGCAGGGCACCCCTGCAGCCGCCACCTCTCTCACATCCTCGCTATTGCCACCACCCTGCAGCTCGCTTTGAGTGAGTGGGTGAAGCTGAGGAGTACTCTTACTGCCCTGCTTAGGTTTTGCTTCTTCCGTTCCAGCCCAGGAATGATGCCACATCCCAGGCAACTAAACCACACTCTTTAGCCATAAGATTCAGCCCATTGTCACCCCTCAGGTCGCCCTGGCTGCAGCTCAGCTGGTTCTAGCCACAGTTCATCTGGTTCTAGCTGCAGCTCAGCCGGTTCTAGGGCACAGCTAAGGCAGTCCTAGCCGCAGCTCAGCCGGTTCTAGCCCGCAGCTCAGCCGGTTCTAGCCCGCAGCTCAGCCGGTTCTAGGGCACAGCTAAGGCGGTTCTAGCCCGCAGCTCAGCTGGTTCTAGGGCACAGCTCAGCCAGTTCTAGCCCGCAGCTCAGCCGGTTCTAGGGCACAGCTAAGGCGGTTCTAGCCGCCGCTCAGCCGGTTGTAGCCTGCAGCTCAGCCGGTTCTAGCCACAGCTCAGCCGGTTCTAGGCGGCAGCTCTCACTCCCTAACCAAAGCAAGGCTCAGCTCACTCTGTAGGCTGCCTGCAGCCATCTTCCACTCACAGCTGCTTTTCCCAGTTTCAAGCTTTGCTTGCAAGTCCTCAGCCAATTGCTGCAATGCCTTTTCCCTCTCTCCCTCTGATCTGCAACACATCCACTTTTTCTTGCTGCCATCAGCACTGCCCCTAAAACAGAACACTGCCATCACCATCTGGAACAGGAGGGAGCAGTTAAAATCAAGCTGAAGCTGGGCAATCATGATCAACTGCCAGGGAACTCAGGCTCAGATGATTAAACTCTCTCCTTTACTCTAGCCCCCGCAGCAGAGCTGAAAATAAAACTTGCTGATCCCTCTCTGTGGGGTCACAAGAGAAAGCTGCTGGTCCCCAAGTCGTGGGAGTGCAAACCAAAGCTGCTGAACTCACTTTCTTGGGGCTACAAGTCAAAACTGCCAAACCCCAGTCTGTGGAGGTCACAAATAAAGGAAAAAGGTGCAGGGGAGTCTTCTCCCTCTCCTCCAGCATCACTTTTCCCTGAGAAAAACCTCCGAGACCTATTGTCAACAGGCACTTTGCTCTGCTCTAGCCACTATGCCAAGTACCCCAAGCCAGCCCTGGGCCAGCTCTGGCCTCCCTGGGGGAGGTCATAATAAGGTGCAAAAATTCCCTTGGAGTGAATTAAAGCAATCTGACACCAAAGGGCTGATGAGTTGGGTTTATTAGAGCCAGGGAAAACTCTACATAAAGGACCAGAGCAGAGGGGAAAATGGAAAGAAAAGAAAAGGAGAGATTTCCCCACTCGTTGGATCCAGTAATGTTTTCACAAGCACAGTCCAGGTCTTTCAGCAGCAGGTGTACATCCTAGCGGAGGTTTCTGTGGAAGATGCAACACCTGAGCCCCAGAAGCTGTGGTCCCTTTTCCAGAAGCTGCACCCTTTTGGTGGGTGCAGAGCACAGTGTCTCCAAGTCACCAGGAGAGGCGTGCACTCCGCTGCAATGTCTCCATTTCAGTAGCTCCGTTGCACTGGTTTTAAAGAGGGAATTGCCTCCTCAGCAGGTTGTTAAGCCAGCAACTCTCCTCGGGAGCTTTTAAGGTCATCACTCTGCCTAGTGGAGACCAAGTATGTCACACCTTGTTTGAGACAATAGAGTCATTAGAGGCTGTCAGCCCTGCCACACATATTGTTCTGAGACAATAGAGGACTGGGCTATCACACCTTTGTATGTTGCAATAACTGCTTTGATTAGTTTCTTGTAAATATGGAAAAGTCGATCCAAGTATTTCCTTCAGATCTCTTCTTTAGGGATGTCTTGCCTTTTCATGTTAAGTATGAGAAGGTGAAATCCTCAGTGTACTGCTGTCAGTAGGTGGTGGAGACTGTGGAGATTATCCCATGGGCAATGTCCTGTGTATGTCCTTCTCCAAATAGATGCTGGCTGCTTGTAGAAGCAACCTGCTGGGATACACAGAACAAGCAGCACAGAGACTCTTCTGGACAGACTTTAAATCAACAACAGCAACATAAATGCCTCTAGATCAGCCACATTCAGAACCTACATTCACCAGTTAAGACTTTATAAGTTGTGGAAGATTTCCTGTGCTTCTAATTTTGCTGCTTCTCATTTCCTCTCAAACTCAGTTTATTTGGTGTCTCAGCCTCCAATCATCGTAGCAGGAATCTTCTCAAGCAAACCAACATCCACAATATGCCCTTCCTGCCGCCAGCACATCACCACAAAGGTCACCTACAGACTGGGCAAACTCTCCTACCTTCTCTGCGCTAGCTTGTGTATGGTTGGGTAAGCTTTTATGCATATGCTGAAGATTCTTCCTAGCAGAAGGATAAAAACACATAATTTAAAAAATAGGAAAAATTAAAAATCCAGCTAGTGCTTATATAGACAGTTTGCCCTTCTCCACTTAGTAAGTCATTCTGCCCATTCCAGAAAGCCGTCACAAGGACCTTTTACAAGGGCTTGTACTGACAGGACCAGAGGAGATGGCTTGAAGCTTGAGGAGCAGAGATTTAGACTGGAGATTAGAAAGAAATTCTTTCCAGTGAAGGTGGTGAGACACTGGAACAGGTTGCCCAGGGAAGCTGTGGATCCTTCCTCCCTGGAGATGTTCAAGGCCAGGTTGGATGAGTACTTGATCAACCTGGTCTAGTGGAAGGTGTCCCTGCCCATGTCAGGTGGAGCTGGAACTAGGTGACCTTTAAAGTTCCTTCCATCCCAAACTGTTCCATCAATCATGGCTACAGAGAACACAGACTTGCTAAAATTAACCAAATATGCTACTACTTTTTTTTTTTCCCAACACAAGCAAAAATCAGTGCAAGATTGTCTGCTTCCCTCCTGTAATTTGAAATCAGATTCAGACTAATGCGTAAGATGTTAGCAGTGAAGGTGATTCCTGTTTTGGAAACTACTTTAAACATTAATAGACTTGGGAAAGACATGCATTCACGCAGTGAAAAGGCAGGCACAGTCAGGCAGAGAACAAGCACAGATGTAGCCAGCAGAAACAAAAAGTCAGTACCTCATTCCAGACGTGTCCATCTCCTCTTTGGCTGTAGGTGCTGTTTTGGATGCTGCTTCGTACCTTTGTTCATAAGGATCTTCAAAGATGCAGACCACTACTGCCCGTACTGCCAGTTTCATATTTACAGATACAAAAGACTATAGACAAAGTTTATGCAACCAGATAATGCCAAGTGCCGGTTTGCTAAGGGCACAAGATTCTACACACAAAACCACTGCTAGGAAACACATAGGAGTAGGCTTAGGTTGTGCAGCAACCTTGATGGTGAATCCATCCAGAGTTTACCATCACGTGGTTGGACTGACCTTAAAACAAAAAGCCTTGCAGGCTGATTGACACTGTCATTTGAATTTACGTTCTGTTTGAATTGCTGTCCTGAGCTATGAAGTGACCAGCTAGTGAGTACTTCAGCACTACTACCATTCCTCTCAACCCAGCTGGGATGCGGACCCTTCTGGACTTCTCAGCTCACCAGTAACCAGGAGGTTTGGACATGCACAATTGAGAGAAGCACTCACCTTCTATGCACTGGAACCGACTGGTTGGGATTTCATTTCTCTTTGCTCTTCTTCACGTGGGACCTACCCCTGCAGGGCTGCAGGTGGTACAGTATAGCTGATTATTTATTAACAAAAATGTTAAGTTACGAGATTGTCTTTACTGAGGTAAGAAAATAAACTTGTTATTATTAACAACACTGGCAGAACATCTCCTATCTACATTGCTTCCATGATCTGTTGAATCCAAAGGGAAGACACAGGTCAGACTGGGGCAGTCCCTTTAAGGTAACAGACCAAGAACTAAAAGGTAAGCACACAAAAATCAGCATGTGGAGCTGGGAGAGTCACTGAAACAACAAAGGCCTCATTTTACCTCTGTGCTTTCCCACTACAGTGCATCACCTCCTAATCAAGGACTCAGTGGACTTCACACTTTACAGACAACTTTTACAGTTCTGACCAGAAGTCACTTCTCTTACAAAACCAGATTTCTGTAACCACCTGCCCAAAGGGTGCCCAGACCCTGCTCAGCACTGGAAGCAGCTGCAGCTGCTGCTGTTCATTGCTGTCTGGAAAGATAAATAAAAGAAGGAACTTCTGCATTTCAGTATTTTCATATCCTAACTGTTTTCGCATTAGCACCACAACTGCTGTGGGCAGGTGGGCGTGTAGCACACAGCACTTGGGCTGTGCCTCTGCCAGGGCATCTGAAGGTGACTGGTGGGCCTGTCCCTGCTCTGAAGGATCTGTAGATACCATTTAGCTAAACGAACTTGAACATGTCCCATTTGGCTTCTCGCTAAGTTGGATCAAATTCAGTGTTTCAGTTACTTGTTCGATTTAAGCCCTAGAGGAGCAGCGTGTCCCTAACCAGCTCTCCAAACGCCACATGCGCTCTCGCTAGCAGGTTTGCCGGTTCCGAGCACCACGCAGCTGCTGCCGCAGGTACACAGGCGGTCCTTCCTTACCCACCACAGACAAGCTGCACCGGGGGCCGCTGCCGGCAGGGGGCAGCACTGGGCAAGGACCCGGGGAGACAGAGTCCAGCTCCCAACAGTGACTCCGGACGAGCCCTCCCACGCCTCGGGCTCCTGAGCGGGCGAGGCCGGCGGAGTGCGCCCCCTGGCGGACACGATGTGCGTTCCCTGTCCGCCTGCCCGCGGCCCGCCGGCGCCAGCCGGAAAGGGCTCCGGGCTGCGAGGTTTCAGAAAGCGGAGTTCCGGCAGGGGCAAGTCCCTACTGTCTTGTTCAGTTTCAGACTTGGCGCTGGTCTGCTGAGCTAGCAGCACCTTTTCCATCGGTTTGGCTGAAGCAAGGCTGGAGTGGAATGGGCTTCTAGCCTGGTAGACACCATGAACTGAAACAAAAAACAACCACCACAAAACCACCTTGCCCTGCTGAAGAACAGCAAAGCCAGGAGATAATTGGTGAAGAAAACTATTTTCAGAGCAAGCACTGCGATGCAGCATGTCATCTATCCACAGTCTTCCACTGGCTTTCCTCAAGGCCTGAGCACCGCAGGTGGCCAAAGCAAGACAGCTGGAAACAAACTGTCCCTTAACTGTGTTTAAGTTACTTATTTCATACACTTGAAACCTTATGACCTCCAAAAGGAGTACACGCTGGGTGGTGCAGTTCCTTGAGGTGTTTTTATGGTAGGGGTTTTATGATGGTACTCCACAGCCCTACACGAAGCCCAGAGCCCACATGCCTGAATCTTCTCAACCCCGGGGTGCAACAATGGCAGCTGATAGCAGCTGCCTTTGCTTTCAACTCAGCACCAAGATCCATCACTCTTCCTCCTCTGGTGACCTAACCTGCTTTGATCTAGAGGGAAATAACACCACAAGGACTGAATCCACAAGCAGCAGACATCAGCCCACCAGGTTCTGCAGTTTCACACATTAAAAAAAAAACGTTTAGGATTTTCCTCCATTTTAAAATGTGGCTGTGGAGCTGCCAGCTTTGCTGCTCAGGAGATCAAGGGCACCACCAGGAGGGCTGCAGACAGCACTAAATTGAGCAGGACTGTTGAGGGGCAGAAGGCACTGCAGAAAGACGTGGACAGGTCAAAGCAGTAGGCTTGAGGGCAATGGAATGAGGTTTATCGAGACCAAGTGCTGGTTTCTGCACTTTGGTCACAACAACTCCAAGCAAGCTTGGGGCAGAACACCTGGAAAGCAGCCCAGTGGGAAAGGATCTGGGGGTGCTGGTGGACAGCTGGCTGAACATAAGCCTTTAGATGTGGTTCCTCAGAATATAGTTTAGTGGTCATGGTAGCTGGGTTATGGTTGGACTTGATCTTAAAGGTCTTTTCCAGCCTTAAAGGTTCTATGAATCTATGAAATAATACACCCAGCCAGTCACATTTACCAGGAAAATGCATGCACCCAGAACGAACAAATCATACACCTGATTTAAGATGTGCAAGAAGCATTTAACAGAAGTACTTAAAACAGTTTTACAGCAAGATCTGGAGGCACAATAGTTTACACAAGTAATAAATTTAAAAAAAAAAAAAAAAAGGCTCTCAGCTACAGCCTGGTGCTTAGCAAATTTCATTTCCTGCCATGCTTTTTCAGCTAACTCAACATCATCTGGGACAGAAATTGAGTACATGTTGAAAGCCAGATTCAGGCACATCACATGGAAACACTTCCCCCTTTTCCTGATGCTAAAGACCAGGCTAGTTTAAAAGCCAACAATCAATGGCAGCACACTGCTCTCACATCCCACTCCCAACACTCTCCACCTCAATATTCAAATATTTAGCCCCACTGAGAGAAAAATTGAGTTGAAAACCTGGAAACTGCAGAAGACAGCATCTACCTTCTGACCAGCAATGCCTACACTATGAATGTTACTCCTGACACACACTTTGGCTGATTTTTACAACATTTCTCTTTGATCTCAGCAAAACCAGCCTGACTTCAGCCACCCCTCACCTCAGCTTCTGCTCGCAGAGTTCTCCAAATGAAGGGCCAAGAGACAGATGCAGCATTTATGCTAGTCTATTTTATTTACAAAATATACAGCTCCTACAGAAAACGATTTCTCACAAAGGATATTTGATAGCAAAACCATGGCGTAGCTGAGATCTGGGCACCGACGCCTGCAGCCAGCACAGAGCCCACAGGACAGGCTGGTCCAAGCTCCAGTGGGAAGCTGGGGCGGGATGCTGGGGGCCAGCTCCGGAGGGGCAGCAGCTGAGGTAGATCCAGTAGCGGGAGGCACCGCACGCTCTCCCTGTCCTGCGGCATCGGCCTGAGCCCCCCCGACGCGTCCTGCAGCAGCGCGGCTGTGTCCTGGCGCAGCTAAGCAAGCCTCTGGTGCACGGGGAGGGCTGGGTGGCTGTCACTCTATGTCACTGCTGTGATCTGCCTAGCTTTCACAGAATGCTTTGGACTCCTTTAGGATAAAAGGCACTAAGTAAATCTACAGGAACGACGCTTGCTGTTTTGGTAGGGAGAGCTCAGACGGGCCATTAACATCATCATGTTGCTCCAACGCTGTGTACCGTGAAATGACATCCTTATTGCTTAACACTTTGATTCTCATTAGCCTAATTTAATGTGTTCACTGTCTATTATCCAGATCACTCAAAATATGAATAAGGAATGGAAACTGCACTAAAATTCTGAAGACTGTATTCTTCTGTCTTTTCAAAAATGACCTAGACCACCACTGCACCTGAGAAAAACCTCCTGTCTTCCTCTCCTCTTCACAGGTGTATCTTTCCACATTTGAATAACAAGTTAGTTACTTGTGCTCCGAAGCAAACACTTTTTGTAACAACCTTAAGTTCTGAAAGCTGCATCTGGAATGCCTTAATACATCCTCTCTTTGAAACTGCTGTGGGGACAGCACAAATATTGAAGCACAAGAAAACGAGTCATCTAAAAATCACAAGGCACCCAACGTTTACTTTGTTCTTGGATCTTTTTCTCCTAAAGAAGGAAGTACTGTGATTTTTTTTGTTTTGTTTTAAAGAAGTTCCCTAAAGGCTGCCAACATCCTGTAAATTCATGTGAAAACTTTGTGACATTCAGGTAAAAAAAAGCTCAATTTGATATCACTCTACCATAACATTGTATTCACAAAATATAATCAGGGCATACTACTGCTAGCCAGAGACTCTGATTTTACAGAAATGTTTTCACGACAAAGTCCTGATGCTTACTGAAAGCCTGTAGAGACAATCCAAGTACCAGTAAAAACACCATTTCCACGGTGGTGGAATTCTCACCCAGTTTGATGCAAATACAAATCAAAGGAAAAAACTGGATCCACTTAAGGCATTGCCATTTAAGCGCTTCCCTCTACCTGTAACCTACACACTCAGGTGCCCCCCACACACACCCCTCCCCCCAAAAATACCCCAACACTTCAAAAGAGTAGCTTCCCTTGACTGGAAATAAGAGATAGTTAAAAGCACACATTACAAGATACAAATCCAAAAGAAATCCAAACATAGGTAAAAACTTGAGTGATTAATTGATTTTAAAGTTAAAAGAATCCAATAGATCTCAACATTTAATTTAAAAATACTTGCTGGTGTTTTCGGCAATCACCAGAATCCACCTCAGGAGAAGGTATAAAGGTCACCACATGTACACAACCCCTACTAAATGCTTACTGTTAGGGCTGAAGAAGGGAAGCTTCTAAGCACTTTCTGGTTTGGTTATGAAGACAGAGATGACAGGATGGTGGGCATCTATTACTCTAGTAGGACAGCTTACCTTTAGAGACTCCAGATTTCACTTTACACCATTTATAATATTAAACTTGGGAATCTGGACCACAAAATTTTGTACAGGTAGGCAGAGTCAACTCTACCACAAAGAGTCTACTACAAGCTTTACAAACAAACTAGGAAAATAATTTCTCCCCCCTTTTGTCTTATTTGTCCATGGCTCCTTCTTGGAAAACCTTGTATTTGTTAAGCTCAAGTGTGACTGGTTAGGAAGTAAAAAGAAAAAAAAAACAACTCCAAAACAATGACAAAAAAGAAAACAAACAAACAACCCCCCCCAAACAAATGAAAAAAAAACCAAACAAAAAAACCCAACCAAAACCTCTAGTAAAACCAATAAAAAAAAAAAAAAAACTAATAAAACCAAATAACCCCCAAACCAAAACCTCCAAACCCCCAAACAATTAAACAGAAAACCCCACAAATTTTCCCCCAAAACAACCAACACCAGAGTTACACAACTGCCAACACTTAAGGAAAAAAAACCCCAAGACTTCAGCAAAACCTCACAAAACAAGAACATTTCCCCAAGCTCTGTTTCCAAGGAGAGGAGAAATCTTCTTCCATGGCATCAACTCACCAAAAAAAAAAAAAAAAATTTTATAGAAAATTTTATTCAACATACAACATTTTCCAGCAAAAAAAGGCAATATACAGGAAGAGTTGTTGTACACTGCGGCTACAGAAACGAAATAAAATACTGGAAAAAGGATGTAAAATTAAGTGTGAATTGCTGATTCTATCTTTACTGCACTCAAAACTAGACACGCGGCTGGCATTTAGCTCCGAAAGAAAAGAAAACAAAGAAACAAGAGAAAAAAAGAAAAAAAGGAAAAAAAAAAAAAAAGAGGAAGCCGCCTGGGGACTGAAATAAAACTACACACAATGAATATCGACATCAGTGAAATTCACTTGCAGACTCACCCAACAGAAATCAACCTCCAAGTGTTAAATTGTACATGTTTCAGTCATTAAATATACAATTTTTATTTCCTTCTCTTTCTTTTTCCTCCTCCCTCCTGTTTTATACAAAGTCAACAGCTTACTAAACACTAGTGAGCATGCCCTCTGCGCTGAAAGGCTACTTCTTGTGTTTTCCCCCCTCTCTTCTCATGGCAACTAATGATATTCATCAGCTTTTTTTTTTTTCCCACTTGCTCTTGCCAACTTTTTGAGTGTTGTTCCGTTAAGAAATCACAACGGTGGTTGAGAATTCAATAAAAAGACCCAAATATCTCTTTTTGTTGTTTGGTTGTTGGTTGTTTTTGTTTTTTTAGGACTCGGGGCATCCACTTGGCAAAACAGGATGCAAAGTAGTGACTGAATTAAAAGGAAAACTAGATTATCAAAAAAAGAAGATTCTATGGAGCTGGAGGAGACAAAAAATCCCGAATAAGTGCCAACAATGTACACAATGAAGTAGAGATTGCTATTTATTGATGATGTGAGTTTTTCTTTTTTTTTTTCTTTTTTTTTGTTGGTTTTTTTTTTTTTTTTTTGCATTTACAAATGCACAAAAATGTCATTTTAAAGTATAACTGAAGGAAATAAATCTGATGTGAGTCTAAACATAAGACCTACTAGCTGCAGTGATGGTGAACACCACACTGGGAAGGGCAGCCAGCCAGCTTATGCCATCTAGAAACGTACTACAGACAAATATTTTGCCAATGTCAACTGCTCTACGAAACTCTTCCCTCATTATGCTGACAATTGCCTTGCATTACGTTTACCATAAAATAACTCTCATTGGCATCCAAGCTTTATAAAAACACCTTCATTTTGCTCAAAAAGGGCAGTCAATAGATACAGAGAAGCCAAACTGAACAGCCTCAACAAAATAAAATTAACATCAGCAGCAAATCCTCTTGCTGAAGACTTCAGATATAGTGCACGTGTACCAAAGTTCTACAGTTGTTAAAAAGGTGCACACACACACTGATTTTTGTCCCTTGCCTTGACACTCTGGTTAAGTAAGTCAGTTATGGATTTTAATAGCTTTTTCAAGGTAAGTGTAGCGACTTCTCTTTGGGGCTTTATTGAAATGGTCAAGCCCTAGCCATGGCCTTGGATGAGACATATTGCCTAGAAAAGAAAAGAGAAAAAAAAAAATCACGTTTTGAGACTGAATCAGGAAGTTTCCTTTACACAAACTACTCCTCTGTGCCCTGTTTACAACCTGCTACCAACCACAGGGTATGGAAGAGGACTGCAGAAGAGTTGGACAGTCCACAGGGCAGCTTTCCTGACTGCTGCTTTCCTTCCAGTAAGGCATTTTACAGCTGTTTCAGGATCAGGGAGCTGGTTTTCCTCCACTTCACTTACAGTGTACAGCAGCACAGTGTGAACTAAAGCAAGAGAAACACTGTTATGATTTCTGGCCACAGGCAGGTGGGAAGGACCAGCTCACCAAAGTGCTGAGCCTTTCTGAAACAGAAAGGCACCCATCCTCTAACTATGACAACCTGGAGCACATGTCCTATTAGAAGTGTTCTCTGCTGGAGCATCACCTGCTTTAAGTGAGAATATTTGTTAAAAGTATTGGAAAATACAACTAGTCAGTTGATAAAGAAATGTGTAACTGACCTCCTCTTGATTTTCTGAGGAAAAACAAAACAATTAGTCACGTATAGATTGTAAAGAACACACAGGGATTTTTTCACATGTTCAATCCAACATGGTTTTATCCACCAAAAAACCACTGCCCGCATACTTCCTGTAAATGGGAGAAAGATTCTCTTTTAAGATGTTGCCAATGCAGAGCATCAAGTGTTCTTTGAAGTGAAAGGATAAAAGCAGAAACTAAACAGCCCCCCAGCAAGAGAAGCAGACTCCTACATTCAAAGCCATCAGCTGCGACCATTAAAGCATAAAACACTTGACCTTTTTGGTTGCCTGCATCTGCACTTTTGGATGTATTTTTCTCAGTCAAAATTATTTGTCTTTTTGTTTGACAGCATGGTCACTGTCAAGTATTAGAAAGAACTGTCAGTCTGGCTGAGACTTGAAAGAAAGAAATGAAGTTCTACACCATTAGGACCAGCACAAGATCCTTGTAAAAGCAGAGTGACACTGCTGACAGCTCTGTCAATCAAACCAGAGAACAGCCTTGGGTCAATATCACATTTGTACAAACACCAAATTTTAACATGTGTGAGTCCCACACCTTGAAATACTACTTAGATAAGAAGACTTTAGGGCATCTTACTATCACCTCATAGGAGAATTTTGCAGGGGAAAGAAGGGCAACTTCCAACAAATTCTCCCATTAAACCTCCCTAACCTCACAATCCCTACAACTTCTATATAGTTCAAGTTCCTCCTTTTCCAATTCCTGCCACATTCTGGACTTCTGAGCACTTCTGCTTAGTTTTGGCTCTGCTTTGCTCAGAAAGTCCAACAGTTCCTTGCATGCTATTACCCTCCTCATCCTATGCCCAGAAAGGTGACTTCAGAATAAAATCAGAACTCTACCTGCTCTGAGCACACAAAAGAGTTTCTTTGTCTACCTCTGAGTTTGTCATCCAGAGACCCCTCAAGACTAGTTCAGAAAAGAGGTTCCTCTGCTCATGGATGCCTTGTGGATGCAGATACAGGCACTCAAATTTTTCACAAGTCCCCTCATATTCACAGCCACAAACTGTGGCTTCGCATGCCACAACAAGGACTTTCTCCTAGCTTCCTGCAAAGTACTCAACAGCATAGGTCTAATTCTCCGTGGGTTTCCAAATAAAGGGACAGTTAACAGCATTTTTTTACAACTGTTGCATAAACTCTGAACACAGCCTTAAAACAGAAAAATAGATAAAAGTTTGGCCCTAGCACAACCTGCCAACAAAAATCAGGGCTCATAAGTGTCAGAAGAAGTGAACTGCAGAGATCAAGCTTTCCTTAATCCCGTTTCTGCCAAGCAAAGCAGATCAGAAAAGGGAACACTCTGAAAAGCTAAAGGAAAGTAGTGACCCTGATGAATTCAATGCTTTCAGCAGGGCCCTGACTAAAGATTCAAAGGTGCCATTCCCAATAGGAGCTCTCAAAAGATGACTGTGCTGGGACTCTTGAAAGATTAACCTGATTTTCCCCCATGTGTAAATTCCTAAGAGAACAGAGCTTCAAATCTCAGCCAAGTAAACATGATGGTAGATCATCCACAGACAAATCCAGAGCAGAGCTGCATTTGTAGCTTGGTGAATCATCTCTTAGGAAAACAACCCAAATTTAAGCAGGATCCTATTCACGTATGAAATGCTGCTGCTAGGTTCTTCAGCTTCTTTGAAGACACCAAGAATGAAAAAGAAGTATCTTCAGTGAATATAAGAATTCAGGTACTTCTCTGCAGCACACTTCAGAACCTCAGGAGAACACATCTTAGTGTACTGGTTTGAGGCTGATTGGAATATTTTAATGAGAGAAATTAGATCATTGGTTGTGAAAAGAAAATAATGATGAAGTCTTTCTCATTCATTAGTTTGCTGAGAGGGATAAAAAGCCAAAATGTTAACAACTTGTCCCACTCTGGTCTGGGATGTTTGATCTATTTGCTTCATCCTCACTCCACTCTAATATGTTTTCTACTAATCTTAGGTAACACAGAAAACAACATAAGCTTTGCTGGTTGCTTTTTTTGTTTGTCTGAGAAAGCAGAGGGAGAAAGAGTGAGTAGCTTTGAGCCATTCTGGGCAGCTCTGTTCATCCAAGAGGGAGTTTGGATTTCTGCATTATTTCTTAGGTGTATATAATTTAATACTTGCAAATTTTGCTTTGCTGTAAATATACTTCCAAGCTATCTGAGCTAATCTGGTAAATTTCAATAGTTGGGGGTGATGGGGCTAAGTTCCTAACCCACCACATTCAGAAATAACACCAGCACATACTGCAACAGCAATGTGAGAATCAAACTACACAGGAGCAGATGGACAACACCAGAGAAGGTGCAACTGATGTGCGATTCTCATAAAGTATCTTCTGCTGATCCCTGACCCATCTGGTAACGCAAAATTAACTCACAAGGAAAGGAATTATTTAATATTTGCATGCCTATAAAATGTGCATTCCAAAATTAGCATAGAGACTTAACACTGGTAAGTGTGCACACAGGTGGATGCAAACACTTGCTCAGTTGCTACATAGAATGTATTTCATGTCCAAACAAAGCTTGCATTTTGAGTTGAGGATAATGACATTAAAATTACTGTCAGAGCAACTTCAGCAGATCAAAAGAGTAGTCAAGTTGTCTAACAACTCACCAGGTTGGGGCTCAAAATCTTTCAAGTTCACTTCATATTCATCTTCGTTGAGATACTGGTGTCGGCCCATCATGACGATCGCAAATTTAAACTATGAAATAAAGGAAGAAAAACCCCCACAGCTGGTAAGGAACTGCATTCAAATAGAGCCTTTGGGTATAACTTCAGAATCAGGGAGTGGTTAAGGCCAATCCTGTGTAAGATCCTCAACGACTTCAATAATGGGATAAAATGATTGTTCAGGGAATCATGAAGTGATGTGTTCAGGTTCAAGACCTTCACGGAAAGGGAACAAACTGCAGAATTCCAGCAACAGTCCAGTGAGACTGAAGTTCAGAGGCTGGAGCCCAGGGCATACAGGAACCTAAGGGAAATGGCCTTCCTTAAGACAGAGAAGGAAAGGCTAACAGGTGCATCCAGTCTTCCACCCATTGAGGGTGTTAGACAAAAACAGACTCTTCTCCAAGAGCTGTGTAGCAAAAGGACAAGAGGCAACCATCACAAGCTGCAAAACAAGAAATTCTGAATACAGGTAAGGGATAGGAAAAAAAAAAAGTCTTCACAGTGATGGTGACACTGCTCTAAAATACAGAGTCCAGAATGAGGCAGAATTCTCATATTTGGGAATTTTAATTGTAACAGGGTAAAAATCCTGAGCAGCCTAACAGCTTTAAGCCAATTCTGCCTTGAGCAGGACACTGCAGTAGGTGGCCTCCAGAGGTCCTGCACCACCTAAACTTTTTTAGCTTAATATTTTGCAGAGTATCTGTAGTGATGCAGGATAGAAATACTACTCCTACACATCCCCATCCATCCATATCCTGCCTAATTATTCCTAAAAAAAAAAAAAAAAAAGGTTAAGTCAAACAACTGTTGTACTGATCAACAACCTACGCTTAACCCAAATCTGCAGTGTTCCAACTTCTTCAAATAATCTCCTTTAGAGTCTACAATCAACAATCAAAACCCTCCCAACCATTACCTTTTCAAATTCTTTTTCTTGTATGTCCAGCATTGTCTGAATCCGCTTCATAACCTCTCTGAAGTGTTCACCCTAATAATTGCGACAAAATTTTTGATGTTAAAAAAAGACCAAAACTAGGAGAAAAAGAGATGCTGTTAATGTTCCCTGCGTCAACCTTCACTGAAATATGTTGCCTTCCCTGGGGGAAGGTGGTAGTGCTGCTTTGACAGTGCTTCAAGTCCTTGGCTGATGCTGTATGTCTGCTTTCTAGATACTGCACAGGGTCACTGAAACACTGAACAATCAGTGCATGCAGCAAGGGAGAACTGAGATGGGAAATGACTTAATCATGAAAAGGAATAAAGAGGGTAGATCCTTTTATACAATTTGTGTAAGACTAATCAGGTTCTTTGCTAGTACTTTAAGGCAACATAATTGATATAAGCCCATGGGGAGAAAGGAAGAGGTATACTGTACCTGGTGTATCCTCAGCAAGAATGGAATTCCAAATGTCCCAAAAACCTCTTTGTGGAAATGTGCCACTGTGATTAGCATCTCATTTTCTTTATCTATATCTACCTGGTCCAGAGGAATTTCCTAGATCCAGACAAAATTATGACTGCAATCAAACTTTTCCAAAACCTAACATGTTAAGTAACTAAAAGCATTAACTGATGTACTGGCCAACTGATGTGAACCAAATCCATTTGACAGCAACTAGAAGAACCATGCTGTTTGACAGAGTCTTTTTACAACAGGTATTTTAGCTTCTCCTACCTAGTAAATGCTCTCCTAGCTTCTCTGAATGACATTTTTGACTGGAAAACTTCTATCACCTGTAGTAGTAGCCAAGAGCAACATTATAGATCTTGTGATTTCCTCGTTACAGTTTAGAGTATTTCTTATTTCTGATCTTTGAGACAAGGTAACGCACTTGAATGAGGAAATGTGTAGAAAAAAATCACCTAAGTATCAAAATTTGTCTCGAGAAGCTCAAACTTAACAGAAAAGGAAACAAAACCTTCTAGAATACTTACGTATGAAATCAAGTTCTAGGCATAAGCATTACATGATGAGTCCTCAAAACAACTCTGGAATTACTACTAAGGCATCAAATGCCCTATGGACAAACTCCTGCCAAGTGTATTTTTATGATAAAGATGCATAAAAAATTAATGACTGAAGTCAGCAGAGGGAAGCAAATAGAATGTTAGAAGGATTATCTTTTAAATTACCTATACATCATCACCTAATCCAACTTGCTGCAGCTAGCAGAGAATTTGAAAACGAGAATCCAAAAAAAGGCAATCACCACTTGAAAGTGCCAAGGCTTAAAGTTTAAGGGAGTGGTTACTTACCTCTATTCGAAACGTTCGACTTGTTGCAGGCGACAAACACTCTAAGAGCTCATCTTCCTGATGGACACCAATTATTTTGTAACTTACAATTTCTAGCAGCCTGAAAAAGAAACCAACAGGAAAAGCATTAACGAAATTAAATACTGATTAAAAAACCAACAACAAACGTCAATGTATTGCTGGTTTTTCAAACCTTGGAAGCACTAATCAGGACATAAGGAGATGCTACTAGTGTATTTAGACTGGAGCTTAGGAAGAAGTTCTTCAGGATCAGAATCAGGCGGAGGCAATTTGGAGTAGGCTGCCTAGGGTGGTTTGTAGATGCCTCCTCTCTGGGGGTGTTCATGGCCAGGTTGGATGAGGCCTTGAGCAGATGAATCTAGCTAAGAGGTGTCCCAGCCCATGGTGGGGAGATTTGAGATGATCTCTGTGATCCCTACTAACCTAAACTAGTCTATGATTTGTAAAACTTTAAATTCATTTTTTAGTAAAAATTAAGCTGTAACATTCCAAGAGCTTAAATTACTTTTGGCTAATGGAAAGAACCCCAACCAAACCAACCAACCCTCACAAAAACTAAACGAAAAACCCAACAAAGAAACAAATAATAACCAATTATTATGCAATTATAAGACAAAGGCTTTTAATTCAGATGATTTTTTTTTAAAACTCTCTTTAAATGACCTTACTTCACTCCTTAAAAGCGAACAGCATAGAATGCTTGAACTGGAAACAGCTATTAAATTGTGAGTTACCAAATGCAATTGCAAATGCATCTCAAGGATGTAACTTGATGGAACAGGAATAATGGTTGCCACAGCAGTTTCAATTTTACAGATACCTTTGTGCCTAAAATCCACACGATAATGTAAAAGGCATCAAAACCTTCCACCTTTACCTTAATTTTCCTGAACCTTTTTCAGAGAGTTCTACAACTTTTTTACATTCTTCTAACAGGTCCCGCACACACCCATGCTTATCTGGATATACTGTTATTTCCTGGGGGATGTGAAACAGAAAAATCGTTAGAGAAGCTGAAATTGCAATCACATTAAAGCACAGAGTACACCAGATTCTTCTATTCATTACAAATTCACCATTACTGAAGTGAGAGAAGGCTTTGAGGAGTCCTTGTAGTGGCCTTCCAGTATCGGTGGGGATTACAAGAAGGTTGGGAAGGGACTATTTACAAGGTCTTGTAATGACAGGATGAGGAGTAATGGGTTTAAGCTACAAGAGGGGAGATTTAAACTAGATGTTAGGAAGTGAGGGTGGCTGCTCCCTCCCCAGAGGTGTTCAAGGCTAGGCTAGATGAGGCTTTGAGCAACCTGTTCTAATGGGATGTGTCCCTGTCTATGGCAGAGGGTTGGAACTAGATGATCTTTGAGGTCCTTTCCAACCTAAACCATTCTATGACATACATTCAACTGACATACAAATACTTAAAATTTACTTTTAATGGTTTGGGAAGGAAGTTGGGGTGAGGGTTTTTTTTTTTTTGTTGTTGATGTTTGATCACTTTATTTTACATATGGTACAACTTTGGCCTAGTGTGAGAAGCATCAACCCAGCCATACCAGCTTTGACACAAGAAATGAAAGCAAGTGTGTAAGAGCCAACTTCACTCACCTCTTCCCTAAACTGGCTATTTAGCCATATGCATTTAAAACTTCTTCTGTTTTCAAAATCAGTTATTTTCATTTTGAGCTTAGGGAAAAAAAGAAAAAATACTTTAGGCACACTTTGCATAGGGTGGATTTATTTTTTTTTTAAATTCACACAAATTAAAGCAAGAGAGTCTTACCTGTTGATAGTAAAGTTTTTTAGGTTGCCTAGGTTTGAAGAACTGCAGAAGATCTCTTAAAGTACCTTCATAATTATGTCTAAGAGGATTACCAGGGCCATCTCTGTAACTAGAGAAGAAAAAAAAAAACCAAACATACATATCTCTTTAAAATGTATCACTGCACAGTAAATCAAAGTCCCAAGTACATTTTCATTCCTGGCTTCCAATTTGCTGGCACAGCCTAAGCAGCCATTAGTAGTGTGATTAAGAATACATGGAAACAGACATACCAAGCACATGAGAATAGAAATATCATTCCTTGTAACTCTTCTGGATGTTTCTGTGCCCACCTTCAGTGCTGCAGGGTGGCAGATCTACATTTCTCTCAAACTACCAATACACAAGTACATGCTTCAGACTATGAAAGGTTAATGTGTGGACCCATGACACAGCAAATTCCAGAGTGACCTAACCACAGCACTATAAACTGTAAAGAGCTACTCAAATCACAACAGTTGCACTGATGATGCAGGGAGATACCTACGGGTATAGCAAGCTGAATACAAAAAGATGCTGGAATTTCTCTGCGTGCATTAGTCCTACAGCATGTACACCAATTACCAATATGTTGGCTTCTGCTACAGTTTTATAGAGATTCAGATCAAATTTTATACATCTGTGCCCAAGAACACCACTTCAGCCAGAAAATGTCCCTTCCGGTACTTCCAATCTTGTTAGGCCATCATCACCTTCATACATACTATTTTGCAGACTTTTAGAGGAGGAAAGAGGAAAAAAACCCAACCCAACAGTGAAGTAACTCCTGCATTTAAATCTGTAAAATCAGCAAAAATTCTGCTTTTAAGTTCACTTGTCTCTGCTTTCACTGGTTTCTGTTTTCATTAATTTCTGCTCTCCTCCATTGTAGAAATCTGCATTCACTGAAATAACATTTGCCTTAGCTTAAAAATGTGTCCCATACAGTAAGGCTTTGAGCTAATCAATCATTTTAGAAATTTATGCAACAATCCTTTATATTTTTTTTTTTTCCCCACAGCCAATTACTAAACCTCTTCTAAAATCTGAATCTGTGAGGCTCTAGAGCCAGCCACTGCAATATTTAACACTGTTTAAGCAACCTGCCTGCAGGCCAAAAGACTAACATCTTACTGGTAAAGAATTAGTTAACGACCTGGAAATAGCTGCAAAGTAACTGCTACCTATCTGTATTTGGGCTAAAGGTGTCAAAGAATAGTTCAGGCAACACACTAAGGAAATTCATCTTACCCTTGAGACTTGAAAAACTGTAATAGCATTGGATCCGTGTTCAGCCTTTGTGCAACTGTCTTTGCAACCTGCAAAGAGATGGTTTGTAAGTTCTGGATGATGTCAGAGTTATGACAACAGAGTGGTGCAGTCACTCACTACACATCAAGAAATTCTGAAAGGCCTCCTGTGTCTACTTCCCCAAGCCAAAAAAACCCTCATATCTTTAGTATCTAAACAGCTAAGAGAGAAAAAGATATACTAAGAAAAAAAAAAAAAAAAAAGTGAAGAAGCTGCTTTATTAACAAATCACTGCTGACAAAAATCCAAAAGAGCTCAACTTTTCTTTTGATCTGCACTGTCATTGAGTTTGCTGGTGACACAACTGGGAGGAGTGGCTGACACACCTGAAGGCTTTGGTGCAATTCAGCAGGACCTACACAGGCTGGAGAGATGGGCAGAGAGAAACTGAATGAAATACAAGGACAAGTGTAGAGTCTTGCATCTGGCAAAGAATAACCCCCTGGACCAGTAGAGGTTGTGGGCTGACTTGCGGGAGAGCAGTTCTGGGGAAAAGGACCCAAGAGTCCTGGTGGACAAAGGGATGACCATGAGCCAGCAATCAAATGACCCTGTGACCAAGAGAAAGCTGATAGCATGCTGGGACATACTAGAAAATGTGTAGTTAGTAGGTCAGGATGGGTTCTTTTCCCCCCTCTACTCTGCCCTGGTGAGGCTGTATCTGGAATGTGTCCAGTTTTGAGCCCCTCAATTCAAGAAGGGCCTCAGGGAGCTACACGAAATAATCAAGCGCAGAACCACAAAGATGCTGAAGGTAGAGGGACATCATAGGCTGAAGGAGCTGGGGCTCTCTAGTTTGGAGAAGAGGAGCTGGAGGGGTGACCTTCTTCATGTCTATAATGATGTGAAGGGTGAACACATCATCTGGAAGGACAGAGCCAGGCTCTGCTCAGTGATGTCAGGACAAGGCGCAGTGGGTGCAAGCTGGAGCAGAGGAGGTTCCACATAAGGAAAAACTTTTTCATTCTGAGGGTGACAGAGCATTAGAAAAGGCTGCCCAGAGAGGTTTTGGAGTCTCCTCCTCTGGAGACATTAAAAATTTGCATGGACATGTTCCTGTGTGACCTACTCTAGGTGATCCTGCTCTGGCAGGAATGTTGGACTGGATGATTTTTCGAGGTCCCTTCCAGCCCCTAACATTCTGTGATTTCACTGACATGATATGGCACATCAAGAATGGCTCCTGTTAAATAATTCATTATGAATAAAACTAGGGAGTTATAAAATACTTTCTTTTCACAAGCATTAGTTGCTTGCTTTCATTTTTCATCACCGCAGTGCTAGAACAAAATATACTCTTTTCTAGAAGCGTATGCAACACACTTATGAATTTGTGCTAAATTGCTTTTTTCTTGCTCTGAAAGTAAAGAAAAAATGTGACACATGCCTGAAAGTAATTCATCCTATTGGATAAAGTAACGACAAAGCCTGGGTCATTTGGGATGGTTTTATCACAGAAAATGACATCCACACGATGATAGAGGTCTCGAAAGTATTCTTTAGCTGTTGGTAGCTCACTGTTGTCGTTCTCTGGGTCATCCCTACAAGAGTAAACAGATGACATCACCATTACATACCACATTGTTACACATACTAGCAGTCAGGGCTCTTAGGAATGTGGTCTACAGTAAGTCGGCAACAGTGGAGAGGTCAAGAAATCAGGTTTAGAAGCATTTTTAAAGAGCCACCATTGGCAGGCAGTAGAACTCAACAGTCAGTGGTGACCCACACCCCTGTGTGGTGCAAGGGCCAAGACAGCCCCTGGCTGTGCTCCCTCACTTGGCAGCCTGGCAATGCTGAGCCCAGTCGCTCCACAGGAGCATCCTGGCAGGAGCCTTCCCTCCCTCCCACCCTGGCACGTTGCTGTGTGTCTGTACCGATGCTGCCACAGCTTTCCATGACTCCTGTATGAATCGTTTTGCACAGAGATCAGATGTACAACAGCACTCCTTGAACCACAGACGCAAACCAGTGGGCACAGGTGCTGGTTTGAGTCACTGACTGGTACCCCTAACTTCTCAGCAGAGAAATAGCACCAGGGTACAAGCTGTGCACTTACCCAGGAGTCAGCAGCCAGCCAAAGGTGCATAACACCAACTGGGTCAACAGGGAATGCGAGTTCCAAGGCATGACATGAGAAATATATTCATCTCACATAATCTGGGGTAAGAGTGCTGAAGATAGACTAGCTGGCTTCCACCCACTGTCAGCCCATGGAGAGAAACAGAGCAACACAGTTGGGTGTGACTATCAGGAGTGAGAGCATAGAAATGCTGATTTATAGCCCTGACAAGCTTACGAAAGATCCCTTTAACGGATACAAGACACGGGAGTTCTCCTTTTGCCTTGGAGAAAACTCCAGTTGAAGCACCAGTACACCTGAGTCACATATGCTCAGGCAAATTGGGAGCACCTCATCACCTAAGACCAATAAAGAACTTTCTGTGAGCATGAGTAAAAGACAAAAAAGGGAAAGCAGCTTAGTTCAGTTGTAGGCTGAAAGGACCTTCAAGCCAAGAGCCCTGTACAGTGGTAACAGCACTGAGCCTGAGATCTGCAATGCTGGTAGGGTCTTCAGTGTCTAAGTTGTAACAGCTCTAAAGAAAAAGCTGCAGAACTCATATTCAGTACTGAACCATGTTCTTTGGTAATATTAAGATCTGGTTTAGGTTATTAGTTCCATAAACTAAGATGAAATCTCCTTTTCCTTACCTAATGTGGCATGTGATAATTAAAATACTAACAGTTGGGTTTTTTTTTCAATTTGCCCTTCGAATAAACAAATGAAAGCTGCCAAGAGCATGTCTAGTGTTGAAAAAAATCATACTTTGTTCTTGCTAAAAATGCTAAGTTGAAAGGAAGTGAGCCAGGTCGTTAAATTGCATTAAGCTGACCCCTTAAAATACATACTTCTGAAACACGATGATGTCACCATCCATGAGTTCATCAAGAGCTTTATCAAGTGATACATCATAGTCTTGAATCCTTTCTGTTAAATTTGGTTTAACTTCCTGCAATAAAGAACAACAATTGTCGATCACAGGATAAACAAAAGGCAAAAATTCAGATCAAAATAATGAAGAAACCATCAGTTAACTGAAACAAATGGGTAGAGCTATGCATGCAAATTAGGTGTAACCTCAGCTAGGGTCCAGATAGACCTAATTGCTCATTTTTACCTTTGGAGTCTCATGCAAGTTACTTTCCTTTTCGAAAGCATTTTCTCATTCAGCATTATCTTGTTAGAACTGAAAACTTTCCAAAATTCAGAGATTCTGGGAAGCCTGGAGCACAGAGATTGTCCTCACTTATTAGTGCAGGACTTTTGTGCAACCATTTGCTGTTTTTAGAAGTGCCTGGCTCCCCTGGAACAACCTGAGAGAGCAATACAACTGCTAACAAAAATGGCAATAAAAACCCCAATTCCTTGCTCATACTACTTTGTCTTGGCAAGATCTGCATCTTCAGCACTCAATAAATACAGCAGTTATTGAGATTTACTATTTCTGTACTTGGGCAAAAAACATTTTAGCAGAGCAAGTATTTTGTTTGCTGACTTCTCATGTAGGGAAGGAACATTTTTCTCAACTCTGCTAAGCTGGACACCAAAAACACAATGGCCAGTAACAGCAGCATTAGCTCCTCTAACGCAGCAAGTCAGAGAACATGCACAGCAAAGCTGTTCTTGCAGGACTTCACAGAGATTTTGTTATTTATAAGTTGAATTTTAAAACTGCTTTGAAGTTCACTATCTGCTGCTCTCCTCTTGCTGCAAAGTTACAGGTTACAGAGTGCTTACGATTTATAAATTACCATTGTAATGAGATTCTTTTTCTCTAGATAGAGC
Organism: Psilopogon haemacephalus; assembly: GCA_013396835.1. Taxonomy (NCBI): domain Eukaryota; kingdom Metazoa; phylum Chordata; class Aves; order Piciformes; family Megalaimidae; genus Psilopogon; species Psilopogon haemacephalus. The sequence continues at coordinate 156,280 of VWZI01001191.1, forward strand.
ATGTAAAGCACAAAAAAGTCATAAAAAGTGTACAGGCCAAACCTCATAGAGGATAAGGTTAGTTTCTCGTGGAAATCCTGCTCTGTCACACATAACTGGAAGCAAGTCACCTATTAGAAAAGAAAAGGAACATGAAATGGTACTTAAACTGCTAGTGAGGCCTCCTGCAAGGAGCAGAGGACCTGTGTGTCTACCTTGGATAATTGTTTTTAAAATGCCTGAGAGCCTTTAAGCTTAGAGCTTCCCTCACTGACATTGCCTAGTTCATCTGAACAAGACTAAAATGTGCAAGACCAATAAAAATCAAAGAGATGAAATAACATTGCTCCTTCCTAAGAGAAAAAAAAAAAAATCCCTGGAGAAAAAAAAAAAATTAAGAAAGCTAAAACACCGAACTAGATAGCAGCAGAAGTCAACAAAAGGAGACATTGGAAAGGACAAATCAAACTATTTTCACTCCGTAAACAGTTGCTGAATTCTTTAAATGGACCCACATCAAAAACAAGGCTCACTCCCAGTTCCACCTGAGCAGCTGCTCTCAGGCTACCAGAGTGAAAAGTTGTAGAAGAGATCCTGAAATCCGAGGATAAAACCAAAACGGAGAGCAATATCAAATCACAAAGCCTTACAGCAAGTCTGAAACAGCTGTTTACATGCAGAAACACCTGGTGAATGCAGCAAACCTCTAACAAAGATTTAACTGGCAGCCAATGGCGTCATTAAGGCAAGTCCCTCAGCCTTGCAGGAAGTTTTCTTCTCTCCAGTGTGCCAGTAAAACTGTCAGGCGTTGGGAGAAATCAGAATTTCCTTCTGTGGCCTACCTTTGCTTACAGTGATGAAACTAATTTTACATGAAAAGAAATGCAATCTGTCTTCTTTATAAAGATGAAAGGGAATGTTCAACTCACGTATTTTACAGTATATAGTTGTGTAGATGTGTCCACAATAATTCAAACTCCGAGTCTTCGGGTCATACATCTTCAGAAACAACATCACATCATCTACAAAGTAAGAAAAGTGATTTCAATTGAGAAAGTTGATATGGGTATGTTGGGGGATACCAAAGAGTAACAAAGATGTGTCTTCAAATGTGATAAATGACCTTGGAATATTCTTAAATGGTGAACAAGTCAACTTTACATAAAAATGTAAAGTGAAACATCTTCCCCTTGGAGAGAGAATGATGAAATGAGAGAAAAATTGCACGAGGGAAAAAAGTAATTTCAGCAGTGGTAGAATGTTTGCTGAGATACATCCCAAACACAAGTATTTTGGAGCAAGTTTTGGGATATACACTTACGGTCTTTATCAAACTTGGGTAATGTTGCTCCAGTAGCAGCCATCTCTGGATCTACTGTTTCCAAAAATATTGTCCACGGATTTTCATTGTCACTGAGCTCGATCATCTATGTAAAACGCAAAGAAGAAAAAAAAACTCTCTGGAGAACATAGTAAAAACCTGATATCCACATTTTCATCAGATATAAGAATTGTATGATGTTCTATTACTGAACTGTTTCTTTTAAAGGTGTGCTAATGGCAGCACATTGACGTTTAGTAGGAGAAATGATGACAGATCATAACGTCAACAATATATAACGTGGCCAGTTCAGCTGTCCCCATCATAAGAAGGACAGAGCCATTGGAGTGAGTTCAGGCTGGAACACCTCTGCCATTAGGATAGGCTGAGGGAGATGGCTTCACTCTGCCTGGAGAAGACAAGACTTGGAGCAGAGACCTTAGAGTTGCCTTCCAATACCTGAACTGATCCTACAGGAAGGTTGGAGAGGGACTTTTCATAAGGGTGTCTAGCAATAGGACAAGGGGGAATGGTTTGAAGATGAGGGAGAGTAGATTTAGACTGGCTCTGAGCAACATGTTCTTCAGTATGAGGGTGGTGAGACTGGAGTAGGTTGTGTATGCCTCCTCTATGCGGGTGTCCACGGACAGGTTAGATGAGGACTGGAGCATCTGAGCCTAGTTTAGAGCCAACTCCGCCCATGGCGGGGAGGTTGAAGTAAATGACCTCTAAGGTCCCTTCCAATATAAGCCATTCTACAATTTTATTTTAAATGGACTTGTTTCTTTTTCATCTAAAAAATATCTCCACAGTATCCACAAAAAAATTACTTCACTTGAGAAGCAGGAACACAGTGAAACCAATCAGTATTTCCTGTGGTATACAGATGCAACACTTCACATTTTAAGCAACCTGTTTCATTAAATGCAAGGTATGCTCAAATAAGGACTCAGACTTCCAAAAGCTATGTCTAACCAAAAAATCATGGTCATGCTTTCTCCATGTATCACACTCCTCCCTCCTGTCCAAATTGGTCCACTAATTCTGAAATCTTCTCAAGTAAGAAACCTTACCAGAAACAGGTCTAATAAAGCTGATGTCCCAAGAAAAATCATGTGTGAGGTACAGAGAACTAATGTCCTCTGTCAGTGAGTATTTACCGTTTTGTTGCCATCTGCTTCATTATCTAGCATTGCAGGTCTTTTTGTTCCATTACTTCTAGCTTGCATTGGCCATAATCTTATTTGATCCTGGGGAAATCCCTAAAATAAATACAAATGGTGTCAGGAGACAACAAAACAAAAGGCCGCTAAGATACTTTTATTAAACCCAAACAGATCCTCACTTTTCAAAGGTCTAAATTAAAGCTGCTGACAATACCTGGAGAAGATGAAGACTCCATAACGTACTAAGATAAATACACCCAGCTCCTCATCTCCTGAACACTTACCATGGTTTGAGAGAGGTTTTGAACAAATTCCGTAAGCGTGGAGTTTTTTAATACTTTGAAAACAGTGTATTTCACTTTTTCTTCATCATACATGTCATTGCCTTGGTGACCACAGAACTGATCCTCTGCTACTATCTGAAAAAAAATCACATTTGAAAGATTACTAATCACATTAACTCAGCTGCACAACGCTGCACCTCCTCATGTCTGGATAGTGGCACGCTGCTGACACCCTCCCTGTTCTCATGAAGAGAATTTGCCAAGTGTACAGGTTATAACAAAATATTAAACCTGTGATTGATAGTCAAATCAGTGCAATTAAAATACACTAATACTTACAAATCCTGAACAATTAAAAAAACAGCTGCACTTAGATCTCTATCTTGGAAACGTGTTCTAGCAATCTTGGCACTTAAAAAAAAAAAAAGGCTACATAGTTATGTTAGTGGTGTGATGCAAGGAGGCTGGCCTAAAATGTTTCACATATCTCCCACAGCTCCCACATGCTCTTTGGTAACAAAGACAAATGGTGCAACTCTGCCAGGCTCTCCACTGAAAGCAGCTCTCGTGTAAATGCAGTGTAGAACAAGCTGAAGTTCACTGCTATCTCTACTTAGGAACGCCAGAAAGGAAACACAGAGGCAAATGGGTACTATTTTCTTGTGCCAGATGGGCTCTGGAAAGAGCCATAAACAGGGTTCCTTAAGGCAATTCATAACAATCTAGTCCATCTGGCTTTTCCAAAAAGATAATTGCAAATATAAGCACTCTCTCCTTCTGCTTCTACTTGATGAGCTCAGTTTGGCAGTAGTCCAGGCTTGCAGCCTATGGCTAGATATATTCTAATTTTAGAAAATAATTCCTGAAGGAGATAAAAGTGCAGTGGCCTGGCAGCCATTTAAGATGACTTGGTCCCCTTCTTTTCACCTGAATGCACCAATTTTCCTTGCAAGCACAGAACTCTGCAGGAAACAGAAATCCCTGTGACATGCATTAGAGTTCACTGCATATGTAGATATACTTACAAGCACTAAAACCATAATTTCACTTCAAGCACTACTTCCAAACACAAATTTAAAAGAAATTTAAATCCAGGTTTGTCTTGCGTGGCTTAGCATTCTGAATTTCAATGACAAGGTAGTTCCAACTTTATCCATTTCATTGCTCACCTGCACTTGCATATAGAGGTGAGCTTCTTGCCTCTCCTTCCTCTTCTGAGCTTCTATCCTCTTCTCTTCTTGTAGCCTTTCTACAAGTTGCTGAGGAATATCGTGGTCTGTGACGGGCTGCAAGACTTCACCTACAAATAAGATTTTGTGATGTCATTCCAAGATTTACATCAAACAGGGTTTTCTTCATATGCAGTTGACTTTTCTCTGATTTGAAGTCAAAGCTAGGCCTTTTCATCTCTTAATTAAAACCATGGTTTGATATCATCATGTTTTGGCAAAAGAAGCATTTTCTATCCTAAGCCAAAACGTACTGCTTCCATGAAATATGTATCTGCCTTCTGAATTAAATATTCATTCCAGGATTCAGAAAAATATTTACCACCACTCCATAGTGCTACCCAGAATGGTAGGCGTTGGAAGGGACATCAAAAGACCATCTAGTCCAACTCCCTTGCCAAAGCAGGAATACCTAGGACAGGCTGCAGAGGAGCACATCCAGGTGGATTTTCAAAGTCTCCAGAGAAGGAGACTCCACAACGTCTCTGGGCAGCCTGTTCCAGGGCACTGTCACCCTCACTAGAAAGAAATGTCTCCTCATGTTGTCCTCCTGTGTTCTAGCTTGTATCTGTTGTTCCTTTTCCTATCACTGGGCACCACTGAAATGAGATTGGCACCTTCATCTTGACACCCACCCATCAGGTATTTATACACATTAGGAAGATCCGCCCCCCTCAGCCTTCTCTCCTCAAGACTAAACACACAGAGCTATATACAATCAATCAGATTTAGTTTCCTTTACTGTAATTCACCAATTTCTCCATCCTACAAAGCACTCTGCAGACAGGTACACAGGCCTGCCTCACTGTGCTAAGGCACAGCACCCTAAGGTTAGGCAGATAGCTGTGAAGAGTGAGAGGCTGGCCGATCCCACAGAATCGATAAATTCCAACTCTAACTGAGGAAGCCCCTTTGTGTAGGAAGACTGTCAACAATTGAGAAGTAAAATATAGCCCTAGCCCCCTGTAATCAAGCTTAATTTGGAACGGAGGCAGAGCATACATACTCAGTTTTGACTCCCTGATGTAAACCAACATGTACGCGTTGGTACAGTGCCGTACAGATAAGTCATCGTCGTGACCTCCGTAGTTGTGTTCAATCGCTTCTTCCTTCGTGCATCTTGATACAACATCGTCATCAAACTTACACCACTGGAGAGAAAACGTTATGGTGTTTTACCACACAAAACCATGTTCTTGAATGATAAATTAATCCTATTTCTGGCACGTCTTTCAGCTCTTTGAAGTAACTAAAATTGCTCTTCAAGCAGCGCGCTTCTAAAAAAAGCCCCAGCTTGGGATGATTTGTGCTACCTGCTACTTGTGATCAGCATAAGGAAAGCCATAAATACCAAACCTGCACTGAAATAGTTGAGTATTTTGCACTGAATACCAAATCCCCATAATTAGCCAAAGAACTTTTTCTTAAAACTGTTATTCATATGTCTAACATTTCTGTATGAATTTGAAAATTGACCTTATTTATTGCAAATGAAAATTTAAAAACGCAGTGATGCATGTCTGGTAACTCTACATTTCATTTGCAGTGACTTGCAAATTAAAACAACAAAGCCAGTTAAGAATGGCAGCCAAACTCAAAGCAAAATCTGAATACCTACTTCTAATGTGAATAAGTGTGTACACACAAAACCAGCCAACTCAAAAGAAGAGACACCTGACCTACAAATGTCCAATCCAATTAAGTCACCCAAACCTGTCACAGTGGGGCATGCAAAGATATTGAACTTCTGAGTCACTGAAATGTTTGCTCATATTTGCTTCAGCATAAAGTCAGCCTAAAAAAAAAAAAGCTGGATAAAATCTCCACACATATACATGGCACACTTGAAAGGATTCCCTCATCTAAAAGCCTTCTACCAAAAGCTAACAGCAAAGATGAAGCTGCTCCTCTTAAGACAAAGGATTCTTGAATGCCTTCAAGCATGAGCTCCTCCCAAGGAGGACATGAGAGTTGTTGGGTTTTCTTTTTGTAGATACAAAGTAGGTTTCCCAAATATGTCAGAATAGACACCAAATGAAAGAATACTGAGCCAAGAACTACATCAAAAAGTCCTGTATGATGGAGCTTGCCAGTACACTCTTCTGTTAGTGAAAAAACATTCCAAAGATTTGCCCACGAGGAGCACTGCCTGTATACATTTGCAAACCACAAACATGTTTAGGAGCTTTTCAATACTCACTTTGCCATCTCCCTTTGGATTCAAGTAAACAACATAATGTCCACCATGGTTATCTCCACTGTGGACTAGAACTGCATGAAGAATGTAATTTGCAGGATCTTTAGGATCTGTTTTTTGCAAAAATTCATCCAGTGGCAACTGTTCAGGAAACTCAAACCTAGTTTTGAAAAGAATGAAGACAGCTGTAGTACTTGCAGTCCAGAAGCAGCATGCAGTTATGCAGGGCATCTCTACTTATTCCAAAAGCAAGTTACAAAAATTGAACAAGGTAGTTGTTAGGATGTCATTTCTATGCAGACAGTGCTAAGATTTGATCTTTGTAAACACCTTTGAAATTATATGGCTTCAGTAACAAGGGTAAGAGTACTTCATAGTGATGGTTTGGATTCATTGTGGCAAAGGAATAGTTCAAAACTTTCTGTTTTCTAGTACCCAAATCTGGCTTTTCTAGCACTGCACTGCAAGGTAACTCTGAAATACTTTCAAGCTGCTGCAGTCCCACATTCTCAGTGAGACTGAAACCACGGTGACACAGATTTAGTTTACAGTCAACAACTTATCTCCTGAAGAAGCTATCAGCCTCTACTTACAATGAGTGGGCAACAGACAGAAAGAAAGTAGAGGACTACTTATTCACCCTACTTACTCTTGTGGTAGCCTATGAGTATGTACCAACATTCATACATGAGAATGTTCCATGAAGTGTTAAAAGATGCTTTAACTTGTTTCAGGTTAAACAAAAAAGCCCTACCCTATAAATATCTATTTGAGTACTCAATTTGTCATTCAGAATCTTAGCATTCCATCAGGGCACCTTTGGGGACCTCCACCATATGTGGAGTTGAAGCAAAAATAGGATTTTGGCAAATTATTTTTGGCAAAACATATCCACAGTGATAGAAAACCAACCCAAAACAACTTACCTATCATTTATCTTTATGTTTTGGTCAGTCTGAGGATCGTACATAAATCTCATCAGCTGTAGGTGTAATACTGGTGGCAACGTCAGGAACTTCACACCTTTCTCTGCCTCCTAGGCAGTTTAAAGGAAATAGAAGGTTTGAATTGCAAGACTTTTAGTAATTTAAAATACTTATTTGCTGCAGACTTTTGTCTCACAGGTTTAACAGCACAACACGTACCAAAGAATGGTTTGAAATTTGGGTGGAACTATCTTAAAGTCGCACCAAGCTTCCCATGAGCTGCTCCAGTAACATGTTCAAGATATTCAGTTGATTTGAATTTAGGTCATTCATACAAAGATGTGTGAACGCCTCACTGCACTAAGAGCAAGTTACCAGGATAAATAAAATTGAAAGGGAATATATGGAGGCAAACTACTGGGTTTTGATCAATTAAGAATTTAATGGTCATCATATCCTGCCAGCAAGTATTCAGCTGCCATGTTGTACCTTAAGAATATCTAAGTAACATGCAGAACGCTACTGACAAAATCTGATAAATGGAGGCAGCAAAAGTAAGCTTTAGAAAAACAACTTTTTTTATAAAGACTTCACAGAATCCTAGAATGGCTTAGGTTGGAAGGGACCTTACAGATCATCTACTTCAACCTCCCTGCCATGGGCAGGGACACCTCTCAACTAGACTCAGTTGCTCACAGCCAACTTCAGGTTCTTGCAGCAAGAATAGGAAAAAGTGCAGCCAAAAAGCTCACAAGAGTCCCTGGAGAGGGACTTTTCATAAGCACACCCAGCAATAGGACAAGGGAGAATGGTTTGAAGCTGAGGGGGAGTAGATTCAGACTGGATCTTAGGAAGAAGCTCTTCAGTTTGAGGGTAATGAGACTCTGGAACAGTCTGCGCAGGGAGGTTGTGGATGCCTCCTCCCTGGGGTTATTCAAGGCCAGGTTAGATCAGGCCTTGAGCAGCCCAGTCTAGGAGAGAGGCATCCCCAGCCTTGGCAGGGAGGATGGAGCAGATGATCTCGGAGGTCCCTTCTAACCTAAGCCATTCTATGACTCCCAGGCTTGAGATCAGTAGAGATGTTAACCACTCTGGTCCCTAGAACACTTACTGGTATAAAACTAACTGCTAATTAGATTGCTTTAAAATCCAACCTCTGAGAGACCTTAACTGCTGTTAGAAGAGCTTAATTGCTTGTCTAAGGGGAAGAATAACCAAATAGAATCTTTTTTTTACCACTTTTTGGCTACCAAAACTTTGTAAAGTTATTTTAAGAGGGACAGAGAAATTAAATTTAAAAACAAAAATTTTAAAAAGGGCAAATACCTGCAAACCATGTTCTCCTGCATCATACTTGTTATCACCATCCAACTGTTCCACTGCAACGTAGTCAATGAAGGACTCAAATACTAAATGAAAAGAAGATTTGTGAATTGTAGGGAAAGTTTAATCCATCGTTAAGCAATCAGAATAATCAAATCAATTAAGACATGAGATTTTGTGTTTGAGTATTTCTGTCTTCACTTTAAAAAGCAAAGTTTTCTATTGTCTAAAAAATGTCAAGAAAAGCACCAGATTGTAAGGGCAAAGGTAAGAATAGCAATAGGTTTTAAAACCATGTAGGTTCAGTTGTCTGCCAAATCTCCTGGTCTCACTTTGCATCTGTTCAGTATCAAGCTAGATGACTGCCTGCTGGACTCTTACATGTCCTTTTTAGAGTGTCATATGCCAAGTACCTGATGAAGTGATAAGAGACCACTCTGATTAGTCCTTAGTTCTTTTTATTTGCTTATTACCGAGGTCAGGTCTAAACCAGAATCTATTTCCTCCAAGTTCACCCTCATACGTAAATTACAACCTTCTGTTATTACCATAGCACACTATGCACTTTTATGACACCTGGAAAACTAAAATATGTTCAGCTTTATGAAAAGATATCAGTGAGAAAATTAAAGAGGAAGGAGCAGTGAAAGGAAATGAGAGAATTTTTTTTAAAAAGGTAACAAGCAAAAACATTTTCTACAGAAGATGTTTCCAATGAGGTGCCTTAAAGCAGGGACACTGCAAGCTGTCAAGCACCAACAAACCCACTTGAGATCAACAGGTACATGTCCAGCATCATTAAGTATTTGATTAGTGTATCAGAATATATCACTTACTATTTTTCTTTCCCTTTATACTTAGTTGGATGTCATAATAATCTTCTATCCGTTCAGATCGATAGTCTACATGTTTGCATTGGATATAAGACTGTAAATGAAACAACACAAAAAAACCCCACAGAATTTAAATATGTTCAAGAAAGAGAGATAATTTCATTTTTAAAGCATATTAAATACATACCACCATCTTCCCTCTGAACAACTTAGGAATAGTGCCTTCTACACATGTGCCTTTCATTTTATTTTCCACGTTATCAAGCAGCTGAAAGAGAAATGAGCTTTTACATTGGCCAAACTTGCAGGGTTTGAATTTATTCATCACACAGATGACTACTTCAGTGATTAAACTCTAAGTAAAATGTTAGCTTATTTGTACTGGCATTTTTCTAGTCCTTTAAATCTTCCTCCTCCTCCTGAAAACTGCACCGAGGACTGCTCCAGCTATGTTTTTTTGAGTCCCAGAAAACCTCATAAATGTAATAATACATTTGCATCTTCAAAACTGCATTTCTCTCCGTGGTTATTTATGTACCACTAGAATACAGAATGTTAGAATGCTAGGAGTTGGAAGTGTCAAAGCAGGGCAGACCTCACAGGAATGCATCCAGGAGGGTTTTGAAAGCCTCCAGAAAATGAGACTCCACAACCTCTCTGGACAGCCTGCTCCATCACCCTGAGTGTAAAGAAGTGTCTCTTCATTTTGAGGTAGAGCCTCATGTGTTCTAGCTTATATTCATTGTTCCTTGTCCTATCACTGGACACCACCAACATGAGACTGGCAACTTCACCTTGATGCTCACCCCTCTGGTATTTATAGATATGAACAAGATCCCTTCTCAGCCTTCTCTTTTCAAGACTAAACAGCCCTGTGTCTCTCAGTCTTTCTTCATAGGAGAGGTTCCATTCCCTTCCTCATTCTCATATTCTCCATTGGACTCTCTCCAGTAGATCCCTGTCACTACTGAAGTGGGGAGCCCAAACCTGGATAGAGTATTCCAGGTGTGGTTTCATCAGGGCAGAGTAGAGGGGGAAGAAAAGCCCCCTTGACCTGCTGGACACACTTCTCTTAACACACCCCAGGATGCCATTGTCCCTCTTGGCCACAAGGGCACATTGCTGGCCCACAGACAACTAGGACTCCAAGTTGTTTCTCCATGGAGATGCTTTCCATCAGGACAACCTCTACTCTGTACTGGTGCCTGGCATTATTCCTCTCCACTTACTTTCAGACTTCCCTATGCTTTACAAATTCTTCACCCACAAAAGGCCACAGTCAGTTTCATTCTTAATATAAATATAAATAAACCAAGGCAAAAACTCTGTCTTACAGAGCTAATTTAAATCAATCAATGCCAGTATTATTGGGACTGCTACTATATTAAACTACATGGATACAGTAGCAAGAGACAACATTAAGCATCAGAGATCAGAAAGAAAAAGGAAAAACATACCACTCGACACAGCTCCTGGACATCATGCTGCATGAAGCTGTCTAAAGTCTCCCACCTTAGTAAGACAAATTAATACAAAATTAGTGTAATTAAGAAGAAAATGTACACCTCAAAAGACATTCTGTGGTTTCTTCGTGGGTCAAGAAGTTAATACATAGCAAGATGCAACAACTCTGAGATTTAGTACTGGCTGATGCACAGGAGGATTTAGCCCTGTAGCAGTTACTTGGCAGGAGGAAGAGAAGGTTAACCTGGGGTACATTTTGGCAGCCATTCAGTGCCCACCTGCCTTCTTTCTTTCTAAATCTGGGGACAGGGACCGGGAAGGCAGCTGAAGCCAGTCAATGAGGCCAGGGCCAGGCTGCTGCTGGCAGAAGAATTATTCCAGCCTACAATCTAATCTCAGCTCAAAAAACTCCTAAAAAAAGGGCTGGGAGCAATTCAATGCTGTCAGAACTGTTTCTGCAACATGCGTCTAACAACCTCTCTTCTGAGGGCCCTTCAGGTGGAGTCAAGTAGCATTCAGGGATTATTTCAGCACATAAAAAGAAGTAAATGGCTTTACAGGGAATACTGGCTCCTTTGTGCTCATCTAAACAGTAAATCCTGGAGACACTAACTCCAAGGACGAAAGAAGGCATCAAGTCTCCTGAACTGTCCATGTGCAAACCCACTCATGTGAAAGGAGGGGTGAGAGCAAGTCTCTAAATGCCTCGCAGCCAGTCTGGCACACTGCCACGAGGGCAGGCAACACTACTGCATTGAAGTATAAAAGTGGGGTTAGTTTTAGCATGAAATACTTTCTCCTATGAACTCTTTAACTCAAGAACGATTTTTAAGTCTCTGACAACTCTTATTGCAAGTGTCATCACTCCTAACATAAGAACTAAGCCATAGTTGCTGCACGCCCTAGCATCAGCTTCAGTTCTGGCCCTTGATGCCAGAGGTGATCATGTAGCGATGACCAATATCAACTTTTACTTCCCCTCCCATTGTCTTCTGACTTACCACCGCTGGCACACAGCAGCATACTGCACTCCATAGTGTGGCCAAGCCAAATGACTTGCTGCATAATTACCTCCTGACTCCCCTAACTTTAAACAGTAGTCAACTTAAGGGACAAAATCAAAGGTAAGTAAGTGTTCCATGCTAGTATTACAACAAAGGGGCTCCTTCAGACAATGGCATCACCTTCTACTCAAAGAAGCCAAATCCAAACTCACAACACTCAGTAAAAAGTTCAGCTCTACACGACATATAGGAAGGTCTCACAAAGTTAGAAATATCTCTGATTTAATGGGGGGAGACCAAATCTTCAAAGAGTTAAAAATTCCTTCCCAAGAACAAAGGCAGGCATGAACACATTTTTCAAAGCTTGCTCTCAGGTACAAAACCAAGCACCTGCAACACCCTCAGAAAGGTCTCTTCACACTGCTGAAGATGACATACGAAGGATCGAAGGTCAAGATGAAGTATTTATGATATCAACATATCTTTGCAGTGTAACAGGGCAGCCAGAATGCAAACTAAATATACAGTGTACTAGGAGGAAGAAAGGATGACCAGATAAACACACAACACTGAGGATACCTACTGTAATTTAAGCTTCCCTCAAAAGGTGAAAAGGGAAGGTTCTAAAGAGTCTTATGAGAGCAAAGCACTCAGCAAACAAAGCCTTAGCAGATGATGTGGGCTGGACACTACGACAGCTACATGAAAAAGATGATACAAATGTCCTCACCTCTTTTCAATAAAAACAGTCTTGCCAATATTACTGCAAAAAATGGTCTACAAACACAGTGTCACAAAGCAATGCAAACCACATTTTAGAACAGTTTTTGGTAAAACCAAAAACAAGCAAAGAGAAGGCTTGGGAAAGTTAAACTAATCTTAATCTCCTGTCCTAACTTGTGCCCAACTGAAACATCAAACTAGTAAAGAAAAACAGAAAAAAAAATCACCACTCTAAACACAACAGTTTTGAGTCAATGCTTCAGATTTTAGATGATACTCTGGAATACCATATCACAGCAAGTACCACCAGACTAGAAAACATACTAAGCATTGAAGTGAACACTGAGCAAACATGAAAATAGAAAGCAAGCCTTTCTGTAGAGGAAAAGAGTGTACTAGCATGAGGAAAATGCAAAGAATTAATTGGTACGTGTATTCTAACACCTTCATTCAATAGATACTCCTCCTAAGCTTTAAATCACAAAACAGAATGGAGCACTACACATTTTTAAGTTGTCCACAGGCAAAAGCATCTGCATCTTTGGGACATGGGGAGAAAATGTTACAGCAGCCACCAGTGCAGAACTGACACTAGGGAAATGCAAATCACTGCAATTTCCCTACATCTAAAGCAGAGCCATTGACAATATACAAATGACAACATTTCAACAGTATATTTAATCCTAAATTTTACAGTCATAAACATCACACAATATTCAGGTACCAGCTAAACTAAACCTTGCTATTAACAGCTGTGCTTGACTGTTCCCCCAAAAACCTGACTTGTGGATCAGCTGTCTTTAGTACTGCCTATAAATAAAAACCTATCCAAGTGAACTAAGAAAAGTTAGCAATTAACATAATGCTGCGTTAACACTTCTCTGCAACTCCCTAAAATTAGACTAATTTAAACAAAACCTTATTAATGAAAAGCTTTATGAAGTCTGTAACTTCCTAATAAATATCCACATTTCTGAAACTTACCCAAAAGATTTCGTTAACTTTTTAGTTCCAACTGGTTTGTCACTGTGTTGCAGCTCATAAAACACTCTTTGCAAGGCTAAAGGAACACTTTTGGATGAATCATCTCCTTCTGTGGGCATCATGTACACAGCCTGAAAAAGCATTCAGTTCAATTAGTATCTAAGGAAAAGTTTATTGCTCATATTGTTTAATACATTCTTTCCTCTTCAGTGACTTCCTTCATAACACTCTATTTAATCATCATTGCAAAAGAGGCTGAAAAAAATAAGCTCATCATGTAGTGTAAAAACAGCAATTGTCTGGAATGTCTCTTCTTAGAGCACAGTGGTTGGAAAGATGTGAACAACAGACTCCATCCATAGCTATTTTGTCTAAACAGTTTCCTTATTCCACCCTAGCAAAGTGAATGCACTGAAGTATTGAACGTCTTCAACCAACTTATTACGTCTGCTGTATCTACACAATCATCACAGCAGGACCAGGCTTTTGAAAATAACCTCACTTCTGTGCTGCATCTCGGCTCTCTGTGAATATTGTCACCTACAGGGAAGAAAAAAACCCACACTGCACGAAACCATAAACGGCAATAAGTGAAGGAAAGCAGAAATAGTCCACGTGGAGAGAAGTCTGTTAGAGGAATCTCTGAGATTGCTCAATAGATCCAGTCCTACTTAACGTCATCGCTGTCCAGCAAACAAACAGCTTAACAATTCAATTCACTGACTACTATGATCTGGGAAGGATTGGGAACAAAGAAATTATACTAATAGACCGAACAGGAATTAGGAGAACTCAATAGGCACCGAAATGAGATTTGCTTTGTAAAAAACTCTACAGCAATATACATAGGGGAAAAAATCACCGGCAAAGAAAAACAACTCAGGGGGAGATGCTCATTTAGAAAACCAAACATAAAAAGAAAACCCAGACAGATCTGGAAAGAGATTAGGTAACAAGGCATGAAAAAAGAAAAATTTCAGTTTCCTATACCCAGAGCAAGGTCAGAACTTCCAGTACATAGCTCAATTGTTGGGGAAACATTCATTGTTAAATGAAAGTTCAGTGCAGAGGTGATGGGAACCAGATGGGGCATTAGATGAAGACAAAGCTGATACAAAAAGACCACAAATGAAGGACACAATAAAAAGAACAGAAGAAAAAAAAGAAGGCCAAAAAAGTTGTTAAGAATTTTGGCAGGCTAGTTTCCCACTCCATTTCAGTACTGCAAGATGAATACTTAGAAGAATAACATGAATAAGAAACTATCATCAGTACTAAGATGAAGTAACATGAACTATTTTACTGAAATACTGAAAGTTTCATACAGAAAGCAAACCCCTTACAGACAAGACAGAAAAACACCTTGGGAATTAATCAAATCAGTTCCTTTGCATTTAATTCCTATTTGGTTTCCTCATATAACATCTGGACAATTAATTCCTTTCCTGCACCTCTCGAGTCATATTAAAATAATATTGGCAATTTATTTATAAATTACTTCATCCCAGGTGCCATTGAATAAAACCACCAGTTTTAATTCTGGAATTGTAAATGTCTTACTACAAACTAAACATTCAACACACAGCCCTTCTTTGGTTCTTCACTCTGTGCATCTAACTAGTGTCTTCTCAAAACCTGAGTGTTTCTCAACAACTGCCTTGTCAAAAACCATCCTGTACAGATCTTTATTTTTACACCTTACCCTCCCAAACTCTGAAAGCTTGACCTCAGGATCAAGGCTTGGGGCCTTTTGATTCTTTGGATGAAACCAGAATCTCTAATTTAACACCTGAGAAGTTCCCTCAGCAAAAGAGCACAAAAGAGTGACAGGGACATGTACAGGCAATGGCTACATGCAACAGACAGAGACATCAGGAATAGTTTAGATATTTACATGGTAAAATAATGCTACAAATAATCTTGAACATACTGGTTGAAGACAATTACTTGAAGATGGGAAGGAAATATTGTGTATGAAGTTCCAAAGCAAGGTAATATATTGGATAGCTTGAGGAGAGCCAGAGGAGGGAGAACTGTCCTGGGCCAGTATTTATGACTTTGGTAGAGCTATCTAAGCATTCTGAAATGTTCTCATTAATTGCTGGGAATTTTTCAAGGGAACCAGCAAAGCATTTTCAAATGGACTGACTGGCTGGAGGCATTAAAGACAGATCTGGAATATTATCCAAAATCAAAGCTGAACCCATTTAGGAAACTTCCTCTGTCCCTTGCTTAGGTGGGCTATATTTAAATCACAAACAAATAAAGTCATGCTCTGAAGAGAAAGTTCCTTGGTTTAAACAGTTACCAGTGCAGCCACCTGGTTGCTAATAAAGGGAAATGTCATTTCAGATATCAAAGAACCCCATTTGTTGGCTAGAAACAGGGCAAAGAAGAATCACAGAATGTTAGAGGTTGGAAGGGACCTCCAGAGATTGAGTTCAACCCCCCCCTGCCAAAAGCAGAATCACCTAGGGTAGTCCACACAGGAAAGCACCCAGGTGGGTTCTGAAAGTCTCCAGAGAAGGAGACTCCACAACCTCTCTGGGCAGCCTGTTTCAGTGCTCTGTCACCCTCACCATAAAGAAGTTTCTCCTCATGATGAGATGAATCCTTTCACATTCAAGTTCGTTTCCATTGTTCCTTGTCTTGTTACTGTGCACCACCAAAAAAAGATGAGCCCTATCCACATGACACCCACCCCTCAGATATTTATAGACATTGATCAGACACCGGAGACTTTCAAGGCCTGTCTGGATGTGTTCCTCTTTGACCTGAGCTAGATTGTCTGGTCCTGTTCTGGCAGGGGGGTTGGACTCGATGATTTATTTGGGTCCCTTCCAACCCCTGACATCCTGTGATCCCTAGAGTGGGTCTGAGGTTTCTCAGGACCCAGGTCCCTCAGGAAAGGACCACTCCATCAGTTCCAGCTCATGCTTCACCACAGTCTTAACTCTCCATAGGTATGTGCCTGCCTTTGCTATCCTTACAGTTTTACCAGCTCTGCTCCTCCTAACAGTAGCTTCTCTGGGAACCAGTCTCTCAGTAACAACAGAAATCATTACCTCTTCTAAGTCAGAAGGATTAAGAGCAAATCGAAACTAGTGATAAGCAAACTGAGGACCATACACATTTTATTTTATTTGGCTTTAAGAGGAACAAATTTTCTCAAACTGAAAACAAAAATGCCTTTTTCAGACAAGACAACTGCTGATTCTTCCTTATCTTTAATAATGACAAATGGGGATTGAAATTGTCTACAACTACCACTGGAGCGTGTTCTGACATTGGAGGCTCTGAAAACCTCAGGAATGAGCAAAGAATTGGACATTCCAGCTGATGTGCAGTAACATCTCCATAAAGAAAGTTGTAGTTACCAGCTAGTAAATCAAGCCTTCCCACATGGTCACTGTGCAGATATTAACACTCCCTAAAAGCTGACATTCATTTGTGGACTGGGGAGAAGTGCAGGGGAATGCCTGAAAAGATTACTTCACTTGAAACAAATCTGTATCACAAAAAGAATTTCTTCTTCACAGAACAAGATTACTTCATGGTACATATTGATTCACTGACTACAAGACAGTCTTGAAAGGAACTACTCAATTGGATTAGATGTAGCTATTATAAACCCACATTTTTTCTTTCAAGAGCAAAATGAAGTTGTCCAAAAACACAAAATGCACAAGCATTGTTGAGTGCTGAGCAAAAAGAATAGGCATTATAATGAATTATAAAAGTATACCTCTTTCAAAAAAGGAACAGGTACATCATGTAAAACACAAGTATTTATTTCTTGTACATGGCATTGGGAAGATCTCAGCTGCAGTCTGCTGCAGTTTGATGTGTTATTTTTTGCAACACTTCAGTGTAAGCAACACATTGCAAAAGAGGAAAAAAAGAAATCCCAACTGGGACACTTGCAGGCAACACTGATGTAAATATGGTGGAAAAATCTTGAGATGGTGTGGAAGGTAGTAGGTGCATTAAAAAGAGAAATTCTAGAGAAAAGAAAGCTTAATGGAAATGTAACAACTGGTTCAGACAAGAGAAAGTCAGACAGTTCATTTTCACCAAGAAAGACACAATAAGCACAGGAATGCACAGAAGGATCAATAAGGATCAGTGGGATGTTCCAATCTAAATGGTGCCAAGACACAATTTTTCCCAAGGATATCCTCTCTTTCCTTCCAGATAGCCACATTCAATGCCAAGTCATCATTTATGTTTTTATCCCATTAAGGCTACTGTATTCTTTTAAACTGGTACATTATCTGGTGTATTTACCCATGGATTTGGATAAGATACTTATTAAGCTGATATTTAAAGTAGTTCTTCCTTTCAGTAAAGAAATAACATCTACAGTAAATTAAAAAAAAAAAAACCACAGATGAGGCAAACATAGAATTACGTTGTTCAAACTGCTGAAATTAGAATGTTTTCCACCACTACAAAAGCACAAACCATAATGACAGAACACTCAACTGCATAATACAAATGAGAAGAGAGAGAGGTCATGCATGTTTGTCTTCTTATATTGTTAATGGGCTAAAAAGTCACAACTGACTTCCGTATTTTGACTTCTTCAAGAGAAGGAAATTACTTCTGTCTTTCACTTGCAAAAGGCAGAGTCAACCTTTCCCCCCAACAATTTATAGCTACTTTAGCTCATAATACAGTCCAAGAAAGACCCCTTAAGCTCAGGTCTTTGCTGAGTACTCTGGCTGCCTTCAATAAAAACAAAAGCTTATGCTTGACAAACTCTACAAAGAAGCTTCCTGCACTCAGCATTGACTGAAATGTGCATCAGCATCTAAGGCACAACTCTAAAATGATGAGGAAGACAAAAAGAACATAGAGCTCCAGTTTGTATCACTTATATTGCATATTTCAATCAGCAATCACATTTTCTTTCATGTATTAATTACCTTTCGTAGCTGATTTGTGAAAAATAAAGTCTGTAACAAACTGTTCATGTAACAAGTTGCTCCCTGGTTCTTCAAGCCAACATATCCTGTGTGCTTCTTTGAATCCCACCTAGAAACAGTTAGTGGTTAAAACCAAAATAGTTCTCTGTTAACTGTAACAAAACCTATTTGCCCTAACGTAGTGCTGCTAGTAGTATCAGCTACTCTTCATGTCACTTCAAGTTCATATAACCTACATTGCACTACTGCCTGCCAGTAACAATAGCCTGGGCAATTAATTGTTTCATTATTTTGTTAACATTTCCTTTTCAAGACGTTCTATATGGCAGGAAAAAACATGTATTAGGGAACCCAGAGCTATACTTCTAAAGGCAAGCGTGCATTGCAGTACAATCACTTTGTTTAGAAGTGACACAAAGTACAAGAACACTGCAGACGAGGCAGTTTTAAAACAACTGTAAACCAAGGCAAGTTAGTTAGCAAAGCCACCTGTAGGATGAGAAATGCTGAGGCTAGATTTGCAGAGATGTTAAATCACAAAACTGTACAAAGCTCAAGTTTCACAACGTCATGCTGGCTAATATAAAGTGGAAGTCTACCCTATAAAAAAAGAATCTCTGTAATGAACGAAAAATATTGCCACCATTAAAGGTAACAGAGAACGTTCAAGTAAGAGCTAAAGATTAAGAACACAAAATACTTGAATAATCTCAAGCAACATAAAAGTATTAGAACGAATAATTTAGCCTTCAAGCAATGATACTCACGCCACTCCATGTGGAGCATCTGCTTGAACATAGACTTCAAAAGTAACTTTGTCCTCTTCTATAAAGCCTTTCTCTGGATCAGTAACTTCCTGTAGAACAGGAGCAACAAACATGGCAACATGACTGAAGTGAAGCATCCAGTTAGATATTGCTTTCTAATTTACAAACTGAAGATGAAAAATTGAAGGACATCAAAGCAGCTGTTTCCCAGCTTAATACACTTATTCAATTCTTTTCTCACGTCTCAATCCAGCAAACTGGTTCCTGGCTTTTAAGATTTTTGCAATGCTATTTCCATTTTCCGTGGATAAAGAGAGTTGGTAATAAAAGACTGTTTCTTCTGGACAGTATTCCAGATGAAAAAATTAAGGGCTCAACATTTGAAAATGCTTTAAAAGCTGTCTCAGCCTTAGTGCTATTATTAGAGCATTATATATCTCTCCACATATACAAAGAGCACATGCAAACTCAAGAAAAGCTGTGCTGCATCAGAATGACACTGACTCGCCGTGAAAACAAAGAGCAAGCATTCAGATACGCAGCAAATGACAGCAAGAGAATATTTAAATCGCCACATAGGTAAAAGCAATCCACAACAATTAAGTACAGGAATTTATAAGGGAAAAAATCTACAGCAGTGACAGCAGAAAGTGGCAGATTTGGAACAGCACTTTTCTCTAGGTTCCTATAGGTATTCAGGAGTGCAAACTCAAAACTGCTCCCCTCTGGTAAGATATCAGTGCGTGTCCAGTTACTCACACTCCAGGCCATGAAGTTGGAGAAGCCCCAATCGTTTTCCTTATGAAAGAACAAGTGACTAATACGACGACTGAATGATTTTTCGTCATCCTTGTAGTTTATTATCTTGAGAACTGCTTGTGCATGACAAGACCATGACCTATAATTACAGAAGAAATATTTGAAAGTCAAAGCCAAGCTTTTTATAGTCATTAATGTAATTTTTTTTTTGTTAGAGATTTTTTGACACATTACTTTCATATGTAGAATTATTATTCAGATAGAACTATTAATTCTTTTTCCCTCCCCCCCGTCTTAGATATTAAGATTTGCTTAATTATCATTGAGGTCACGAATACCCAGAGCTTTCTGAAGCCACACTGTGAATGTGAAGCTGGAATGAACACTTTCTTCGTGTTGAAGTACTATCAAGCACTTGCAGGTAACGGTGGTTTAAGAAGCTAACTGCTCCCTGAAGTGAGCTATTTCTAATCTAATGCAGATGCATAAACCAACTCAAAAGTAGCCTTGGCATCTACAGTGTGATAACTCAAGCTTTGGCTAAAGGAAGGAGGTGGAGGTTCTACCCTCCCTCACCCTAAACTCTGCAATGCCTTCATTTTCTCAGCAGCACTTCTTGACGATCACATTTATGTCTCACTTGAGCAATGAACTGGACTTTGGGTGAAGACTACCTCATGCTGCTCTGCTTCAGTTGCTAGCAGCTACCTGCTCACATGCTTTACAGGGCAGGATTTATAGTCCAGCAGGGCTACAGAAGTTCCAGTACCACTTCCATCTGAAATAAACCTAGAACTTTTCCCACACCAAGACAACAACCAAAGATTTCCCTCCAACAATCAAACAGAAATATATCTGAGTTCCACTACTAACTTGTAGCTACACAAGCTATTTTTAGCTCCTCCTAAAGACAGGACGCTTTGGTATTTACAAAGGTAGGTGGGCGAAAAACAGAGACTCAAACCAAACCTGTGCAAGAATTCTTTCCTTTTGCAGGAAACTTTTTTTGTAGATGTTGGTATTTCTTTCAATAGAGATTTACTGGTATCAAATGAGGACTTGTACAACAATTTAAAATGGTCTTACGTGGAGTCAGATTCAGCATTGCACTGCAGGAAGAAGCCTACGCTTTTTTGGTGCGGTCTGTCTGGGTAGAGTCGTGGCATAACCATGATCTTCCACGGCAAATTCCGTACGAAGCAGGGAGGGCTGAGAACTGACTCGCTCAATCTGTTGAAGCGTTCGACTGTAAACTGAAACGTTGCTTCTGATCGCCAACTTGTATCTGTAACACACAGATCTACTTTAAGAACCTGATATGTTCTTCACTTCAAAATGTCATTTTCAAGAATCATGCAATGTGAGTTATCTTTTATACAGTGAGATATGGGAAACAACCTCAAAACAAGACCTCAAGTCTTGAGAGGCGTTGAGCTGATGAACAATGAAGAGCAATATTTTTTCTCATTTTGAGCAGCACTACAACACCATTCAGGAGAACAGAGCACTGGGATACATTCCTTCCAGATATAATTTTCTAAAATGATTCCTTAGGACTAGAATTTGCTATCACTCAAGTTCCTTCTAACACAGCATGTACAGCAAGACACAGACATCAAATGCTTTACAACATAAATCACAGCCCACTTGTGTATTGTCTTTGCAGCCTAATTTAAGTCAGCTGCTTGCTTGTGCCAAGATGGGCAAAGGATTTTAGCAACCTGTTCAGTTGCCCTGTGGATACCAAGTCACTGTTCAGATGTTTTCTGCTTGCAAGAGATGAACACCACTGGTTGGTTGTTGTTTTTCTCCAAAATCTCACACTAGTTTGCTGAAAATCAGCTCAAGAGCAGGGTCCTTCACTCACTGTGGCATGTGAAAATTGTAAAGATTTTTAGTGCTCTAAAGCAAAGTTAAATGAGACACTTAAGTTTTTTTTATAGCCTTATTTTGACACACACAATTAAACTAATTTTGCCTTCTTCCCACATCCCCAGTTCCTCATATACCACAATCTGTTCTGCTTCTGTTGTACACAGCTATAACAGGATGCTGGAGACTGGAACAGCATCAGGAAGGCACAAGGCTGGACTTTCTTTATTGTGACATGCCTCACGTTGCATTCAGGGAGGAAATACCTACAGCCTATCCCAACAAGTTTATGGGGCAGAGATGAAGTATGGAGTACATGCAAGACACTCCCCTCCTTTTCCATGGGTGCAGCTTAACACCTGTGTAACACAGGCAGCTTTGCTACTGGGTGTAAGGAGGTTTGAGTAGCATATAGGGCTGCAGACTGCACCCATGGTCAGACCACCTTTCTCTCACTGCCCACTGGTGATGCAGAACTGAAGCAGGTATGTCACATAGCCAGTGACACTTGAAACCAAAAGCACTGAGGCACGACACCAAGCTAGAAATTGGATCAAATTATACAACAAGGTGAACAGTACACAACAGATGAGTTAATTTCTGCGCAAAGAAAGCTTTGCAAGGCACCAGAGACTGTGATGAATTTTTTTTTTTTTTTACAAGCTGATGAGCCCTGGCTGCTACATTAAAAAGTGAAACTCACTTGATAACAGCATGCAGTAATACACATTGAAATACAGAAAACTAGCAACTTTTGACCACAATTGCCAGGGAGCTTTGACAGACTTAATTCTCCTCCTTTGCCAAACTTTACTTTTTCAAGCAGTTGTTCTGCTGATCTTGATACTAGTAGCACGGTTGATCTCATTTGTATACGGGCTGACAGCCCTAAGAACTGCCAATATCTCTTGAAAACAAGAGTATTACAGTAAAAATCAGCTTTTCTCTCTCCTCTACAACTGCAGTGACCTTTGTGCTACCCAGTGCTGTCAGAATCCCAAATTAACAGAACAGTTCACAGAGTTATTTTCTTTTTTCCCCTCTAAGTGTGGCTACCCAACAGTCTATCGCCTGCCTACAAAAAAGTTCCCTGCTTGTTTTACCTACTCATTTGTCTGTTGACAGAGTAGAGAGCTGGTCTGCTTTGACCAAGAGCCAGGCAAGGTTGCAGTCAAAGGAGCACCCCTCTCCAACTTGATTTGCAGGCAGAAACAATAAATCAGTAACACAGTTACCAGTTTAAAACTCAGCCTTGTACCACACCTATCTCAAACCAGCTCAGGACCGCCTCCCTAGTCACTATCAAAATCAGCACTTCTGGCCTCAGCCTAAGCTTCCAAAGAATGAGCCAACCAAGTTTGCTTTCTGCCTCCTTTGAAGCAGCAGCTTTCAGAGCACTTCAGTACAAGGATGCAGCAGTGCTGCTATGGTGTCAGCTAAAAAGCACAGCCCACGCAGCATCTGCAGAGGCTTCACTGAAAGTTTGCCTGGATTTCTGATTTCTTTTCAGGAAAGCTAGTGCATGAGAGCTCACTAGAGAAAGGTACACCCCTCAGTAAAACACTTGAGCAGTCATAAGTGACTACTTCACATACATGCAGTCTCATAACACAGACTGACATGAAAATAGAAGTTTCTTTAAAAATACAGAACACAACCCCTCAAAATAACCACCTTCTCCTTCCAGAAAGCCTGTATTTTTAGCAAGTGTAATCGATTAAAATATGAATTATATTTTTTAAATGAAGTTAAAATAGCAAGCATGTGAGTACTCTAAACACAAAACTAAATAAAATCTCTTTCTCACCATCACAGACATATCCACCAGTTTCCAAGAGAGGACTGCAGCTGGCAACAGCACAATTCAGCAGTGACTGGCAAATAAGGCTCCTCTAAGTCCCTAACTACAACCATGACGCATGATCCTGAGCCCAAGGTAAAATGAACAGACCCAGCTGACAATGCTTGCTGAGGTTACATGCAATGGATTAGATCTGCTGCATTGAAGAGGTTTTTCTCACTGACGAGATGAGTGTCACATTTAGCACCTTGATATGACAAAGATCCTTCAAATCAAATCATAAAGCAGAACATGATCCATTTTAAGACTGAAATGTGTATTTAAGTGTTTGCACCTTTGAGAAAAGCAGATTCCTTTACCCACTTAGTAAATGTTGCTACCTTTAAAATACACTAAAATTATTAAAATATTCCAAACCTGAATTATTAATGGAGAAACTGGCTGAATATTCTATGAATATTTCAATAATGATCCAAATACAGCATACAGGACTAGCATATGGCTAAGACTGATGCTTCCAAAAGCCTCCTAGCCTCTGCAATTCTTCAATGAAATGAGACTTTAGTAGGCAATTGCAAAGCTGTGTTTGTTTAACTAGGGATCTTGTGTTTGAACTTTAACTTCTAAGAGAATTTATACTGTGTGCTGTTGCAAATACTGATGCACTTGCAAACAAAATTTGATCAGAATCTTGGTTTTATTATTTCTTTCTTTATTTGCAGAAGCTGCTTATTCTGGCTCACAAAGCTTAGTTCATGAAGTCATTCTCTGTACAAAGCATAGCACATTCCTTCAGCTGCTTCTTTTTAATTGCTAAAACATCACAAATAGCAACAACAGGTTCTAGTCACACCATTAGGGAGAACACAGCCTTATCTGAAAGTCCTGCTGGTGGTCTGGTGCTGCCCCCATTGTAAGTGTTCTGTACAATGCCTGTGGTTAGTTGCCTAGCAAAGCAGACAAGAGCTGCACTTTTTTCTAGTCTCCTCAGTCACTGCTTTTTTGTGCTAAACAGGAAGAATAAAAGCACCTCAAAAGTTTGTTGAACTTAGAAATTCAGCAGAAAGCTGGTTTCTATGGAGCATCAACCTTTGATCCTACTCCTCACCTCTTTTCACAGGAACCATTAAACTCAAAGATTGTCACTGAAGAGGTATCTAAATTCCCTTCATGCGCTCTTTATCAGCTCAGATTGATCCCACTTGCTACGAACAGCAGCCATAGAAAAATAAAACATGTTTATCCAAGAGGCCATTGTCTCCCTTCATTTTTCCCCTTTCTTGTATAATAGACAGCTTGGACATTCACATGTACTTGTGCTGCAAACCAGGATAGTGAGAGAACAATTGCACTGATGTGTAAATAATGCAACAGCAAGCAGCTAATCTGATTTACAAGACTTGGAAAAAGGGCATCATCCACTTATGTGATGCAAGGCTTCAGAAATGTTTCCGCAATTACAGCATTTTGCAATAACACTATTTTCTGTGTCAATGCAGAGCACCATGATGCAGCCAGACACTCCTTACTCAAACATGGTAATGAAAAACTATTAAGAGTATTGCTGAATAATCACATTTTAACTCTGAAAGATGACCCACAGTAGAGTGGGCCAAAGCTCCTGACCACATTGAAAGTCCACAAAGAAGTTTTGAACAGCCACTGCCTTACTATACAAAGACTGCCACCTGACAAGAGAGCAGCACATAAGGATTCTAAATGTCCTGACAAAACCACTGTTTGGCAAAGCACCATCTGCAGTAGGTTTGAAGAGATGTATCACGAAATGTAACAATGAATAGTATCACTTTTGGCAGTCTATAAATGAGTACCTAGAAAGTAAGTGAAAAAAAATCACAACCCCTCAAATACTTAATCTTTCTGTACAAGGATGCACACTCAGAAACTCAGCAGCCAACCACAGACAATTTTGTTTTTTAATGAGCTGCAGTTCAGAGGGCACAAGCAATGCGCAGACCATTCTGCCGTCAAACATCAGAAAAATATGAAAGCAAAAACCCCACTTTTTATCAAATATTTGCTTACCATCTTCCATGTCTTCTTCAGTGTTGTTATGTCCATCAGCCATTGCTACGTTCCCATTAATGACAGGATTTTGAGTAATTCTTGGAGGATCATCTGTATCTCCAGCTAACACAGAAGAGGTAAAAATTAATCCACTACATTAATATTCCTGTCTCAGGTAATGTTTATGAAGCAAAGAACATATTTGTGCAAAACAGCATCTACTTAAAATCAAAGCACAATAGTACTGTACTGGTATGTGTCTGACTGCAAAATCTCTCAGGTGAAAGTGTACAAAGCAAAAAGTCTGTATTAATGCAAAACAGAAACACACATTACATAAGGTACTTCTTACCGTTTCTAAAGAGCCTTACAGTCAGCATCTCATAATCAAGCCTCATTAAGTAAAGACAAACTTTTAAACGACTTTTTGGGCATTTCATATTTTTATACAGATTAAATTTTGTAAGTCTGCTGTTAGAAAATTGTGAGTTCTTCAGCATCACTACTGTTCGTTTTTTTTTTTAAAGTAAAAACATAAATGTAACAGATCTTACTTCAGAAAAAAAAAAATTGAAAGGAAATATTTTACTAACTCAGGAACATTTCCCAGTTTCTAGCCTTCACTGGTATTAAGTTTTGCTATAGTAGCTGTTTATATACATAAATGCCACCAAAAGAAGAGATACAAAGCACCTCCATGAACTAAAATACCAGTATTTGAGAGATTCATTGCTTTGACTGAACAAACTTTTTCCCCAAGTTATCCAACAACTGAACAATGCCTTGCTCCATTGCTTGCACTTCAAAAGCTTGAGGATCATTTCAACACGATTATAGAGAAACAAACATATCTTGTTTTAAATTATTTTTGACATTTTAAAAATAATTAAGTGGAAAAAGAAACCTGTAACCCCCTTGCAAACATCTTAAAGACAAGCACTACTTAAAAGGCTCTTTAAATGGGTCTTACACGTTTCACGCTATTAATTTGCGTAATTCTACGACACCACAACTCCCCCAGGGTCATTAAGTTCTATAAAGAACACCACTTTTCATACCCCAACTCTTCCCACAGGTTAGTCACTGCGCGGCAGCCCAGGATACGGCGAAGGGTTCACGTGGGAATACCTCAGGGCCGCTCCCCGCGGCGCCCGGCCCGGCTCATCAGCACCCTGGACAGAGCCGCCCGCGCCGCAGGCCGCGCCGCACAGGGCCCGCACCCGTGGCCAAAGGAGCGCGAAACCGACAGGCCCCGTGTCCGCGGGACACCCAGCGGAGGAGAGAGCGTGGAACCAACTGGCCCCGTGTCCGCGGGACACCCAGCGGAGGAGAGAGCGTGGAACCGACTGGCCCCGTGTCCGCGGGACACCCAGCGGAGGAGAGAGCGTGGAACCAACTGGCCCCGTGTCCGCGGGCCACACAGCGGAGGAGAGAGCGGGGAACCAACTGGCCCCGTGTCCGCGGGACACCCAGCGGAGGAGAGAGCGTGGAACCAACTGGCCCCGTGTCCGCGGGACACCCAGCGGAGGAGAGAGCGTGGAACCGACTGGCCCCGTATCCGCGGGACACCCAGCGGAGGAGAGAGCGTGGAACCGACTGGCCCCGTGTCCGCGGACACCCAGTGGAGGAGAGAGCGCGGAACCGACAGGCCCAGCTGTTCCAGTCCTGTCTGAGGGAAGCTGCATCTCCCCCGCACAAAAAAGACAAGCACGGACAAGGTGCAGAAGTGAGGCTGAAGTCTCTGAAAAGCCAGGCAACTCAGGCCAGAGCTCCGGTAACGCCGCGCCAAGGTGAAGCTGGGCAAGCCACCAGCTGCTGCACAGTCCTCCCTCTCCTCACAGCTCTGCTGCGGTAGGTGTGTGCAAAGTGCTTTTGCAGCCTCAGTCCATTCACAGGATACCTAATCGACGTTCCCGTTCCAACGATTTACTCTTTTCAGTAAAGCCACAGCACTAGTAACCTCTGCCCTGAGCAAGAACAGAAACAGAGCAGGCTGGAGACTTGTTTCTAGATTAGAGCTACCAAAGATCATAAACTTAATGCTCTAGCACAGCTTTCATAAGCTCCTCAGGATGCAGCAAACTTCACTCAGGCAGGAGTGAAATGTACATACGTAAACATACTGTATGAAGCACCCACAATAAAGCACGCATGCTTTTCCAATTATTAGTACAAAAGCAAACCCAGTATGTTTCCAAGTTTGGATTTCATTAGAAAAATGATGGCAGAAGTCTGGCTCCTAAGCAATGCAGTGCACTGGCAGTGTGTGTGAAACGACAGCAAGTGGAAATAAACAGAACTAAGAGGAGGTCAGGCTTAAACTACTGCAACTCAAGAACAGGGAAAGGAAGAAAAAGCAAAGAAAGAAGGAAAGATCTCACTGAGTTATTTCCAGCAGTATGGTGAGTCCAATGGGGAAGCTGTCCTCTGGCTCACTTCTGTCTAGAAGCACACAACATGCCTAAGCAATGCAACAGCTACATACATTACATTTATCAAAACTTTGTACAAGTTTTGCCAAGTTACCACCGAGGCAACTTTGTATCTAGAAACAAACTATGCAAACACCTGAGGAATAGTCAGTTCTTCACTGAAAGCTCGTCTGAAATAGTTTGAGAGGATTTTAATCATGGTATTTTATTTTACTGGGAAAAGCTTGTCCTTCACCAAGAAAAAGAGTGCTTCATCCCTCAAAAATGTGAGCAGTTAGAGAGAAGGAAGAACACACACGAAATCATAGCAAAAGCAGCCAATGTAAGACAAACAGAGGCAGCTTCTGAGTGATACTATTTAGTGATAAGAAAAACTGAATGATGATGTGTGCCCCTGCTGCCTTTTCTGACATACACTGACACACATTTTGTAACACAGCTGTCTGATATGGCACCCTGATAACACCATTGAATGTTTCTGGCTTCTGTGAACAAAGGAAATGTGGCACTTTAATAAAATCCAACTACTGCAGCAGATGTTTTGCACAAACAATATGCAGCCCTTGATCACCAGATTCACCAGCATACAGCATAAGAACACTTACTTTCAACTAAAGCATTGAAAAGCAGTAATTTACATTTTCTTTTGTTATCCATAAGAGCTCATATGAAAGAACTGTCAAATCGTACCAAGATTTAATTAAGAAACACATTTCCCTTTGCCTCAAGCAGAACAATGCCAAAGACTTATTCAATTATACAATACAGGATTAAGAAACAAAAAAAATACCTGTCCACACTGGCCAGGAAAACCTTCCTACCAAACATACTACAGCTTAAGCCACCATGTGTCAACAAATGCAGTCTGTTCAACAGAAAGTTAAGGTGAGTTACATAAATGAAGAAAGTGTAACAATAAAGCACGGAATGAGGAAGTTATTAACTCCAGGAATACAGCATTGCAAAGTATTTTTCAAATGCAGCTTCTGGTACCAGAATTTTAGACACAGACTGCTCGATGAAGAGCATCTAAAGATGCTTTCTACCTCTCTAAAATGCAACACACAAAACTTTGCAGCTATTTTTCTCATTACAAAAAGGAATGCAAGGCAAAGATAGTGATGAAACATAGAAAACTGTGTTTGCATGTAAGCTTCAATCTGCTCATACCACTGCACTACAAACAACACTGCTTGAAGTGCTGGAGATTAAGACGTCACCCAAGAAGGGGCATTTCAGATACTAATCAATGTGAACAAACCAAGAGCTCTCACTTACTCACTCGAAGACTGTGAATGGCAAAATGAAATCAAGTCTTAAAACAGAGACATGCAACTGGAAAGAAACTGATACACAACAATATAGTTTGGGAAGTTAGTAAGAAGTGTCAGTCATCCTAGACACATTACTGGATTATATGTAATAACTCTGCAGATGCACATTTCTCATTGCTCATTAACTGAGTCTGTCACTGAAGTGCTGAAAATCTGAAAGTAAAATGATTATTGCAATTGATGCTAAGGGTTAAAAAACCCAAACTAAACCCGTTTGAAACTGCCATTTTCCCATGGGATGCCAGCCTGTACAGAAAGTATCAAACAAGTCTCCTTGTTACGGAATATGACTTCAACATTATCATACTCAAATACTCACACTGTTAAGTAATCAGAACAAAACCAGCATCAGTGATTAAAAAGGATTTTACTCAAAAGCAAAGTTTCAGATGGTTTAATAAGATGACCTCAATGAAAGAGATATTGCTATTCTACTGGTACCAGTAATTCAAATCAACAGGGAAGGAATCTCAAAGTCTGCTATATTTTTTTCCTATTAATGAGAAGGCAGAATAGATTGTGTGACTTTTGGCACAACACAAGTCCTGTTAGAAAGCAGGAGTACTTCAGAATTTCTTCTCTCTCCAGAATTTAGGGATACACTGCTCAGCAATAACCACATGCTTCCAGTCACACACAGACAAAAGCTATAGAATGACTCCACTAGTGCAGCAATTAATTTATGACAGAAAACTGCTACTACTTTAACAATGATAACAGCCAGCTACTAATTTCATAGCTTTCAGTCATGACTCATTTGGCACCAAATAGTCAAATCTGAAAGATCATCTATAATGTTTGTCACTAGCTTTTGCATCTGGCAACCACAAAGGAGAAACTGAGGCAGCCTCCCTAGCAGGTTATGAAACATTTCTGTTTCCTTTGGAGGTTGAAGAGACCACAACGAAGGTGCAATAGCGATACCAAAACCTTGCTTACAACCGATGGTGTGCAAATGCTTCATGATGGAAGTCATCAGTATCAAGGACTTATTTACATGTCACACTACAAGTGGTTTGCATAGACCTCCATGCAGAACTTCCATGGCTATCCCAGAAATGGCAAGGGAGTTGCACCACCAGTAGGATTAGCAGGTCAAGAACTCAATCATCCACAGCTATCAGCTGCTTGAAGACTCTCATGCTCCAAACTTCATATCCAGGGTTCTGCCTTTAGGGTTGGAGCAGAAGCTGAAAACACAGGACTTTCTCCTGCAGCTAGACTAAATTGACATTCCAGAATCTAAGCCCTCATGAATTTTATTTTTAAAAGCCTTTTAATACTGTTTTTGGTGGGGTTTTGTTTGCTTATTTGTTTGATAGTCGTTTGTTTGTGGGGTTTTGGTTGTTTGTTGGTTGTGATTTTTTTTTTATAACTAGAACCATATGTACATACAGAAAAAACTGGGGGATGTGAGTTCCACTGGATGAATGAAGGTGCAGTAAACACTAAGAAAAGGGACCTACTGAGCAAAAAATACATGGTAGTAAGAGAGAAGTCAGGCTATGTAAATCTCACTGAAAAATGAGCCAAGTCAGTCTTGCGGCACCCAAATTCCTTCAACATCGAAGGACATCAGTTGCATGTTGAACATGAAATCCAGGTTCAACTTTGCACCTCAGTGTCCAAAGTCATGGGACCACTTGAAAGCAGTGGAACCTTAATGAACTCTCAGGGCAGCCCTGTTGAGCGGCTACTCCTCAGCGCTCACTGCTTAACCCCTCTGAAACTACAGAACATACCCTTTTTTTTTTTTTTTTAAGTTTTTAACTCGATTATTTTTAAATGCATCAATATTTAAAATAAAACAAGTAAAGATCTAAAAATTTACCTCTTAGGTGCATAATTTGTTATGCCAGTATCACATGGACAATGCCACGTGGCTGGGGCAGGGAAGAGAGTTTAATAAAAATCCCCATTGCTAGAAATTATAATGAAAATAACATCCCACGATTTCAATCACTACACAAAGTATCACCATTTTTTACCACCAACCTCA
The DNA here is from genome assembly GCA_013396835.1 of Psilopogon haemacephalus. Classification (NCBI taxonomy): domain Eukaryota; kingdom Metazoa; phylum Chordata; class Aves; order Piciformes; family Megalaimidae; genus Psilopogon; species Psilopogon haemacephalus. The sequence continues at coordinate 187,633 of VWZI01001191.1, forward strand.
CCTTTTGCTATTGTAACTATGGGACAGAGTATGAAGATGCATGAATTGAAAACTTCCTAAAGCCAGCAGTAAATGCAGTGCCTCTTGAATTGTTTGAAGCAGTTATCAAACTGTGGTGGTGCAGAGATCAGTGATGAGATTCAATCAGAAACCTTAAAGCAAGAATACTACCTCTTGTAAGTAAACAGGAAACTCAGGGAAATGTGAATATGAAAAATAAATAGGTGTTTTTAAATGGGAAAGACAACAAGAACAAGTAACTTCACAAGTTTCTGTAGCAAATACTCCCTGGACCACGCCTGCAAGCAGTCTGCAGGTATTGAGCCAGTGGAACTGTATTTTATGTCCCAGTACTAACAGCTCACAAGGAAACTTGTGGGCTCCACCAGCTGCTTCTCCAAAAGCCTGACAATCACTGCTACAAAAGCCAGGCTAACTACACATTACTCCCAGGAGGCAGGGTTTAAAAAGAAACAACAACAAAACCAAAGACGACCACAACAAAACAAACAACCAAACCAAAACAAACAACCAAATCCCAACCACAGGCACCGAAATTAGCCAAGCAAACTTCCAGCCCTATGATCTCAAGGAAATTACCTTACAATAATCAATCTAAACTACAAATGCTCAAAGCAAAATTTTCCCCTCATTCGCTTTGGAAGAACTCAGCCTTTCAAAAATAGGATAAAGTATTTGGCTTCTAATCCCTACCTGCAGTTAGAGTACAAATGAGAAGTAACTAAATGAGAAGTATCCTACACAGTTTCATTCTTTAAAAGACAGTCCTAAGTTGCCGTAATGAAAATTTGAAGAGGAATCCATAAATTTTTGTAGAGTGGCTGCCTTTCCAAAGGCACCAAAAAATAAAGCAACTCACCTAAAACACTTCTTAAAGGATATAAAAGTAACAGAGCTGAAGATTCACTTGACCAACAGAATGGGAAGAAGGGAAAGGGGAGTACAAAAACCCCAAAAGTCCTACAGACTGATGGCAAGGTGTAGACAACTGCTGCCACAGATGTTTCTGTAACTTGTAGATACCATAAATTAATGTGAGTTAATTCTCACATCAGTGAAATGCGGAGCAATTTGCTTTTGTTTTTTGTCCTTCATGGTTTATTGCTTTTTCATTACTTGTTCCGGTGTCCAAAGGTCTATCTAGCAATGCAAACCTCTAAATAAGAAAGCTGTGAAGGATAATGACTAAGTCTTAGAGGGGAAACACTTGTAGAGACATATGAGGAGGTAAGAGACGAGCTTACAGTTTAAGGGAGAAAGGTATTATGAGCAGAGGGAGCAATAAGACTTACAGCTAGGGAAAAAGATTTAAAGGCCTTCAATGCTTTCAAACTTTACCTTTGCTAATTTAGTAAGAAAGAAAGGAAGTGGACAGGACATGTATTTACTACAGAGCAAGTAGCCAGCATTTGATCTCACCAAAAAACTAATTAGAAACAGTATTATATGAAAGTCTCTTGCCCTCTAATTGTCATCTGAAACAAATACTTATTGCATTATTGACTGAGAATTGCAAATCCCCCGCAGAAAGAAATGATGCTAGGCAAGACAGTAAATGAAGAAGAAAACATTGCTGGGATGGGACAACTTCCTGAAAGCAGACTCATCTCTGCCATGCCTACAAAATATTTGGCAATGACTAGACAGACAGTAACACTGCAGCCACCACTTATTACACTGATCAATCATTAGATTGCCGTTGTCCTGTATTCCTGTCATTATGTCTGCCTGTCCAAAGAGGACATTTTAACAAAACACAGAATGGCAAGACTGGTTTTAAATTGTGCCAACATACCTAATGAAGCAAAAGAAAGAGATCATTTTAATAGGTTACATGAGTATTCTATTCTTAGATAAAACAAAGAAGTTGTTACTCTCAGAAGCTCCTGAAACTGAAACAACATCCATGAAACATACCAGTCTGTCAAGTAAATAGTAGTTGAAACTTCATCTACTGAGAAAGCCATCTTTATGTGAAAAATAAGAGCTACGAGGTAACTATGGATAGAGCTGGGGAAAAATAGCCCACACAGAACTTGCTCTACAAACTAGGCTGCAACAAGTAATTTATCTGCTTATCCTCCAAGAGATCGGCAGCCTGATGAGACTTTACAAAACTAAATTCAAAGTCTTAAAAAGTGATCAACTTCTTGTAGACAACTATCAAGCATTTGGGGTATTATCAATGCAATTACTCAGTGGACCAAAAGCTGCCATTTAAGTAGTGACCCCAAAAGATTTACTAAAAGAAACAGTGATTAAATGACTGTCTGCTTTCAGCAGTTATACTCATTGCTTTATGAATAATTCAGTGTTAAATGAAAGACTGCACAAACCAGAGTTCAGTTTGGACACCAACAACACACCTATAATTATCCAACATATTTACGACTTCACGCTCTTGCTGGAGGAGCTTGCACAGACAGCCTTCTCATTTTAAGACTTTTTTTCATACACTTTTGAAGCCTCAAGTGTTTTAAGAACTTGGGGTAGACAGCAGAACCAGCACTAGTTTTACCTCAGTACACTGATGTATTTATCAGAGCGATAACAACCTGTGTCTCACTAACCTGGCTTTACCCATTCCACACTGCCATAACCTCTTGGCAGTCATCATGGAATGAGGTCTGCTCAAACATCTCTTACAGTTCCTTTTCTTAGTCTGATGAGTTATGTTAGCTTACATTACACTCCTAGAAAACTATCAGATCCAGAAGAAAGGAAGGGAAACTGCTTCTGGCTGTCCTGTAATAGTCAAAACCCTGTAAGTGGAATAGTTGACAAGACAAATTATTTTCTCCTGCAATAAGGAAAGGCTGAAACATCAAAAGTGTCATGACCTATTATAGCAACAGCTACTAGGCTTGTGCTACCTTCTCTTTACTGTATCTAGAGCAGCAAACCTATAGAAGCAACTACCCCAACACGTCCGGTCTTGCCTCTGTGCATTCCAGAGATGGTAGCATGATTACATCTTTGCTGAAGAGAAGCAGCACTCAATCCCAACCTACTGCACACGCCCTAAACAATTTTTTCCAGTATCACACCCCTCTTTCCATTTTATTGCTTTACTGAGTAATGGACTTGTCTTTTGCAACAACAAATCCTAAGCTCTTCAGCAACCATCACTTAGAAAGGATGAAAAACTACTCAAAGAACAATGAACTTCTGGCAGAGGGAAGAAAAGGACACACTGTCAGCTGGAGCCAGGGCAGTCCAAGCACCACAGAGCATTTGTGTGTATTCACTACCCTATCCTCAGCATACTACAGCACTGTGATGACATTCTGGGTGTCTTTGAAAAGACAATTAAATAGCAATTACAATGAGTTTATTTGGATGATAAGGAGCACCTCATGGGATTGCCATTTATACTCCCACTAGCACCTCCCTCTTGGCTGTGAAAGTGTAGAAAAGCACACACTCTCACCACCTGCACCACCACAATCTTTAGCAGCCAGATTTGTATCATTTTGGACAAGTACAGCCCACAGTTTCAAAAAGTGTTGGGGCATATCTCTAAAATACTACAACTGAATGATTGCTATGTATACTTCAGCAGCAAAAAGGTTTTGCATGTTTAACAGCAATATAAAATGTTGCCTTACAGGGGTTAGTATAATCACATACAGCACTTGCCCAAACTAGCTCTGATGGGAGGCTGATTCCATGTGGTTACTTCGTAACGAAGTCAAAACATTACTCCCCATTATTTCAGGTTCTGAAATTCTGTCTGAGAATAGATTCATACTTACAGCAAATGCTAGTGTTACTGCTCACTCCTGACATATATGCTGAACTTCACACTAGGAGGAGCACAGAAAAGCAGCAGGAATTTTAAACTGCTGAAACACCGTTGAGCTGTGTTAGAGTTCAAATGTAAACATTTCCTAGCAAAGAACAAGACTGGATAGTAATATGGATTTTGCGCTGCAACTGATTTTACCAGCACTAGGAGGAAAAAAACACACTCTCTTAATCTTGTATCCTAATTTACCTTACACAGGGTAGATCACTCCAAGCTAGGGAAGCTGTGCAAGGAACATATCAGAGACTCACACTTAGGATCCAAAATATTAAGCACTGCTTCCTGTTATTTTCAGTCATGCATTTAAAGGTCTCCCTTTATCACTTGAGATTTGCTAATGTTGATTTTGTTTTACCTCTTCTTCTTTCATTTGATGCTGTATAGAGAAATGGATAGATATGTAAAACAGATTCACAGGAATCTGACTCGGTGTTACTGGTAGCTAGTAGTCTGGAGACCATGCTTTTATGAGAAGAAGGAAAAGCAAACAGATCTATAAAACCTGATACACAATTGTGAGAAAGCAAGCAGAGTTAATAGTATTTCCTTCTCATTTGACAAAAACAAGCTTAAATCCACTTGCTGCATAGTAAAAGAGTCTAAATCAAGTATGCACAAAAGAAATTACTCCTTTTAGGCTAACTATGCAACTACTAAACCTGTTCTAAAGATAGCTGTTATAGTAAAGCAGCATGGAATCACAAGCCAAATCACCTACAAAAGTGAGCTGGTAGTCCTCTGGCCAATTTGGAAAAAAAACCCAATCCTGTCTACCCACGGACAGTGATGATCTATGCTGTGACACACATTGTGTACAGTTGGGATGCACAACTGGAAGATCTTGGGATTTCCTAAGCACAGTATCTGACTATTCTGCATTTGAAGCAGTGCTTCTATGAAGAACTGCTATGGGCTCTAAACAGCCCAAGGCACTGAACACTGCAACAATCAGCATTATATTATGAAAGCGCAAAGATAATGTTTATAAGGGAGAACCGTAAATAAAGCCTGCTCTTTGTGCTCCTGTGACTTCTTCATCGAACAGATTAATTAATCGAAAATAAAGACAGAGAAAACAGGCTGGAAACATCCACTTCAGAAACAAAAGTGGCCAAAGGGGGTAACAAGATATGCCAAATGAATGTGCTGAATAGCATGGAGGGGAAAAAAAACAAACCCACCAGAGCACCATTATTTTCTACTATTTGATGTAAAGCTCTTTGTATTGTAAATCACCAGAATGTGAGTTTAAAGGAAACAAATCGTTTTCATGCTGCACGTGAAACTTCTGAAAGCTATGAAACAGGCTAGGACACCTTCCCAGCTCTCTCTGGCCCAAAGGCAGGTGCACCAGTGCAAAATGGGAAGTCCACAAAGCGTAGTACACAGGTTTGACACTGGCCAAAGTAAGGCAGAGCAGGCTGAAGGGAACGTGAGTAGGGAAGGACACTGCTACAGGGCAACCTCCCAGGCCTCTATCTGAGGAATCTGAGATTTCCTCATCAGTGGATGGTTTCTCTGCATTTCAAAATGCCCTATGAGCTTGCCCCTCTATTTTTCAGACTAGCAGACATTGCTGCGTTTACAACACCCGGGCAAGCAGTGCCACAGTTTAACTATCTTATACAAAATAACTCTTCTTGTTTTCAACCTGACCTCTGATGTTACATTCTCCATTCTCTGGGCCTAACATCCCTTGTTTCACTTACTCCTGCCACTTGGGCTTTTCCAACAAAATTCTACCAGATTTTTCCTGTTTTCCACAACACCAGAATCAGTCAGAAACTTCCTAGTCTATTTAAGCTATTACTGCTACAAGGGCCATTTGATACCTTTATGATCGTTATTTGCCTCCTTGCAATTTCTTTACTTCTCCTACACCTTTGTTAAGATGGAGGAGGAAAGCAAGGCTGTTAACCAGGCTGCACTCAGTGTTTAAGATGCAGAAGCACAGTGAATTTATACAAAGCATGTATTATTCCCCATTCACTTCCGAAGGCAAAGCAATGAATGGAATAAGATTCCATCAGGAGCAGCAAAAAAAGCAGAGAGGCAGCCTCGAGAGGCTCAGACACCCTCAGGCTGAGCACAGCAGGGAAGGGAACTTGCCATGCCTCCCGTGCCCCAACGTTTAACATAAGCATCTGCTACTGACAGACCTCAAGACACAAGACACCAGGTTAAACAATTTTTGCTCAATCAAGGGTGGTTAATCTTATGCAAATAACGCAGTGTTTCCATAAGATACTTTTGAACATTCATACTGAAAAACCTGTTGCCAGTCTAAAGTTTAAAATAAAACAAAATACCCAGATTTGCACTCTATAATCTTTGGTAGAGAAAAAAAAAGAGAGAGAGAGAGAGAAAGAGAGGGGGAAAAGAAAAAAGAGAGAGAGAGAAAGAGAGAGGAAAAAAAGGAAAGGAAAAAAAAAAAAAAGAGGGAAGGGAAGGAGGAAAAAGAGGGGAAAAAAAAAAATGCAAACCAATGACAACAACCAAAAAAACCCAAAGCCCACATGCCTATCATAAAAGTCTTTAGTACTTTGCGTTCAGAGTGCAGCAAAGTCATGCTTCTCTCCCACTTCGAGAAAAACAATCCCAGTTACCAAGAAGCACCCGGACAGTGTGGGACAGGGAGCAGGATGAGCCCCGAACTCCGCACCCAGCCCTACACCCACAGGTGATGGCTTCACCTCCCAGCCTATCTGAGCCACCGCAGCCCTGCAGGGCAGATTAGCAGCAGCCGCAGCAGGAACGCGCAGGGCTGAACCAATTAGCGCGGGTCTGCCCGCTGCTGATAAATCCTAACCCCATGTCAGGGTCACTTTTACAAGTCTAGATTAACTGTGGGGAAAACGACAACAACAATTAAACCATTCAAGGTTAGGGTAGAGGGGTTTTTTTGTTAAGTTGCACACGTGCGTGTCCTGTAACAGAGCAACGTTTACTGCTTCCTCCCGGCAGCAGAAGGAGCACTGCTGGCAAAATCATTTTCTATTGAAATTCAATTTCCATGACGTTTATTAACGGGTACATTTCAAGTGTGATGGTAAACTACTATTGAAGAGATTTCTACCACCCAAAAAATCGACACTTCTGGTTAAGTCTACTTTTTTTTTTTTTCACTGTAATTAACAAGAATTATGCTCTTATCTAAAATTATCAACTGCAGAATAAACAATTTTTTAAATTTTTTTTTCAAAAGGGATGCTTTACAATGAGCTGTTTGGTTTTTTTTTATTTTTTTAATTCTTCAAGATGCAGATTTAAGGGTTTTCTATTCTCCACCAGTTTCCCAAAATGCCTGAAATACATGGTTCCCAAGTGATTTTGAGGTTGCTACTTAATAAGCTCAATTTTCCAACCTCATCTGTTAGAATTGTTCCATATTCTACAAAAGCTAAACAGAGCCAAAGAAGACAAGGGAATGACTGTACATGGAAAGAGTGCTTAGCTGGGAAAGAGTGGACTTGGTGAGGTCCCTGGCTTTGGACAGACAGGTAAAAGGGCCAGGCCTGGTGCCCCAGGGACTAGCAGCTATGGGGTGACTTAGTTTATCCCTTCCCACTCGGCATAGAAATCTCCTTCCTTACACCAGAAGTGTCCCCATTTTGACTAGAGCCCCCATGAAGATTCTGGGGTCTGGACACTCCCAACAAACCACAGGGACTGTACTTCTGGCCAGTCATAATTTACTGAATCACCTGTCAGGTGGCTGCTCTGCCTCCTCTTACTCGATTGCACAAACACCAGCAATCATAAAATAACTTTAAAGGCCTTAACAGAGGATTGAACAGAAAAAGTTTTCCACAGCCTTTACAACACAACCATTGGGTCCCAAACCATTTTATGCTTTCTTTAGCATCCGCTTTTAAATAAGATTAAGGCTTTATTTTCCCTTTCTATTCTGACAGCAACCCTTCTATGGGGAACTAATTATTTAAGCTCTGAGAAAGAGCTGCTTATTGTTGTTAAATATTCTGAAGATCAGATTCTCTTCGCTGCTTTGAAGATGTAAGTTACTGCACTGGAAACATCAAAATGTTAGCAGACACCAAAATTAGCACTAAATTGTGTTACTTATTTAATACCATCTACATGAGGAACAACATTCTTCAAACAAATAACACAGATGAAAAACTGCTTTATATAGAAAACATACAGAATCTTGAGCTTTAGCTTCCATTATCGACCAAGGAATTCTTAAAAGAATGCAGAAGGGAATTGTATAATCCTCAGTTAAATACTCCACTGACAAGTTTATCACTTTTTTTGGTCAGCAATTTGGAGTCAGTTTTTGGGGGGAGGGGGTTTAAAGGAAAACAAAAGAAAATATAGGAAGCGATAAAATAGCTTTTCCTGCTAAATAGCCATCCAGCTGTTCTAGTGCCACAGACCATGTAGCCCAAGTCCACATCTTAGTCAAAGAAAACTCAATCAGAAATGAAGTTCTACTTTGTATTCTAGAGAACACAGTATGCATTTTAAAACAGGCACAATCATACACCCATTTTGAAGCTAGCTTGCTTTTTCAGTTCCCAACACAAACTACCTCCACTCCCATATTAGGTGAGAACAACTAAATTGTTCCTCTCCTAGGAGGACAGACTGAAAGAGTTGAGGCTGTTCAGTTTGGAGAAGAGGAGGCTCCCAGGTGACCTTACTGTGGCCTTCCAGGATCTGAAGGGGGCCTGGAGGTACTTCATAGGCTCTCAGGTAGTGACAGGACTAGGGGGAATGGAGCAAAGCTGGAGGTGAGGAGATTCAGATTGGATATGAGGAGGAAGTTCTTCACCATGGGAGTGGTGAGGCCCTGTAAAGGGTTGCCCAGGGGGGTGGTTGGGGCCACATCCCTGGAGGTGTTTAAGGCAAGGCTGGATGAGGCTCTGTCCAGTTTAATCTAGGGTAGGGTGTTCCTAGGCATGGCAGAGGGGGTTGGAACTAGATGATCCTTGTGGTCCCTTCCAACTCTGACTGATTCTATAATTCTATGAAATTCACATGTCAAAAAATCAACCTACTTGGGATAGTTTTTCCCTTTTTAAATTATTGTTTGTATCTACCAATGCACACTGGAGCACCTGTAAAGCAGTGCTCCTTTTAAAGACTATTCTTTATCACAGACAGAGCTTTTTGCACCACCCACATCATACAGGAGCATTTGCAGCTGCAAAATTCCAAACTACCTGCCTTATGCAAAGCATGCAAACAACTATTTTCGAAACACAAATTCGAGAGGCACATTCAAGAAATGAGACTTTCCACCTATGCAATTTCCATCTCACAGTGCAATCAAGTGGATGAAGGGTGGAGGGATGATGCTTCAGACTGCTTATTTTATCTGCTGGGTCTCATAGAATGGCTTAGATTGGAGGGGACCTTAGAGATCATCTACTCCAACCCTCCCACCAGGTGCAGGGATGCCTCTCAACTAGACAGCTTTCAGCCTTGAACATACCCAGGGAAGAGGAATTCACAACCTCCCTGGGCAGCCTATTCCAGAGTCTGACCATCGTTGTACTGAAGAACTTCTTCCTAACACCCAGTCTAAACCTACTCTGCCTCACCTTCAAACCGTTCCCCCTTGTCCTACTTCTAGACACCCTTAAGAATAGTCTCTCTCCAGCCTTCCTGTAGGATCTCTTCAGGTATTGGAAAGGCAGCTCTAAGGCCCTCCCAGAGTCATCTATGTGCTAGACTCCTGTATTTCAGCGTTCTCATTAATACCCTGATGTGCCAACACCCCAAATAAGCACCCAGATTCACTTTTTCCCTGGAAAGAGAGACAAAACAAGCTCAAAATTCTTCTGCTTTTCCTCTGGAAAGCCAGTTAGCTCACATGTGGCAGCAGTTATAACTATCACATTTTAAAGCAAAAATATTTTCTGCAGAGGAAGTTGTACTTCATTGCTCCGATTTGCAGTGTATTTACTTTCTTATTTATTACATGTTACCTTCTTTTTT